>CAMZMU010000036.1:19064856-19533782 GCA_947311845.1 Poa pratensis | reverse complement strand
AGCGCCGCAGAAACACAGAAACACCGAAACAGAGACCTGAGCTGTCGATTGGAGGGGGAAAACTCCGGGCGGGGCGCTGCCGCGTGGTCTCCATCTCTCCAACACTTCTCCACCGCTCCATGATGAAGAGGATAGTCCACCTCTGAACTATGGTTGTGGAAGTAACTTATGTATCTCTCTCGGCTTCACTAATTAGTACCGTATGAGCTGCTGAACATGATGACGGTCATCTATTTAATACCTTTGTGGTAATCTTTTTATGAGTTAATATATGTTTGAGATTGCAATGGTTTTGTTTCATTATAAAGTAGATGCATATTATGTACCCCTTCTTATTTACTTGTCATGATCAAGCATGTTTATGAGAGCGTGAGGGGGAACGTGTGCATTAGTTGAGTATCAGGGGGTGGCTATGCAGAACGTGAAGAAAGTTCTTCATCCAGTTGGTATCTTTACCTTACTTTGTTGCCTCACTAGGGTAAAAAAAATACATGCTACCGGAGATGTGGGTGTGACCATTGCCACTACTCCATGACTAGATCTAGCATGTTCTTATTTTAACTTCATGTCATGATACTTATTGCAATACTCTGATTCTTAATTACTGAGGTTATGATTTAGTTCGCATCTTGGTGGAGATAAGAGAGACTAAAACCAAAAGTCTCTATGTTAGGACGTGATGCCCATATAATTATAACTTGTCATTAAACTGTTGTGTTGCAATCTCATATGTCAACTCTAGTGTTCCATCACTAGTAGGAAAACCCTATATAGATAGTTGGCATTCTGTGGCGCACCCTTAATTGGTGCGCCACAGAATTATTTTTGTGGCGCACCAGCCCGGTGCCCATGTGGCGCACTAAACCACATGCGCCACTAATTTAGACATTATGTGGCGCACCAGGGAAAGTCACATTTCTTGGCGCACATGGCCAGTGCGCCACAGAAATTATCTGGGGGGTTAAAATTTGAAAAAATATATCGTGCCACAGAAAGGTGACATTTTTTTTCCAAATCCCACCCCCCCAACACCCCCTCCCCCCCCCCCCCCCCCCCCCCCCCCCCCCCCCCGTGATCGCCTTTTTAGTCTTGCAGAAGTAAAATAAAATGATAAAAATTTCAATAAATAGAATCCTTTGACATGTAGTTAGGTTTGAGTGTCTAGTAGGTATAGAAATTTTGAATATGAATTTTGAACCTTTTCTGCAACAAACAGGAAAAAATTGTAACGGCCATACTTTTGCATACACGTCGAAATAATGCAAAAAATATGTCAAAAAACTAGAGAAAAATCCGAGTTCGAATCCACCCGGATTACCCGGTCCGCAATTCACAGATTCCTCTAATTCCAAAAGAAAAAAAAAGTTATTTCAACAGACGATTTTTCGCAGCAAAATCAAAAAAAGGAAAAAAATAAAAAAATAAAAATTCAAAAAGTCCAAAAAAAGACACAGAAATGTATAACAAAAGAAGATTGTTGAATTTTTTGAAGTGTTTTGACTTTTTTGAATTTTTGGATTTTTTTGAATTTTTTTGGATCTTTTGAAACTTTTGAATCTCCTTTTGAAACTTTAGAAGTTTTTGAAAAATCTAAAATTTAAAAACAGACATTATAACACATACCACACATATACACATACAAGACTTAAGAGGTTCATATGATATATATATCAATAAACTTGAGTAGTCACAAGGGTAGGTGAACTGGGTGGAACTTAGAAGTTAACGTGCTAGGTTAGAGCAATTTGAGGATGGGTGACCTAGACTGAAGATATCAGTTCAAAAAATTCAAAAAACTGAAAATAATTCCAATAATTAGATTTTCATATTATTTCATATTTGATTTTTCTGATTTTTTTTTCAACTTTTTTTTTTTTTTTGCATTTTTGAATTTTTTCAATTTTTTGAGAATTCTGTGGCGCACCACGCCATGCGCCACAGAAATGTGAGAAATTCTGTCGCACCAAGCCAGGTGCGCTACAGAAAAAAAATTTAGTGGCGAGAATTCTGTGGCTCACCCAGCAAATCTGGGGGTGCGCCACAGAATCAAAAAAGGGTGCGCCACTAATTAGCCTTTTCTGTACTAGTGCATTGTCTACCACTTTATTAAAGAGAGAGTGCATTTGTGAAACCATGAACCCCGGTCCATTTTTAATCATAAGAAACACCTTTCCAACCACTTTTACCACTTTTCCATTTCTGCCATTTAAAAATCCGAAAATATAAAAATACTTTTATATCTTGCATTCATCATAAAAACCCAAAAATCATTTATCATTGCTACCACCATCCTTGCATATTTATTTACCACCATTGCATATTTATTTCTTGTTTGCATTGCATATTATCTTGATATCATTCTCACACCTTGTGCTTGACAACCACTAGGAGAGTTGAGGACCAAAACATTTACTTTGTTTTGTAGGTAACCAAAAGAAGGATAGAAAAGATAAATCTTCACTACTGATTCCCTGAGAGTTCGATATTAAACCCTCGAGTCACCCCTCGTGGGAAAACACGTCTCCACTTACTACACACTCTGCACTTGGAGTCTCAACCTAACCCATTTACTTTCCACCAGGTAACTACGTGAAGGCCATCAAGAGTGCTTTCTGGTGCCGTTGCAGGGAAGATACGAAGCTTCCTGCAGAATATTTTTCCCGTCAACTACACGCCATCAAGACTTTTCTGGCGCCGTTGCCGGGGAATCATTGCTGAAAGTTTATCCAAGGGTCCCCTACACTAGCTCTGTTTTCTGGCGTCGGGTTTATCCAAGGATATCTCACCAAGTCAACTTCATCACCAACTTGTGCTAACACCTAAGCTTGGGGAGGTTGCACCTACGTGAGCATCATCTTATCCATCTTTACCTTCAAAGCAATTTATCTTGTTTGTCATTGTCTTGCATATTTATTTTAGTTTTGCAAAAAATTAAAAAAACACATAAAAACTTGCAATCATGGTTCTAGGAAACAAACAAGGAGTGAGTCCTCCATTGAATTCGGTTTCTAATTTTAAACAATATCATGGAGAAACATAAAAGATGCTTGGGTAAGAATTAATAGGATGCACTATGAAGATCCTCCACCTTGTGAAGATGAAAAAGCTAAACCTTTACTTCTATTATGGAATAGACCCTTGGTACAAAATGCTTAGATGGGCTACAAGGGGAAGTTTTGTGTTGTCAACACCACCTTGTGCAGCCATGACACTTAGAAGAATCTTTGGTAGATTTGTGGTAGCAAGAAAAAGTTGGAGGACACCCTGTAGCACTTGCATTATCCAAAGATAAATTTGAAACTAAGCTAGAGAAGCTACCAAGTAAAGAGGATTTTGAACAAATAGTATCCTATTCTGAAAACATTATTCCCAAGATAAACAATGAATTAGTTAATGTCATGCATAAACTAAGATTATGTGAGAAGGAATTTCTTGAAAAAGATGTTTACCTCAATAGAATTGAGGAAAAGCTGGTTTGTGTTAGTGATTCAATAAGAAAAGACTCATCATTTAAGCATGTGAAAGAAGTTCCTGTTAAGCAACAAGCTTGGGTTAAAAAAGAAAAGAAAGTTGAGGAAGTTAAAAGGCTTACTGAAGTAAAATCCATTGCTTGACTTAGAGAATTGTAGCTTGCATGAATTAATATTCATCTTACAAAAATTTGCAAGTGATCCTTCCATCAACTCTAACCTAGCAGGTTTTGGTTCTTATATTGCTAATCATGTGTTAAAAGAAAAGATTGCTAGGTACAACCAAGAGGCTATGATACCACCTAAGCTTGGGGATATATGGATTCCCAAAGTCCTAGTAACCATTAGAAAAGAGACACACAATGCTATACTTGATCTAGGATCTAGTGTCTCTGTTTTATCTAAAGAACTATATGAAGTACTTGAATAAAAGAATCTTGAAAAATGCTCTATTGAACTTGCACTTGTTGATGATTCCATTAACATGCTTTAGGAAAAGTAACTGATGTTATGGTAGAGTTACATATGACATTTGGGCCTGTTGATTTTCTAATCATGGATATGGGGAATAAAACCTCTAGTCCAATTATTCTTGGAAAACCTTTCTTCGTACTACAGGTGCTATCATTGATTCAAAATGGGAATGTGAAGTTTCAGTTTCCACACAAGAAGTGCATGGAACACTCCCCAAGGAGAGGGACACACCAAATTTCAAGCTCCTTCATGAGCTTCGTCCACAATAAACATCAAGTAAGAGCCTAGCTATATGGCTATAAAAAACGCTTTACGGGAGGCAACCCGGTTGTTTTTTATTTGTGATTTTCTTTGTGTCCTCTTGCTGTAAAAAGAGACTTAGTGTTTAGTTTAGTTTCTGAATTTTTAATAAAGTGCCAAGTTTTACTCATTTTGGTGTAAAAAGTTGCCTATAACGTTCGAGATTTTATTCCTGCACGAATCTGTGCACGTATGATTTTTAATTCTTAATCTGTAACTCCGAATGAGCTCATATTTAAATGTAGCAGCAACTTTTCATCCTCTGTATGTATGAATATTTTCGGAATTTTCCGACAAAGTTAAGTTGGGTAAAAAATACGTTTTAGCTGCTGCTGTTTTTCTGGACAGATTCTGTCCCATTTTGTTTGATGCATGCTTAGAACTTTTAACTTGAACCTTAATGATCCAATTGAGTTTATGAGTAGGCATACAACATTATACACTTTCTGGACATTCATATGAATTTTTGTCTAAGGATTATATGCAGCAAGAAATCTATTTGTTTATCACTACTAATGTGCCCCACAGAAAAAATGAAATGAGAAACGGTGTTTTGAACTTTTTTCACAGGGATTAGAGAATGCACCAAGAGTTATCCAAGGATGTGAAGACCATAAGCTTGGGGATGTGAAGACAACCCCACTGGACCTACACACTCTCGTTTGCACACGTCTAACTTCTGTTTTTCGATCGAAACACTTTATCGCATAAACTTGGAGCGTCTTTTTGTTTGTTTAGGTTTGATTTTTATTTTGAGAGAACCACCACACTATCATTTATATATGAGAGCTGCTAGAAATTTAGTTGAATTATGTTGGATGCTATTATAAGATTGGGAAAAGGGACGTTGGAGTTAATTTTAAAAGACACATATTGCATGATTCATGAGCTTGTTAATGAGTAATAATTTGCAAATATTTTATCAAGAGCTATCTTTTATTCATGTTTTGATGCTAAATGTTATTCTACCTTATTTTAACATGGATTAGTTAGTTCTATGGACACTCATGCATGCATTTAGATGGTCAACTTTCTCCCTCTTGCTAGCCCAAAAATTTCAACAAGCAAAAACTTGTTTCCAACCCTTCAACCAAAGTTTTTCCAGTGAGTCCACCATATCTACCTATTAGCTTTATGCTATTCCGAGTATGTTTATCATGATATTTGTGTTATCTATACCTTTGAATGAAAATGCTTATGTTGTTGATTGTTGTGGGAAAAGTTGGTTATAGAGCTCTCTCGAACTTGATGCACACTTTACTTTCATTGCATAAATAAAACATGACCCATTGTGATTAAAATTTTGATGTTGTAGCTTGACAAATGTCTTTGGTTGAGAGTTAGCTCATATGTGCTGTCACATGGCAAGCTTTCAACATTGCACTTCAGCTCATTCAGTCGATATCATGTACTTTTGTTTATGGATGCTTACCATGGGTGAAATAAATGTGAAATGAAGTGAGTTTAAATGAGTTTGTATAAATGGTTAGAGAGACGCCTGGACCGCTAATCTAAGCCATGCATCATTCATGATGGAAATTTACTTACATGCTATGGTGAACCCATGATACACCTTACAATAAAAAGCTATCCAATGGTAAATAAAAAGGGTGTTGAGATTGTTCATTGTGTTTGTTTGTCTTGTCATTTTGATATGGGCTTGTTCCATATCCTGGGACAAAGGTACCCCAGTTGACGCTCTTAATGATACTATTATTACTTAGAATGATATTTAACTTGAACTTGCTTTGTTTTCCAAGTTGAGTAACACATGAAGTAGGTACTTGTATTCAAGGGGCATGAGACTTTCAACCTATACTTGTCAAGCACACTACTCGTATTGCTTTCACTTTAAACTTAATCATTCAAGATGCTATGATAGGGGAATGAAGAGCTTGACACCAAGTATTACCACATTACAATCATTAACTTAAGTAGAAGTTCAGAAGTTAGTGAAATTTATTCATGCTTTACCTCTACTCATATATATCTTTCCAAAGTGTCCACCTTTTATATTCAATTTTCATCAATACTCTATGACCATTATAGGATGTTCTTACTTATTATTATGCATACATGTGGTCCATAGTACTTTTTCCTTATGTTACACTTTGTGAATTATCATTGAACATCCTTGCATTGAATACTTGATATCACTTCATAATCTTTCTTGCATATTGCTACTCCTTTTAAGGATGAACCATTTGACTCTATGTAGCAATAGTAATCATCTTTGATATCCATTTAGTATTAAATTGCAAAGTCCATGTTAGTTTTATCACCTTCATACTCGAGGACGAGTATAGGTTAAGCTTGGAGATGTTGATGCATGTAAAATGCATACATGAACTTTGCATTATTTTTACTTATATTCCAGTCATATTTGCATCATATAAAGGTTATATCACTGTTTTATAATGATTTTGGGAATATTTATATGTTTCCTATTTTTATGGAATTAACCCTGCGCAGGCAAAAAACTATTTCTATATTTTAATGTTTTTCAGGGACCCAAACGACGTCCAAATGACCTGGAAATTTACGAGCATCATTTTATGAAGGAACAAAGCGTGGAGCGAAGGAAGCAAACAAGCGGAGGCCCGAGGGTCCAGATGAGTAGGCCCACGCGGCCCAAGTACCTGGCCACGTGGGACCCCCCTTTTGGCCCTCGGCCCGTTGCCGTCGATCTTTCCTCCACCGACTCCGTTTTGACCTAAAACGCCTATAAAAATAGTCCCCCGACATTCTCTGGAAGGAGCGCCGCAGAAACACAGAAAACACCGAAACAAGACCTGGAGCTGCAGATTGGAGGGGAAAACTCGGCGGGGCGCTGCCGGCGTGGTCTCCATCTCTCCAACGACTTCTCCACCGTATCCATGATGAAGGAGGAGTAGTCCACCTCTGGACTATGGGTTTGTGGAAGTAACTTATGTATCTCTCTCTCTCTCGAGCTTCACTAATTAGTACCGTATGAGCTGCTGAACATGATTACGGTCATCTATGTAATATACCTTTGTGTGGATCTTTTTATGAGTTAATATATGTTTGAGCTTGCAATGGTTTTGTTCAGTTATGAAAGTAGATGCATATTATGTACCCCGTTCTTATTTACTTGTCATGATCAAGCATGTTTATGAGAGCGTGTGAGGGGAACGTGTGCACTAGTTGAGTAACAGGGGTGGCTAGTGCAGTGTACGTGAGAGAAAGTTCTGCGTCCACTTGGGTATCTTTACCTTACTTTGTTGCCTCACTAGGGATATGAAATACCATGCTACCAGGGATTTGGGTGTGACCATTGCCACTACTCCATGACTAGATCTAGCATGTTCTTATTTTAAACTTCATGTCATGATACTTATTGCTATACTCTGAGTTATCTTAATTACTGAGGTGCTATGATTTAGTTCGCATCTTGGTGGAGTATAAAGAGACTAATAACTAAAAGGTCTCTATGTTAGGACGTGATGCCCATATAATTATTAACTTGTCATTGAACTGTTGTGTTGCAATCTCATATGTCAACTCTAGTGTTCCATTGTCTACCACTTTATTAAAGAGAGAGTTCATTTGTGAAACCATGAACCCCGGTCCATTTTTAATCATAAGAACACTTTCCAGCCACTTTTACCACTTTTCCATTTTCTGCCATTTAAAAATCCGAAAATACAAAAACACTTTTACATCTTGCATTCATCATATAATACCCAAAAATATCAATTATCATTGCTACCACCATCCTTGCAATATTTATTTACCACCAATGCATATTTATTTCTTGTTTGCATTGCATATTATCTTGATATCATTCTCACACCTTGTGCTTGACAACCACTAGGTGAGGTTGAGGACTAAAATATTTATTTTGTTTTTGTAGGTAACCAAAGAATGATAGGAAAGATAAATCTTCACTACTGATTCACGAGAGTTCGATATTAAACCCTCGAGTCACCCCTCGTGGGGAAAACACGTCTTCCACTTACTACACACTCTGCACTTGGAGTCTCAACCTAACCCATTTACTTTTCACGCAGGTAACGTGAAGGGCCATCAAGAGTGCTTTCTGGCGCCGTTGCAGGGAATACGAAGCTTCCTGCAGAATATTTTTCCCGTCAACTACACGCCATCAGTTGCATATACAGAACATCTCCATTTTATTTTCAAATTTCAAAACTTGCAAAACTTGCACATGGTCTTAGGACAGCCTCTCAACTATCCATATCCGAGGACTCGGCTATTCGAATAGTTTTACACTCTGCAGAGGTAGCACGCTTTTCCCACATCCATCCGGTAACTCATCTTGTCAGCCACGTCCCGCCATACAAGGTGTATGCGAAGTTGAGTCACCGACCATTGGTGCCTGGTTGACGGGAGAATATTTGAGGATGATGATGATGATGGTGATGATAGTACTTCCCCGGCAACGGCGCCAGAAAACAGCTTGATGGCTACGTGTTGGTGAACCCCAAGAGGAAGGTTATGATGTAGACAGCAGAAGTTTTCCCTTGAAAATCTACCCAAGGTTATCAATCCAGTAGGACTTGACGATCTATCGGAAGGTTGTTGATGTTGACTCCCCCTGGCGCTAGGGAGCTTGCACCAACGTGGAATCTGCACAGACACAAACCAGAACTTTGCCCAACACGAAACAGAGAGGTTGTCAATCTCTCCGGTCTTGCAGAAACAAAGAGTTAAACGTATGGTGTGGAAAACAGCAGGAAAAAGCAAGTAACAGGAAACAGATGATTGCAGCAGGTTGTGTAAACAGTATGAGGAAATTGGACCAGGGTCCACAGTTCACTAGTGGTGTCTCTCTCAGAACAGATAACTAGCATGTTGGGTAAACAAATTACAGCTGGGCAATTGACAAATAGAGAGGGCATAACAATGCAATACATGCCAAGATGTCTACTATGAAATCTAGTTGGGCATTACAACAAAGTACATAGACCGTTATTCCAACCGCATCTATGCCTAAATAATCCACCTTCAAGGCAGCATCCGCATCCTGTTCAGTATTAAGTTGCTAACAACAGATTATTGCATGAAGTAAAGTGGTAATGTAATCAATACAAGTGCCCTTGGACACTGCACCAATGTTTTATCCCTAGTAGCAACAGCACATCTACCATCTTAGACCTTTCTGTCACTGATCCAGATATCTAGAGACTGAACCCACTATCGAGTATAAATACCCCCTCTTGGAGTCACAAGCATCTACTTGGCCAAAGCATCTACTAGCAACGGAGAGCATGCAAGATCAAGAGCACATAGATAAACAACTTGAATAAACATGGTATCAATATTCATCGGATCCCAGCAAACACAACATCTAGCATTACATAAGATGATCTTGATCATGTTAGGCAGCTCACAAGATCTAAACATGGAGGCACAAGGTAGAGAGACAACCATCTAGCTACTGCTATGGACCCGTAGTCCAGGGTGGACTACTCACGCATCACTCCGGAGGCAGGCATGGTGATGTAGAGCCCTCCGATGATCTCCCCTCCGGCAGGGTGCCGGGAAGAGCTTCAGAACTCCTCCGATCTGAGATTGACGATGACGGCCGCGACGGAACTTTTCGTGGAATATGATCGACCGTAATAGGGTTTTCGCGTCGCGGAGAATATAAGGCGAAGAGGCGGTGTCGGTGGCCGAGGGGGGCCACCACGCCATAGGGGGGCGCGGGCCCACCCTGGGCCGCGCCCTAGTGTGGCGTGGCCCCCTGGTGGGTCTGCTCCGACTCCCCTTTGGACTTCCGTGATCTCCTCGTGATATTATTGACGATGTCTTTTGTTTCGTCCAATTCCGAGAATATTTCCTTAATAGATTTTCTGAAACCAAAAACAGCAGAAAACAGGGAACTGGCACTGTGGCATCTTGTTAATAGGTTAGTCCCAGAAAATGCATAAAAATGATATAAAGTATAGCCAAAACATGTAGCAATTGATATAATAACAGCATGGAACATCAAAAATTATAGATACGTTTGAGACGTATCAAGCATCCCCAAGCTTAGTTCCTGCTCGTCCTCGAGTAGGTAAACGATAAAAACAAAATTTTTGAAGTGACATGCTACCAACACAATCTTTGATCAAATAACAATGTAATGCACATGATCTGAATGAAGTGATCCAAGCCAATGGTCTATAGTTTTGCAAGCAAGTAAATAAAGAGTAAATAAGTGATCACACAAGTGCAAACTTTCATGAATAATACTATAAAACATTTAGAGATATAATATCTAACATAATAGTTAGTTCACAGCAGCAATAATTCTCAACATGAAAGTGTTTGTATCAACACAAAGGAAGATAATAGCTTCAGCATTTGCTTCAACTTTCAACATGTATATCATATAGATAATGTCAATGCAAAGAATATGATCAACCAAACACAAAGTTATGTAAAAACTGTTATACTGGAGTTGACAATGATGTTTGCTTAAGGAGACAGAAAGAGTGGGAAAACTGACTCAACATAAAAGTAAAAGAATGGCCCTTCGCAGAGGGAAGCAGGGATTAACATCATGTGCTAGAGCTGTAGTTCCCGAAGGCATATAGAGAGCATAAAATATTGTTTTGTAAGGTAATGGTGTATACAGGTGTCAACAAATCAAATAGCAGGTACTTGTCATCTTCCATGGCTAACTAACTTTTAGAGCGGTTCCGAGAGTTTTTAGGACTGCACTTGTAACAAGCACTTATTGGTGACACTCCTCCCAACCATTTACTTTCCACAAACCATGGCTAACCGAATCCTCGGGTGCCCACCAACATTCACCATGGAGGAGTGTCTATTTATTTATTTATAGGGTGGACTAACCAGCTCTTTAATGCAAAATAAAAGGTGGAGAAGCAGATGAAGCTGCCAATCCTTGTAAATTAATTAGCATGGAAGATGACAAATCTCACTACTACACGTCCTTATGAGCTTTTCAAGTAGTGACACAAAAAGGAAATGTAACAGTTTTGAGTAGTTAGTAGATAGCACATGAAGAAATTTACTTGGAATGGTGAAAACACCACATAATAGGTAGGTATGGTGGACACAGGTGGCATGGATTTGGCTCAAGGTTTTGGATGTACAAGAAGCATTCCCTCTTAGTACAGAGTTTAGGCTAGCAAGGTTATTATAAGCAAACATCATTATCAACTGGAATAGCAAGAGTGTACATAAAACACAAGGTTTGACGAACCATAGACTCCCACTGTCTTCCTTGTTAACACATAGCCTTCATCCAAAAATTATCTAGACTACTATGGACTTCCAATTATGCAACAGATTATTATAGCAGAAAATCCTTATAGTAGTTCTTCATTAATAGCCATTACTTACATGATGCACAAGCTTAAACATTAATTACTTGACAGCTCAAAACAATTGGCAAGCATCAAATTACTCAAGACAACGATCTAAAAAGATTCATGTAAGCATTTTATACCACTACCACATGCATAGCATTTTTCTGGTCCAACCAAACACCAATCAACTTATTTGACAACTCTCCAAACAGATATAAGTGAAGCAAGAGAGTACTTTCTTCAAAAGAAACTGATAGCTCTAACAAGAGATACATGAAAAACTGAGAGCTAAAAGCAATCACAGCAGCTAGACAGGAATACTCAACAAGTATAAGTGAAGCACAAGAGTATTCTAATGAAAAAGTGGAGCGTGTCTCTCTCCCAAACATGAATACTAGGATCCAACAAGTATAGCACAGCAAACAAAACAAAAAAACTGAAAACAAAAACACACTGACGCTCCAAGGAAGAGTACACTAGTATGAAGCAATAAAAATATAGCACCATTAGAGATGACCTGATAATTTGTAGATGAAGAAGGGGATGCCTTGGGCATCCCCAAGCTTAGATGCTTGAGTCTTCTTGAAATATGCTGGGGAGGTAAGCCTCCCCAAGCTTAAGCTCTTCACTCTTCTTGATCATGTAATATCATTCTCCTCTATCAACACTTGAAAACTTCCTTCACACCAAAACTTAACAGCTTTTCTCATTAGCAGGTTAGTGCACTAAAAGATAATACTTCAAAGTCTAGCAAAGACAAAACTCACAAGCCAACTATTTTAAAATTAGCCACTGTTACTAGGCTCAAGTGGGCACTTTTACACGAAAAGAAACCACTTAAAAACTTGTAAAAGAGAAATGCAAAATAAAAGACAGAATCTGTCAAACCAGAACAGTCGTAATGACGAATTTTTTGAGCACTTACGATGCTCAGATGAAGAAACTTTTGAAATAATGAAAGTTGCGTAACATCATCAGGAACATGCACAAAAAGTTTCAGCATTTTTCGATTTTTTCTGATTTTCTACTGAATTAAACGGTGACGAACAGCAATCTGTCCCAATGCAGTCCCGAAAATAAAAACCAACTTTGCATTAGTAACTCTCCTTGGCACAACAAAACAGCAAATAAAAGATACAAAGGAGTTGCTACAGAGGTAAACAAGCATCCTTGACACATGGGTTATCTCCCACAAGTTTTTCTTTAATGCCTTTCAGCTAGGCTTTAGGATTTTAATGATGCTCGCATAAGAATAAGAGTTGAAAAACAAAGAGAGCATCAAGAGGCAAATATCAAAATCATCTGAGTCTAACCCACTTCCTATGCAGAGGAATATTGTAGTAAAACAAATCATTGAAGCATAAAGCAGCTAGCATAGGAAGATGCAACAAATCCAACTTTAAAACTTCCAACACAAAGAGAGGTATGTTAGTGACATGAAAACTTTTAAAACCATCTTTCCCTCTCTCATAATAATTTTCAATAGCATCATAAACAAACTCAACAACATAACTATCACATAAAGCATGCTTTTTATGATCTACAAACACATAACTTTTATCAAGCAAGATAGTGGGATCAAAAATTTCAAACCCACTTTTAGACATATTGAAACAAGTTGATTGATCACTCTCAATAGTAGAATTAATAATATTATCAAGCAACATAGGACCATCATCTAGAGCTTTATCATAAACATTTTCTAAGCAAACACTCTCATTACCATGCATTTCGAAATTAGGAATAAAAAAGGATTATCATAAGACTTATCAAAATAGCATGGATTTTCATAAACAACATTGGGGGAAATATTTGGTACTTCTGTTATTTTTGCTTTCTCTTGAGTCAAGGAATGTTTGTCTACCTCAAATTTATCAAAAAAGTTATTTCAATAGTATCATTACCAACTTCCCCAAGCTTAATATTTTCCATAGCATTAGCAACAACCATGTTCAAAGAGTGTATACCAATATCATTGGTACTATCATGCAAATAAAGTTCCATAGGTTTTTTAATTTTCTCTTCAAACACATCATGTCCTAGCTCAAGAAAATTTCATAAAGGTTTCTCAAGTTGTTTTCAGCCATAGGACAAGTTTCAAGCAAAGTACCCATGAATAGCAAGCAAAGAACTAGACATAATAACAAACCGAAATAAACTAGATGCAGGAATTTAATTTTTTTGGATTTTTGATTTTTAACAGCAAGCAAAACAAAACTAAAACAAAACAAGCAAGACAAAAACAAAGTAAAGAATTGGAACTGAGAGACTCCCCTTTCCAATAGCCTCCAAGTCCCCGGCAACGGCGCCAGAAAACAGCTGGTGCCTGGTTGACGGGAGAGTATTTGAGGATGATGATGATGGTGATGATGAGTACTTCCCCGGCAACGGCGCCAGAAAACAGCTTGATGGCTACGTGTTGGTGAACCCCAAGAGGAAGGTTATGATGTAGACAGCAGAAGTTTTCCCTTGAGAATCTACCCAAGGTTATCAATCCAGTAGGACTTGACGATCTATCGGAAGGTTGTTGATTTGACTCCCCCTGGCGCTAGGGAGCTTGCACCAACGTGGAATCTGCACAGACACAAACCAGAACTTTGCCCAACACGAAACAGAGAGGTTGTCAATCTCTCCGGTCTTGCAGAAACAAAGAGTTAAACGTATGGTGTGGAAAACAGCAGGAAAAACAGCAAGTAACAGGAAACAGATGATTGCAGCAGGTTGTGTAAACAGTATGAGGAAATTGGACCAGGGTCCACAGTTCACTAGTGGTGTCTCTCTCAGAACAGATAACTAGCATGTTGGGTAAACAAATTACAGCTGGGCAATTGACAAATAGAGAGGGCATAACAATGCAATACATGCCAAGTCTACTATGAAATCTAGTTGGGCATTACAACAAAGTACATAGACCGTTATTCCAACCGCATCTATGCCTAAATAATCCACCTTCAAGGCAGCATCCGCATCCTGTTCAGTATTAAGTTGCTAACAACAGATTATTGCATGAAGTAAAGTGTGTAATGTAACCAATACAAGTGCCCTTGGACACTGCACCAATGTTTTATCCCAAGTAGCAACAGCACATCTACCATCTTAGACCTTTCTGTCATTGATCCAGATATCTAGAGACTGAACCCACTATCGAGTATAAATACCCCCTCTTGGAGTCACAAGCATCTACTTGGCCAAAGCATCTACTAGCAACGGAGAGCATGCAAGATCAAGAGCACATAGATAAACAACTTGAATAAACATGGTATAAATATTCATCGGATCCCAGCAAACACAACATCTAGCATTACAATAAGATGATCTTGATCATGTTAGGCAGCTCACAAGATCTAAACATGGAGGTACAGGTAGAGAGACAACCATCTAGCTACTGCTATGGACCCGTAGTCCAGGGGTGGACTACTCACGCATCACTCCAGAGGCAGCATGGTGATGTAAGCCCTCCGGTGATGATCTCCCCTCCGGCAGGGTGCCGGGAAGAGCTTCAGAACTCCTCCGATCTGAGATTGACGATGATGGCCGCGACGGAACTTTTCGTGGAATATGATCGACCGTAATAGGGTTTTCGCGTCGCGGAGAATATATAGGCGAAGAGGCGGCGTCGGTGGCCGAGGGGGCCACCACGCCATAGGGGGGCGCGGGCCCACCCTGGGCCGCGCCCTAGTGTGGCGTGGCCCCCTGGTGGGTCTGCTCCGACTCCCTTTGGACTCCGTGATCTCCTCGTGATATTATTGACGATGTCTTTTGTTCGTCCAATTCCGAGAATATTTCCTTAATAGATTTTCTGAAACCAAAAACAGCAGAAAACAGGGAACTGGCACTGTGGCATTTTGTTAATAGGTTATCCCAAAAATGCATAAAAATGATAATAATATATAGCCAAAACATGTAGCAATTGATATAATAACAGCATGGAACATCAAAAATTATAGATACGTTTGAGACGTATCAACCATAGCCTGTCCTTTGTTCATGCTAGTATAGACCCTGCCCATATGACACTTTCCATCCACACTTAACCCAGCCCGTCGGAATCTAAGTGTGAGGACTCATAGTTTGCCCGGCGACCAAAGATGGCGTCTTCTATCCTCCTCCTTATCTTTCCATAGAGTTTGAGCGAGGACCCAGGTCAGGGGTAGGTCACCAAACCATCCCCTCATGCATAACGGAGTCATCTCCGTCGATGAGGCATCCCATACTAATATGAGCAAATTATATGACTACGCCCTTTCCCATATTGTGGGTAAATGTGGTCGCACAGGGTAAGATTGGTCATCATAGTACAAAGACACAATGTGCATTTTTCATAAAACATCACCATACTCCATTTCTTCACTTCCATACCGACATCTCGGCATTCCATATACATACAAGTATTTTCAAGGAGTTTTGAGTAACAAATTTTTTCCCATCCTATAGTTTGAAAAAGAATTTCCATCTAATACATACATACAAGGGTGTCAAAATATTATACTTGTATTTTGAAAAAGGGTTTTCAAATTCATAGCTTTAGTGGTAAACACCACATAAAGCACTTATGCTCTTTATAAGTAAACATGTGAACCCAAATAGATGTATAGATGCAAGCTCAGAGAAGTAGCTTGCCTGATTTCAGCATAATGTTCCTGGACTTTTCCTCACTGATCAGAGAAATAAACTCCGATTCTTCTTCAATAAATTCTCTCCATAGCCACTCCGATAGCGTCAATATCTAGCGTCGCAAACAGGGAAACAAACACACAACTATACACCAATCAAAATCACAAGTGATGCACAAACAAATAACAAACCACAAGCATCAAACTAATCATTCGAGCAACAAATTAAGATCACTTAAGAGGCCTTATACTAATCAGTAGTCTAACACTATACACAGCTAGGACCATCGATCACAAAACTACTTAGGCAAGATTAACAACAAGCAACCTTCCTTTAAACAGGAAATACTTCAGACAAAGTTAGCCACCAATTAGTCTCGGTAATTCAAAACTATTTTACCAAACTAAGGTAGAGACATTAATCAAATACCCATGATAGCACTTAACTTAAAGACAATCGAGTTTATCATGCAAGGCAAACATATTACTCACACCAGCATGTCTAGAAAATATCACTAACAGTACTAACATATTATAACATGCTAAACAATAATAACATGCAAGCAACAATACCAAAACAATCATTAACAAGCATAAAACACAATTTTGTAAACAAGGCAATTAGATTCTTTCCTTTTAAATAGAGGCAGAAACATCACTTTTACGGAATATTACACCTAGAGAGTTTTGTTAGTCAAACAATCATGCCAAGCTAGATTTGGGCTCTCTGATACCATTAGAAACTATCACAATTGGATTTGCTCCAAAAACATCTAACAAAATCTACAAAAATCACCAAAGTGCTCTCTGGTGGTTTTAGTAAAAACAATAGAACCTGTTTTAGGTTTCATTTGCATGCAAGACTAACACTCTAGAAAGGTATCACTTCAGGCTATCCATAGAATTTTAGTTTGCAATATTTGGATTTGTAAAAATCTAGATATTGAATATTTAGTGAAAAAGATACTTTTGACAAGATTTATTCTAGACATCATTTAAAAATATATTTTTGCAAACAGCCAGTCCTACCTGTTTAAGAAAACATAGGAACCCTACAAAATTTTAATCACTCAATTTGCAAGCACAGGGATTAAATGGTGATTTAAAACCTAGAGCCGATTCTAACAGGTTTTATAAAACAGAAAAGAATTAATAGGAAAAAGTTAAATGGGCCAGTTCTGCCCTGGACAGAGCCGACCGGAGCTGGGCCCCCACTGCGCTGCGCGCGCAGGCGAAGGGTTAAGTCGTCATCGATCGGCGCATCGACGACCCGGATTAGATCCAAGCCCATTCAAAGGACGCCGTCGATCGGGAAAATCGACGGCTCCTGCTCTTCTCCTTCCTCTCGACTCACAGCGTAGAGACAGAGACAACCCATGGCGTCCAAGCACGTATAGCTCACCTGGGGTGCAAGAAAGTCGACGTCGAGGACGAATCCATGGCGCGGAGAGATTGGGAGGGCGCTGGTGGCAGCAGTTCGTGTCGGCGAGTGCCCAGCCGATGGCGGCGACGAGGTGGTCCGCGACGGGCACGGCGTGGCCTCGGTCACTCCGGAGTTTCTCCTGGTCAAAAGGAAGGGTGCATGAGATGGAGCAGATCAAGGGATCTCGGAAATGCAAAAATGGCATAGGATGGTGGTCGGTATCGATCGCGAGTTTCTCGGCAAGGTGGCGGAACAGAGATGGATTTCTTGCGTTTCTCGCTGGCAGGGGACGAGTGAGCTCGCCCACGCTCTTGTGGGGCAGAGCGATGGTGTGGGATGTTGTTTGGGCAAAGAATGGGAACCGGAGATGGCATGTGGCTTTATGACCGAGAGGGTGGTGGTGCACGGTGGACGTCGCGCATGGGCAGAGGTGGAGAGAGCACGAGCGCGATTGTCTGCGCTGGGCTGTGTCGTGCGGGTCACAGCGAGGCTGGGGAGTGGCCAGGGCGAGCGCACGTGCTGGGGTGCCGTGGTGGATAAGAACGCCAGCGCGTCCATCACCATGGCGAACTCGGACTGGACGGGCTCGATCTGGAGCAGGTGAGGTGCATTTCGCGCGTGGCCTAGATCCTTCGGCAGAGGGAAGCAGGGGAGCATGGTGGCGCACACGCGGGCGTCTGCACGGCCTCCTTCTTCCTCGCTCACTAGGGGGGTACGGAAGGGAGAGGTTAGGGAAGAAGAGGGAGATGGTGCAAGCAGCTACTCCAAAGGAAAGTGTCCAAACGCTGGCACACGTGTGTCTCCTCTGTGCTGGAGTGAGAGAGGGAAAGAGGGCTTCAAATTTGATGAATTTTTGCTTGAATTTGATTCGGATTCGGCAAGCTACAGCTCCTGCCCACAAGGTGTTCGACAAAAGTCAGAACCAAAATTAATTCCGAATTTTGGTGAGTTTTGTTTATGGTTGGTTTTAGGATTGTGTAAGAAGGCCAGGGTTATTTTCCTGGATTTTTCGTGTGAAGAGGAATAGGGTTTTGAATAGACATTAGGAGTTAAAGAAGGGAAAATGGAATTTTATATTGGATTTACTTTTAATCAAAATTTATATTCCTTTGAGGAGAAAGTGGTATGGAAGCGAGATGATTATTATTTCACCTTGTTTCCTGGAATTTGATAAAAATATAATTGTTTTCATCAAATAAAGGAATAGTCAGAGAGGGAATTTTAATAAGTTCACCTCCCTTAATTTAGGATTTTTAACTTAGGTGTGTGGATAGTTTTAGAGATCTCGTTTGTTTTAATTCACAATCCAAGTTCTGTTGTCATGGATGTTTTTAATTTATATTCAAGCAATTTTGATTAATTTACCACCCAAGCAACACAAACATAAAGTCAACAACACAACCAAGATAACACAATTCAAACCACAAAATTAATCATAACACAACTTCCATAATGCTATATTGTGGAAAAGTGACCACCCTAATTATGGCAAGATGATGTTTAGGAAATATCTCAACTCATACTTAATAATTTTCAAAAGGTTTGATAAAGGAAATATGTGGGGTAATATATTTCCCACTAGTGTTATTTTCAAATGGAGTGAAAATAAGAGCTTATCAAATGGGAGTTGTATACACCTGCAAAATACCAAGGTTGAAAAATAGGTAGGAGATAACATATAGATCTCCATAATTTTGGGAACACATAATTTTGGAAATATTTTTACTTTCCCAAATAATGGGTATTAGTTTTGGTTGTTGCTAAACCAAGTATCATTGAAATGGACTTCAGCCAGAAATAAGAATGGAAAAGATATATGGAATATTTTCTTGTCATAACATGATCACCAAAGTCTAATATATTTTTACTTAGGTTGGGTTCTTAGGTTAATATATACTAGTCAAACAACTTAAACAACAAGTCACACAAGGTCCAACATAGCAATGGGAAGGAAAAAACAATCATCAGTGAAACATTTCAAAAAAAAATTGTTGGTTCTGAATTTTGGGTCTTGTAAAACTAAGTTTTTCTTAGTTCCAAAATTTGGGATGTGACAACTCTCTCATAACCCTGTCGAGGACTAAACTGGGAAAACCTAGCCATTTCTGAAACGCTAGGGATGCTCCAGGTTTTTTTTGCTAAAACCTTCCTTTCTTCTACCCCGCATCCATGGTCAACCGATGCACTCGTCGATCCAGTGCGAGCAGGACGTGCTAGCAGTCGCGTTCGAGCGGAGAAACGGGGCGGGGACGAGCTAGCGATGCGCTCAACTAAAAGGCGGCGCCGCTTGCTAATGGTCATCGGAGGTGACTCAGTGACAGCGTTTGGCGGCGGCGGCACGACGATGAAGGAGACCAAAAGAAAGAAGGAGAAGAGGTCTAGGAGGACCACAGGTGCACCATGATCACGATAGTGTTGTCTGTAAGCTCCGGGAGGTCGGACGTTGGCAAATCGAGCATGGCGGCCGGCGGTCGGAGGCGACGAAGATGGCGTCGATCTCAACGTATCAGTCCATCCCAGCTCGAGTGCTTCAACATGGAGGAAGAGGAGAACTAGGCGGAGCTCACAGTGGCACTGAATCGAGCAGGGGCAGTCGGAATCGTCGAGCACGTGAGCAAGAAGAGACCTCCATTGATGATGTCATGACATCATCCACATTTATTTTTTTCAAAAATTCTTTTATGAAAATTAAATATCTGACATGTTGGTCCCCTGTCAAAAATTTAAACATTTCAAAAAAATGTTATCTGAAATTATCAAATATATGACATGTCGGTCCCACTTGTCAAGAGTTAACGGAATGGACTTCAGACTGGCCGTTTGGCCTCGCCATAGTAGCTGCGCACGAAGAAAGGGCTAAACTGAACACCATTCGCAGCTAGGGGCAAAACTGAGTAGATGGAGGCCTCTGAGGGCAATTCGATAAATAGCCCTAATAAATAAATATTAATATTGATTTTAATTAGTTAATTATTTTGTTTAATTAATTCCCAATTGAATATACTTTTACAAAATATTCTCGGAATTAATTACTTATCATATAAACCTATTTATATGATCCGGGACATCTAGTGTCCGCTAACAAAATACTCCGGATAAATATTTCCCTCTTATATAAACCTTCGAAATAAATCCGACAATAATAGAAATAATTCCTATTATCCCGAGACATCGAATGTCTGCCTTATCTTTCTCTATACCTTCACTGGAACAAGTTCCTGTGACATCGGAGCTACTCCGACACTATCTCATTACCACTAAAACCACAACTTTATTCTCTCAGTAAAAGATTGACTCACAACTTAAGTGTGTGACCCGGAAGGTTCGTTAACACATAGACATGTCCGGGTGCTTCCCAGACAATAACCAGCATTGGGACCTAGATGTTTGTACTGTCTCCTATGTATTCACGAGTGAACGACAGAACCTCTTGTGTTTCTTATTACGCTAATTTCCTTACGTACACGATACCAATGATATCACGAGGTTGAGACAATGTGCTCTAGTGTGATCAAAACCATTTGATCATAACACATACAAAACTTGTTTCCGATATCATTCTCTTTTCTCATTCCGTATTCTCATGTCCGTTGATAAATCACACTGTGTCTAGCCAGATGATTGGGGTGACATGATAATCCTGAGATGGCCTAAAGATGTATCTCTCCATTGTCTGGAGGAGTAAGTACCATTCTTGAACAATCTCCGTTCCAATACTTATTCTAGTTCACACCCAATAGCCACCGTTACAATCCCCAGTTACGGCTGGACGTTTGTATTGGGTTGCGTGCATGGAAAACAAAAATTTTGCCACAACTTACGCAAAACCTCCAAGATCTACTATGAAGATACAAGTGACAAGACATGCATATTTGATCCAACTGTAAATTTGTTACCGACACCGTGAAGCGGAAGAGATGTCGATGACGACGTTGGTGAAGCTTGTGGAAGAACTCCCTCGGCTAAGCCTAGCTGAGAGAATGTCGTAGACTCCTCGCGTCTCGCCTTGATCCAACAAAGTGAGATAGAGTCAAACGTTTCTCAACGGATCACCCCTCTGAGTTTCGCACACATACATCGGATCTAGTCCAGCAGGGCTTCGCCGTCCACACTTGAAGCACTCACCGCTGGTGTATATGAAGGTGGAGATCTCAACACATGAGAAGGAGGGAGAGAGAGATTAGATCTAGATCTAATCTAATCGGAGAGAGGAAACCTCTAATCCAACTAGAAGAGATCTAAACTTGTGTCAACTTGTGTGTCTCCAAATAGGAGGGGGTGGGTTTATATAGATGGCCCAAGGGGTGGAGGGACTTGGGCAAGGGGAAAGCTTTCTCCTTGTCCAAGTCAACTTGGGGAAGGGGAAAGTTTCCCCTTGCCCAATTCGGTTTGGGAGGAGGAGTTGGAGTTGGACTCCAACTCTCCTCCCGCCTCCTTTCCTTTCACCGCCCCAAGTGGGCCCGGTCGCCGCACCGCCCCGGGTGGGGCCCACAGCCGCACCGACCTAGGTGGGCCCACCTGGCCGACCGGCCTTTGCAGTCGCCGCCGCCGTCCGTCGCCTCCCCCATGGGCCACGCGGCCCACTAGGTTCGGCCATGGGGGATCTCTCCCCCTTCTCGCACGGCTCGGCCCACAGTGGTGGTGCGGTTGTATGTGGGCCCTAGGGCCCATGTAGCAACCACCTTTTATTGGCCTTTGTATTTATCCAATAATTATTGATTAATAAAATTAATTAATATTTAATTATATAATATTTTATATAATTAATTCTTATTTGAATATTTATTTTTACAGAATATTCCCCGAATTAATTACTTATCATATAAAACACTTTTACATGATTCGGGACACCCAGTGTCCGCAGACAAAATACTCCGGATAAATATTTCCCTCTTATATAAACCTTCGAAATAAATCCGACTAGTGATAGCAACTTCTATCACTCCGAGACACCTAGTGTCTGTATTATCCAATCTCTCTAATAAAAATATTATCTACCACATGGAAACCATTTCGGTGATACTCTCTCGGTATCCAGACCAACCATATACACAACAAACTAGAACTGACTTAAGCGTGTTACCCTACATGTTCGATAACGTGTAGCTATAATTAGATGTTTCCATCTAATCACCAGCCAGGGTCAGATACATGGGCTACCTGAATAACTGCTACCGTTATGCGAATAACACTTTGTTGAACCTGTTGATTATTAATTCGTCATTCCCATTACTCACGATACTGAAATTACCCGAGATAAAGTATTCCAGATATTTCCATGAATCAATCCCTGATTCACTATATCACGGTCTATCTCGTTACCGGTTGACGGGGATATACCTCTCGGGTACCCTACCATGAGGGTACATGGTGCACGTATCGACTAAAGTCCAATTATCAAGAGCCTGTATGAAGCCCATAACAGAAGGCCCAAGAAGATGGAGTATCCTCCAAGATTAGGCATAGACATAGTCGGTTTAGACTTTCCTTACATGTAATCTGAGTCGGTTGCGAACTCCCAAGACCCAGCCTATTATATAAAGGTTGGGAGGGCCGCCGATCCAGGACACGCAATACTCGAACCACCAGAACCCTAGCGAGATCGACATCTCGCCGGGAATCCATTGTAGCTCGCATATACCTTCACATCAATACCAGACAAGCAGGAACTAGGGTGTTACTCTCCGGAGGCCTGAACCTGGGTAAAATCCCTGCTTTTGCTTGTCAGCCGATGAAACTACCAGGTCTACCACGTTCTCTCCCCCATAATCTCAACCCTAGGTCCTTAACCTTGGGATTTGATGAGTTAACCCCTTGTCAATTGGCGCCGTCTGTAGGAAAGAATAGTGCTGGGCTCACGGTTTCGCCGGCTCCATCAAAAAACGGCGACTCGCCGATCGCATCTACGAACGGCAACTCGCCGACTGCATCGACAAACCACAACTCGCCGACTCAGTCGACATACGGCAACTCGCCGACTCACTCGAAAAAGGCAGTCCGCCAACTTCACCATCAAAAAGCATATTCGATCTACACTCGCCAGAATTCCGAGAGACGTTCGCTGGTCTCGAGTCAGGTTTGGATTTAACTATTGGAGCATTCAATTTTTTCGTAAACAAGTTTGGTACGCAGGACTTGACAGATCCACGACAACTCGTGACTGCCGCACCCGAGGTTCCGTCGGCTGCATCCGTCCCATCATCGATTCTCGAAGCCTGCTCATCTGCAACAACCATGTCGACTCGAGAGATAAACGAGTTCATGGCGAAAGAGCTCCAAGGTGAAGAAGCTGAATCAGCATACCGCAAAAACGATCCCGAGCTCGATCTTCCACTCGATAATAGCCTCGACTACGGATCTCTTTCAACGACTTCGACGAAATTCATAACGATAACAATGTCGACTCTGAGATCTGCACCAACAACAACCTCGACTCTGAGGTTCACAACGGTTTTGCTGACACCGATATGAGCATAGGCGATGGACGCATCGACAACGAGATCTGTCCAGACGGAGCACTTGATGGGCATACCGACTCCGATATGAGTCTAGATGAAGCGTCGAGTCCATGACAGGAATCGATAGCACATACACGTACCCGAGGGTCATCCCACATCAGGTTTACGTGGCCATCAACGGAGAATAATCCAAAGCCGTAGCCTACCGCAGGCCTACAGAATTCCCATGCACGGTAACTATGCCGGATGGGGTCACAACTCTTACAATCACTGCTTAGATGGCAGCAAAAGCAGACAAAGTCATTAAAGAGTGCACAATGATGCCAGCAAACGCAACTCCAGAAGAGACATTGACCTTCCAGTACTTCAACTGGCAGGAATCTATTCGACTGCAAAACATCAGAGCAACACTCGAGGAGCGCAAAAGACAAGCCAGCATCTCGAGTGCACGGAGAAGACAACTATCCCTTAGCTCCACAGGCGGGTGACCCCAAGAGGTGGATCGAGGCTGGCACGCCTCCCAGAAGCTGAGAGGCAGGCACTTACTCGCAACCTAGGCTTGTCATTCATGACACACGACGACGAAGGAATCCCAGTACTCAAAACAGCCGCGGGTGCCCTCTTCTCTGTAGGTGCTTACCTCAAAGCAATACAGCCTCCGGCGGATGATCCCAATGCAGCTCTGCATCGCCAATGTAACAGCCCACTTTTGTTATTGCAAAATATGGACCAAATTTTCACTTTTCTTTCCTCTCATGCATCATGGCATCCATGCATAATCATGTCTCATTTGAGTAAGACAACAGTTGCATGGAAATGATGTTGAGTTGTTAAACAAAAGTTTGCAAATAAACATATTTGTCAAGGAAGTTCCAGGAGTTCAAAAAGAATGTTTTGCAATTGCTCTAAAATCACTAGGGTATTCTTCAAATTTTCAAATTACCAAAAATCCCTAGCCATATCTCCCTAAACCAAAGTGGTACAAAACATTTTATTTTGAGACACCAAAATTTGTGGAGCTTCTACAGGTTAAGGGGAGCATCCCCAAATTTTGTCATAATTTTTTAAGATGGTTTAGTGCCTCAATAAAATCCCTAAAGCCACAGGTTTTAAAATTAAAACAGGAAAGGACCTATCCTTGATGGAAACAAATATGCCAGGGGGCTTTCTGTAAAACGGTCATCTTCCTCCTGTAGCAGGCCGCACTGGCGCCATGCCGCCGTGCCACGCGACGCCGCGCCGGGCCCCCCCTCTCCTCTGCCCTCACCTGCAAGGAGACCAAGCCCCACGAGGCCACACCTGCTCCCTCCCCCGATTTTTCTATCCCGTTCCCCTCTCCCTCGTCTCTCTCCGCACGGCCGGACCGAGCCGCCATGGCCGTCGTCGCCGCCGCGGATTGAAGCTTCCCCGACCGAATCGACGACCACAGAAAGCGCCGCCGCGACGTCTTCCCTTCTCCGCCAACGGAATCGAACCGGGGAGCCGTGAATCGACCATCGCCGCCCGTTTTCCTCCGACCGCCGCCGCCGCTTCGCCGGGCGATTTCCGCCGTCTCCGACCACCCCCGTCCACGCGGAGCTGTGTAGCACGCTCAGGGTGAGCCACTGATCCTCCCCACTGCCTCCGTTCCTTCCCTCGCCCCCGGTGTCGCCGTCGCACCGCAGGCTGCCGTGCGCCGCCGTGCTCTCCCTTTCGCTCGGATAATCCGAAGCCTGGGAAAATTCGGATTTTCTGAGTCACACCTGTACGAGGATGCTTAGTCCTTAGTGGATTTTCAAAACCATCGGAGATGATCGGATAATCCGAAACCAAAAGAATTCGGATTTTCCGAGGTACTCCAGTGCGAGGAGACCTCAGTCCTTAGCCAAATTTTAAGACCTTTGTGTCGATCGGATATTCCGAGTTCAAAACAAATCGGAAATTCCAAAATTGTCCAGTACCAAAACAAATTATCCTGTTTCAAATATTCTTCTTTCTATTTGGTTAAATAATTGTTCTGTGTTGGAATAACTTATAACCAGGCATATTTAAAAGAGGAAATTATAAAGGTAACAACTTTTTATCGGGACATCATAGAAATGTGTTCGATATACCAAAATGTCCGGAAAATTGTGAACCACCCTCTAAAATAAATATCATGCATATTTGAGCACCATTAAAGGACTGCGCTTGTTATAATTTAGTAGAATCATTAAGTTAAAATATGGGGTGTTCTCCATCTCGTTGAAGTATTTATTCTCGCACCCCAATTAAAATTGCTAGATATCTTATGTTAAGTGCAGTACATTAAAATGTCATGTCATCATGAGTGTGCATTGCACCTGCTGTATCCGTGGTATTTATTTGTTCCTTTCCGGTGTTGTTTGTGCATTGATAGATCAAGGAGTTGAAGTGCCACCCCGTATCGTGACGATCCCTATTACCAGCCGTATCAACAAGGCAAGCGTAATCCCCCCTCTGAGCATGTCTTACCCTATTTTCCGCAAATATTTTCTCCACTATAATATTGCATGCGGTTCCAAATGTCAATTTTATTGGATTAGAGTATCCTATAGTTGCATTAAGTTTCCGATGCCATTGCCTGTTTTCCCCTCTATTATCCATAGGATTGTATTGTTGGCCTGAAATACTTAACTATGCTATGTTGATGCTTAGCCATGCCTAGTTAAATGCTTAGTCGTCCGATGGATATTTCATGTTGGAAACAGGTGTTGGAATGTCCGGATGATGGTGGAGAAATTGTGGTGATAGGTAATAAAATGCTTAAAGGTGGGGATGAGAGGCCACTATGGTATGGTGGTGTTTGTCTCACTCTCGCCGCCTAGGTGCGAGTTCTTTACCTCTTGAACCAAGAATGAGCGCGCTTCCATTCGGTGGGGTATATGGGGCCCTCGTCGACCGACTAACTGTGATGGGCTAGCCGAGGGTCCTCTAGTTCGGGCTTCCATTTGCGCGTGCGTTGGGATGGTGGCCAAGACTGAGATGAGGATGGTGGTGTCAGGAAAATAAGAGGCCGCGGGACAGGTGTTGGAGGCACTGAACCTGTCCTACCGCCACTGATGATCCTGGGTTAGTCACAAACAAGGTAAAGGTTGTAACCGTTCCCACTCAGCCGGCTTTCCCCGAAGAGAGCTAAGCGTAGGCAATGAGCCGGGCGGTACCGAAGGTAAACACAGTGCACCCCTGCAGGGTTAAATCTTTTCGAAAAGCCGTGTCCACGGTTACGGACAACTTGGGAAAGGACGATAAGATCATAGAATAAATTGAACGGAATGATTAAAAACTGAGTACTAAAGGTACTACTCAAGATTGCAAGGTGAGCTTCCTCGAGGGTGATTCGGGGGGTGCCTTTGTAGAGCAGGTACAGTGGTTGATGGTGGTTGATGATGAGAAGGATCAAACGAAAAGAGTTACTTCTTGCCCCCTTATAAAAATACTCTGATTAGTCGATGCCATGGAGTTATGTTTTCTATAAATAAAATCAGCTTTATGCAAAACAGCCATAAAACTTTGAAAGCCTCATCGAGCTAAAGCTCTATATTTAATCTTGCGAGTTCGTCGAACTCACGTCGTTTGCTTTGTTTCAGAGGAGGACTTCACTTACCTCGAAGGTGGGTTCTTTGTGGACGTCGACGAGTAGTCTGGGGTTCCCAGGTGGCAGCTTGGGACATCTCGGAACAGCTGGCGCTTGAATGTTTATCTGTAGTCCTCTTAGGCCGTAATTTGGATCTTGTTGTTAGAACAACTTAATTCGCTTCTGCTTGTTTTAATGTTGGGTCTGTGACCTCTGGTTGTAATTTGCTATCTTTCTCTATTATAAGAGTTGAACTATAATGCTTTGAGTCGTAGAGTCTGTGATGTGCCAGTTGTTCCACAAGTCTTGATCTCTCTATTATGCTTTGATAGTTGTGCCTGTGTTAAGGCATCAATCGGGTGTTGCGTTGCCGATGATCAATTCCGAGCAACGTCTGCCAAAGGTTTTGGCCGGGGATTGGTAAACCCGTAACCTCCGGTTGTATCGCTTAAACCGGTGACACACAGCATCACTGTATAGCAGTCGGTCGGGGCGCCATAATTTTTGGTATCAAGGCAGGACTGCCTGTAGGAAACCCTTCTACTGGTCGACGTTGAGTCTAGTGTTTGTGAAAATATTTTTAACCTAAAAATGAGTTGTGAAAACCATCTTAGGATTCTTTTTACTCCTTATCTGGTTACCTTCTATCTCGAGCAATCTTATCTCGATTTGAGTTAAAGGTTTTACTTCTCATCTGTTACTTCAAAATTATTAGTATCACGGGGTTGGGTTCTACCTTTAGTGTTATGTGTCCGGTTGCTCCCGCTGCGCTACAATCCGAAATCAACTCAGATGTGTGAACACTGTTTTCTACCGGGTCTAATCAATTATTCATTCGTTGGTTTTAACCCAATGACTTGAACAGAAGGTCCCGGATTGTACCAACTAGAGTGTGTTGACTCACATGGCTTCTTAACTATTTGAACCCCACGCTAGTAGTACATGATGCTGATCTTTGACCCAAGTTCTATCTTGTTGGTCCTTTGTTAGTTGTTACACAAAGTATCATCGTCCCTAGTCTGTGTACTTGAGTGGACACTAATGCTTTTGTCTCAACCATTCGGAGATGGATACTAACTGTGTTATTGTAAATTCTCCAGAATGGCTCGTGGAGGCCGTGGTAACCACAATGATGAGGAACCACCACCACCCCCCTCGATGGCTCAGGTCTTGATGGCCATTGAGGAAAACCGCGGGCGAAATGAGCGGTTGCTTGAACAGTTGGTGCAGCATAATGCACAAGGAATGGCTGCTACACTCTCACTGAGTTCCTGCGTTCGCAGCCACCCACCTTTGCTGATGCTAAAGAGCCACTGGAAGCTGATGATTGGCTTCGCGCTCTGGAGCGCAAGTTCTCCGCGCTGCATGTCCCAGTGGCTGAACAAGTCAACTTCGCCACCTACCTCTTTGTTGGTGCAGCTGGCTGTTGGTGGGAGAGCCATGTGGCATTGTTCCCGGCCAACCATGTCTTCACTTGGGCAGATTTCCGCACTGCTTTCCGTGCGGCTTACATCCCTCAGCCGATCATGGATTTGAAGAGGAGGGAGTTCCTGGATTTGCAACACGGACGTATGGACCTCCGCACTTATGGTTGTGAATTCAACCATCTCTCTCGTTACGCCCCAAGGGACGTGACCACTGATGCTGACAAGCAAGAGCTGTTCCGCAAGGGTCTTGCGCCGCAGCTCCGCTATGAGTTGTTGCCCTTCAAGTTCCAGACCTAACAGGAGCTGTTCTACCAGGCTCTGACACTTGAGCAGAGAAGGAAGGAACTCGAGGCTTCCAAGAGGCCAGCACACGGGGACCACCAGAGTTCCTCGGGTTCTGAGAGCAAGAAGCGCAGGGTGTTTGTTCCCTATGTTGGAAATATGCCCTAGAGGCAATCATATTGATGATGATATTTCCACATGTTTATGAATCTCTGACAAAAGAATAATTGTCATTCCGTCCCTTGAATAAACTATCATGATATTGGTTAATGAATACGTGATTCATTTGTGAAACCCATTATCTCTATGATGTTATTCTAAATAGGTTCCTGGTCAACAATCATATGAGGGAGGCATATGATTTAGTGACTAGCACATGTATTGATAGATGATCATGTTTCATGGATCATTGACATGGAGATGTCGATCATTAATGTGGACTCATGCTACGAACATGGAGTTGGACTGACCCACCATGAGACACTGTGAGAATATCTATTCTTTCATGTCATCAGCTGATCTCATACAATGTGTATGCTGATTCCTTAGACCTGAGATCTTCGCGTGAGCTTGGGATGTGTAAGGGCTTTACTTTGGGGCTATCCAACGCTACACCGTGAAAGGGTAGCTATAAAGGTAGCTTCGGTTTTGTCACGAACATGCTGCAAGTCATGGTTGATCAAGATGGGATTTGCCCTCCGTCCAACGGAGAGATATATCTTGGCCACTCGAATGACCGGATCCAGAAAATGTATGGCCGTACTCTCGGTTAAGTGTTAACCGTGCTTCAGGGATTCCGTGTCATGGAAATCGAGAAAGATGATTAAGCTATTGCAAGGATGACAAGTTCTCACCTTGAGCTAAATCAATATTGTGAGGCAAAGGGAAGAAGTATATATTATTGTGGAAGGTTCGTCCGATATGATCTTTACGTGTATTTGGGAGTCGGCACGTTTTGGTAGAGGCCGCTACCGATTATTGGTCGAGTAGTGTACTCGCGCCATGACCATCTATGCGTGAACCTATAGGGTCACACACTTAAGGGGTATGGAACAGAGTTTGGATATGATCCATCTCTTATTGGGTTTATAGTGCTAATGAGGCTCTAATGTAGAAGCCCATTAGGAGGACTATATATAAGAGAGGAGTGGGCAGCAAAAGACACGCCAGTGCTAACCCTAGCCGCCGCACTCTCTCCACCAGATCGCGCCATCGGTGCTAGCACCCTGACCGCGATGTTCCATCCCTGTATGTGTGGATACCGATAGAGGTGCTACACTTGGAGCACTTGGACGATCCGTTCATAGGATCCGCGAGGTGCTGCTCGTGGGATTCGCAAGGAGGAGGAGTAGTACGACTACACGGCATCGGCGCGCGACATCGACAGTCTTCTGCTGCACTACGCGTCGAGAGGTAATTCAAGTTCTGTGATCGATTACTTGCAGGGGTTCCCGGGATGATCGCGGTAGAAATTTTTGATTTGCGCTAGCGTAGCCTACCCCGATTCCCTACAGTGGTATCATAGCCATCCTGTTTAGTCTTCGATTTGGAGCGGCGGCGTAAGGAGTTGCGCCCGTGGTGGATTTGATCCGCAAGATTGGCAGATGCGATTTGCCCGCAAGGAGTTGCATCGCGACGGATTTGATCCGCTGGCTGCAGATGTGATCTGCGTTTTCCCGTCTCGATTCAGCGTCCGCGACGGCAGATGCGATCCGCTGTTAATGTTCTGGATTTGATCCATGTTTTCTGTTCGGGCGGTCACAGCGATGGGGTCCATGAGTACTGGTGGGTTGTGGTCAATTTGATTGACTAGACGATAATTCCTGATCGGATTTCCCACTGCGTACATGGATCGGCGATCGCGCGGCGGCACCAAACGCCCTTGATCTGATCAGGTTCGGTAGCGTGCCTCCGTGGCTGTCATGTATATGCGTTTGCATCTAGCATCACAGTTGAGCAGACTTGTGAAGTTTGTCGTCAGATGAAAATCGATCCATGGAAAGTACGACTCGTTTGCAATCAGGTTATCAAATTGGATTTGCTGCTCTGCATATACGCATGTGATGCGTGAGTTTATAGGGAGTTGCTAGCCAGTCCATGGCTGATGGATTGGATGACCAGTTAATATGATTGACAGGTCAAAGAAAATATGGCTAATGGTTGGCTGATTGGATTTGAAGTGTTCATCTCCTTGCCGGCCGGCCGCTTGGCTGAAGCGATTCAGAGGTATTTTTGCCGGCTGATACTCATAGATACGATCTGGTAATTCAGCTGAGATCCTCTGGCCATTAAGCTATCTAAGGCAACGAGCAGAACTTGCTGTTGCATGGTTTAATGGATTGATTCATTTGATGAATTGGTCTGCTATTGGAATATATCAGCTCGTTTGATCAGTAGATTTTGATCTACTGACATGTGTTTTCCGGCCGGACGACAGAAATTTTCAGATACTTACTGAGATCAGTTCATACGATGGATTGAAAATTACCGCTGATAGATATGGATCTGGTTGGTTATTCTCAGTATTTTAGGCTGCTAGTTGGTAGCGGATACAATCTACTTCCATGGCAACTTCTGGCTGTTCGACACTACTTGATTCAGCATGATGATGCTGATCGGTTCAGGTGTAATTTCTACCAACATATCGATATGATCTTATATCTGTTTTGGCTTCTAGTTTATTATTCATTTGATGAATTATATCTAGTTGTAACTCGTTGGTTCTCATGCACCAGATAGATAGCTAGTCGATCGGATCGACAAGTTATGCATGCCATCATATTCTAGTTATCGGCAGTACGGCAACTGGAACGATCATAGTGCTAGTTAATTTGTATGCATTAGATGGATACAGAAATTAGCACTACTAGTACTAGATACGATCTAGTGTCCCAGTTGTATTTCTTCCTAGTTTACTAGTAGTACGGTGATGCAGTAATTATTATTTTATTCATCTGATGGGTAAATAAACTTGCTACTTCACGTACTAGCAAATGGCTGAAACTAGTTATGGTCAGTGCTGCATTGTGATGCATGCAAATGACCGCACGTTCGTGTGCCTGAAGTTTCCGACTAGATTTGTAATGTACAGATCGGCCGGTCTTAGACGCGAGTATTTTATCAGGCTAATCAGGTTGATCAGTAGAATTGTTCTACTGATAGTGTGCGGCAGTATTTTAGTGTGGCCGTTGACAGTATTAATTAGAAAGGTGTTTCTGAATTTCGAGTAAAACGTTACTCGTTGATAGACTGGTTATAAAGTGTTATAGCGCAGTTAGTAAACATATAAAGCTTATTGATTAATTTGATTAATCGTCAGTTGCTTTTCGTACTTTGGCTGATGATTTTCTTCTAGCATGCTGATGCAATTGGGCATGGTTGTCGAAAATAGTTTTCGAGTGTAATTCCTGTAGCAATGTATATGTTACCAATTCACGTTATTATAGAATTTGATTCTATGCAATATTGTATTGCGGCTAATTGGATAGAGTTATTTATGATGTGCACATATGATGTGCATTGGGAGCATACCGCTATAAATTGTTATGGCATGGTATTCTCACTCGGATACATATGATGTATCGTGAAGATATGGCAAGCAAAGAAAAATATGGCGACAGAGACGTCATTGCAAAGGTGCACATATTTACAGTTAATTAGATTATCTGCAAATTCTTTATGTCCCTTTACTAGTTCTACTTCTATTATTGTTTTGTTGCTTGCCATGCTTGTTACATAATAGAGTAGATTCCCTCACAACTAAAACTTGCACCATCCCATGTCTTCTACAATTGATGGTGGGACTGTTGCCGCAGCCGCCTCAGTTTTCGTTGACTAGATGGGTTTGTATCGGTTAGATGGTATTTTCTGTTGCCGCAGTGTGCCATCTACCGGTAGCTTACGCGCATAAGGGTTGGTTAACTTATCAAGGTAATCTTAACGGTTAAGCGCCTTGGGGCATAAAGGTTGGGTTTTTAGGCATAGAGATGTCGCCCAACAACAAGAGTCATATGTGATATGATTAGCAAGTGTTGCTTACCGATCTACCTTGTCTTCTAGCAGTGATGCATACATCACTAGTTGACTTGTTCGTTGCGGATCTTGAATCGCTAAAAGTCGTTTGAGGGATACGGAATTTAGTGGGAGTATCTTCTATCAAATAGTTTTATGCAAGATACTTCTTCATAAACATACATCTCAGCTTTGGATGAATATTACTGTTGTAGATTTATTTTGATATGGCTACATTCAGTTTTATAGTTTTATGTGTGTTCGATTATTGTTGAACTATTAGTTGGCTGAAATTTTATTTGTAGAATTGTTCTCAAGTAGAATGAACAAAATGGAATATGTTTAGCAGTGTACTTATTCATTTAGCTGTGTCTTGATGCTGCTCAAGAAATGCTTGTGAAGCATCAAACTTTCCTTGTTACTTGCGTTCTATTAATTGCTGCAAACCACTCTGAGCTTTTGAAGCAAGATGAGAATTTGTACGTCTACAATATGATTGTTAGACTAAAAGGCATATATGAGAATAAACAAAAACGAGATGTTTGACATCTTGGGGATATTGTTGATGCAAGATAGCAGAAGGAAAAATTGGTCGATCTTCATGTAATTAAATTGTTTAGTTACATTGAGAATTTGGAAAATGTTTCCGTTTGTCAAGTGTTGACAATGGTTGATTCCCTGATTCATCTTGATTGTCAAATGATTGTCGTGAATAAATAGTGGACCAAAGTGCATTAGATGCAGGTGATAGATGAGTTGAGCATTAAGAATAGGCATTGATCATGTGATGATTATGCCGAGACAAGTGTTTGAAAATGATGGGTTAGGGCTAAAGCATGTCTTAGGATATGATCCTGAGCATGAGCTTATTCCCAATGATCCGATCACTGTTCTAACTCATGACGATGAGTGGCACTTAGTCGTTCGCAGTTATTGAAGGAAAGAGGTGCATGAATTCCGAGGACTAGAAAGTGGGCAAGGGAAGTGTGACTTCATTGTCCGTGATTTTTGTTGTGAATATTCTCATTGTTGATTGTCTAACAAGCTCTTTAGTATTTGATACTTAATCGATTGCTTCGGGCAATGCGATGCTTGAGCTGGTTTTGACGAAAAGTTAAGCAGTGATCGAAGATGGTCTTCGTAATAGCAATGCGGCAATAGTTGTTACATTGGCTGTTTACATGCTGCAATTGTTGCTATTGTCAAACCTGTGAATGGAACTAGATAAATGTTATTATGTTTCTACCCTCATCACATGCATAACTTATCTTGTTTGACAGAAAGTTATAAATTCTAAATAGAGAACAAAAGTTGTTCGATATTATGAATGATGTGTTGAGTGGGAGTACTCCATTAGCGAATGGACTACTCGTCTTAGTTATGACAAAGTCGCATAGTTTCACAACATTAGATAAAAGTATGGCAAGAAATTAATATTCTATGATTTGATCATAGACGTATATAATTGAGCTATACACGGTAACCATGTGTAGAAATGTGGAATTGTTCCACTATTGCTATAGCCACCGAAGCATCCAAATGTTGGACCATTCGGATGTATATATATATATATATGATCAAACCTTGTTAGACATGGTTAGATCAATGGTAAACCTTTCTTGTCTGAAGTTCTTTTTCTGTTGCACATAAGAATGAGTTGTTCTAATGTAGAATTGGGTTCTGCTATATGAGACCATATGAAAGACACCGTATATGATATGGACCAGGAGCGTCCTGAGTTGCCGTTTCATGAGGTCATCATAGCATTATGAAGAGGGCAAAATGTTTGCCGTTCCGAAATGTCTTTCTAAGAGAAATTGTTTCTCTAATAGAATTAGTGGGAGCACGACGCGACTCAAATTTCTTTGAGACGCGCCTACCCAGAGAGCGCAGGTCATGTACTCGTCGGTAATACGACTTGTACATGAAGGAGCGTGATGGACCCTGACTCAAGAAAATGGTTTTGAACCATTACACTCGTAATAGATTTATGCATGTCATTAAGGTTATGAACCTGGCTGACACAAGTAGTGGTGAAGTGTTTCTTGAAGTTCAAATTGTTGAACATAATGAAATCTTCTAGTCTATTGTGATGCTAAAATCTTTTGTGAGTGAACGTTATTGTTTGACATAGTCAAAATGTTTGACTTTGACAATGCAATAAGAAGTCTTGTTTCGCAACAAGATTAGTGGGAGTACACTCGCATTGATCATGCATGTGGAGACATGTAGATCGGGATAATATTCTAATAATTGAATCCTTATAATCTTCAAAAGAAAAGAGTTTCTTGGTGAAGTAATGATTGTTGAAGTGTTCATCAATTAGTATGTCAGCATGATTTCATGATGAATACCAGAAGGATGTATAATTTGTTCTGAGTGTCATGAACAAATATCAGTCAAATCTGAGTGAAAGTCACTCGACTATGGTATAAATCCTCGGGGTGCTTCAGAAGCACAAAAAGGATTGGTCCAAATGGTTAGTGGAGCTGTTCGTAAAGAGTTACGTTACTGCTAATTACCAAGTTCATAATCGTTCATATTATGTTTTGAAAAGACGGTAAGCTGGAATTGTTCCATGCGAGAGGCCGAATTTCGTTATTTGCAATTGATGCACGTGCAACAAATGTTATTGCACCGCCAGCAAAGCGTAAACCATAATCTAAGTGTTAGATGCACCGATGAGTAAGTGTTACTCGATTCTTGTATAGTGATACATGATTGACTCTAGTGCAAGTGGGAGACTGTTGGAAATATGCCCTAAAGGCAATCATATTGATGATGATATTTCCACATGTTTATGAATCTCTGACAAAAGAATAATTGTCATTCCGTCCCTTGAATAAACTATCATGATATTGGTTAATGAATACGTGATTCATTTGTGAAACCCATTATCTCTATGATGTTATTCTAAATAGGTTCCTGGTCAACAATCATATGAGGGAGGCATATGATTTAGTGACTAGCACATGTATTGATAGATGATCATGTTTCATGATCATTGACATGGAGATGTCGATCATTAATGTGGACTCATGCTACGAACATGGAGTTGGACTGACCCACCATGAGACACTGTGAGAATATCTATTATTTCATGTCATCAGCTGATCTCATACAATGTGTATGCTGATTCCTTAGACCTGAGATCTTCGCGTGAGCTTGGGATGTGTAAGGGCTTTACTTTGGGGCTATCCAACGCTACACCGTGAAAGGGTAGCTATAAAGGTAGCTTCGGTTTTGTCACGAAACATGCTGCAAGTCATGGTTGATCAAGATGAGATTTGCCCTCCGTCCAACGGAGAGATATATCTTGGCCACTCGAATGACCGGATCCAGAAAATGTATGGCCGTACTCTCGGTTAAATGTTAACCGTGTTTCAGGGATTCCGCGTCATGGATATCGAGAAAGATGATCGGGCTATTACAAGGATGACAAGTTCTCACCTTGAGTTTAATCAATATCGTGAGGCAAAAGGAACAAGTGCACAATATTGTGGAAGGTTCGTCCGATATGATCTTTACGTGTATTTGGGAGTTGGCACGTCTTGCTAGAGGCCGCTACCGATTATTGGTCGAGTAGTGTACTCGCGCCATGTCCATTTATACGTGAACCTATAGGGTCACACACTTAAGGGGTATGGAACAGAGACTGGATACGATCCATCTCTTATTGGGTTTATAGTGCTAATGGGACTCTAATGTAGAAGCCCATTAGGAGGACTATATATAAGAGAGGAGTGGGCAGCAAAAAGGTACGGGTGAGAAACCCTAGCCGCCGCACTCTCTCCGCCAGATCGCGCCCTCGGTGCTAGCACCCCGACCGCGATGTTCCATCCCTTGTACGTGTGGATACCGATAGAGGTGCTACACTTGGAGCACTTGGACGATCCGTTCATGGGATCCGCGAGGTGCTGTTCGTGGGATCGCAAGGAGAAGAAGTAGTACGACTACACGGCAGCGATGCGTGACATCGACAGTCTTCCGCTGCACTGCGCGTCGAGAGGTAATTCATGCTCTGTGATCGATTACTTGCAGGGGTTCCCGGGATGATCGCGGTAGAATTTTTTGATTTATGCTAGCGTAGCCTACCCCGATTCCCTACATATACCTCTCGGGTACCCTACCATGAGGTACCTGGTGCACGTATCGACTAAGTCCAACTATCAAGAGACTGTATGAAGCCCATAACAGAAGGCCCAAGAAGATGGAGTATCCTCCAAGATTAGGCATAGACATTGACGAGGGGTAGACTCATCAAGACCCATGGTTAAGGTCCCTAGGTTATGAATATGGGGGAGAGAACGTGGTAGAGCTGGAAGTATCGTCGGCTGACAAGCAGGGCAAAGATTTTACCCAGGTTCAGGGCCCTCGTGTGGAGGTAACACCCCTACGTCCTGCCTGTCTGTTATTGCTTTGTGAATATGATGGTTACAAGGATCCCGGCGAGATGTCGATCTCGCTAGGGTTTGTGGCTCTGGTGGTTCGTTGTCTGGTTCGATGGCCCTCCCAGTCCTTAAATAATAGGCTGGGTCTCGGGTGTTCGTAACCGACTCGATTTACAAGTAAGGAAACTCTAAACCGACTATTGCTTCGCCAAACTTGGAGGATACTCCATCTTCGTGGGCCTCCCTTCATGGGCTTCATGTAGGCTCTGATAGTTGGGCCTAGTCGATACGTGCACCAGGTACCCTCATGGTAGGGTACCCGATAGGCATACCCATGTCAGTAGCCCCCGAGTACTTGTCTGATTCGAAGAGTCGGGCATGGACTCATACATCATGCACGTTATATTTTTTACATCTGTATTTAGAATTCTTATGAAATAGCACATGTTGGCTATGTCGAGTGTTTCATCGACTATGAGTTTTTGCTTATGATAGTCAAGGGATATTAGCTTAGCAGGCCCGGCACACACGACGGATCGGGGCCGGTTAACTACCATTTGTGGCAAAACCATACTAGCTTTCAATCAAACTCGAGTCCCCGGACTCGAATCTGGAACAAACTGGACAGACTCGAAACGGCCGTTGAGGTCTTACTGAATCGAACTGCAGTATAATTTTGAATCTACCCAACGCGTCCGTCGGGGATTTTCATCATGTCTGCTGACACGGAACATTTAAGGATAACGCTGCTGGAGCGGTCCTTAGCCCAGCTCGACTGATCGGCGGGTCTTACCTTTGCACTATGCATGCAGCATCCAAGGATCGTCGGATCAACTCGGGAATATTTTGAGTGTGATTTTGCTTATGAACTTAGTCGAATGTTTCGTCGACTGACACTTTTGCCATTATTCTATCGGGTGCGCGACAGCGCTCCCGATGGGAGTAGCCCCCGAGATTGTGCTTTATTGCTTGCAATGGAGGATAATCTCAAAATCTTTTACCCTGCACATTTTAGTCAAAGAAATTTTTTGATACGCTCCCGATGGGAGTACGATGCTGCAGTCGAAAGAATTTCGACTGGCCTCTATGACTTTTGCTAAAAACCAACCGAGACTTATGCGAGAGACCACCCGAAGATATCATCGAGTGACTTTTATGCCAGTTGTGAAAGAGAGAACAACGTCAGCAATGACGCATTTTGCGACTGCTATCTCTGACAAGCGGTGGCGTGCTTGGAGAGGCTTTGATAAGACGTGACCCTGTTTTGTGGGCCCGTTTTTGCAGAGCTGACCAGGGATGACGCCGCGTGGACTTGATTTGACCGTTCGGGCGATTTTCACGGGGCGTGATGATGGCTTCCTGGATTCTCGTGCGTAGTGGGCGGAGTGGCCGGCGACGGTTGCTCTCCGTGGCCGCCACGTGTATGGCCAGATTTCGCGCGGAGCGTATGGATTTGTTTTAACGGCTACGATCGTTTTTGCGCTCTGTGGTAAATAGGGGGGACGGCGCTGGCAGAGTTTTTTACTTGCCATTTGCCCCTGCGCCGCCCCTCGTCTCCTTCCTCGCGCTGCCCCTCCATTGTTCTGCACCCAAGTTCCTTGCCCCACACTCCTCCACCGTAGCGATGGCGAAAGGTGGAGGTGCGAAGCGTGGTGCTGCCGCCGCCGCCGCTACCGATGCGACCAAGGGCAAGAAGGCCGTGGCGGGTACATCTGCATCCGCCGCGCTGAAGAAGGGCAGCGGGGACTGGGCGAAGTCCACCATCAAGGACGCCCATTTGGTCAAGTTCCGCGAGCAGGGGTATCTGCCACCCGCGGAGCAGCTCGCCGTCCGCGCGCCGTCGCCCAAGGAGGTACTCCCCGAACCACGCGCCAACGAGCGTGTTTGTTTTGCGGAGTTTTTGCCTAGGGGCTTTTCGCTTCCCCTCCACGATTTCGTTCGTGGTCTTCTTTTTGCCTACGGGGTGCAGATCCATGATCTCACCCCAAATGGCATTATGCATATCGCGTGTTTCATCACGCTGTGCGAGTGCTTCCTCGGCGTCGCTCCCAGCTGGGCGCTGTGGAAAGCCATCTTCATGGTGCGGCCGAACAGAGGAGGTGGTCGCACCTACCCCGTCGGCGGCTGTGGAATACAGGTGCGCAGCGACACCCGCTACTTCCGCCTGAAGACCGTCGACTCCGCTCAAGGCTGGAGGAAGGGGTGGTTTTATGCGACTGTCGAGCAGGATGCAGCCGCCCCTTTCTCGACTGCTGCTTTCACCAGGACCAAGGCGTGGGATCACCAACTCTCAGCCGAAGAAATGGAGGAGGCAAGCCCTTTGCTGGCTCGGATCGGAGGCATGCTGGACAAGGTCACAGGCATCCATTTGATCGCCACCTTTGTGAAGAGGCGGGTGTGGCCCATCCGTGCCCGAGCGCACCCCATGTGGGAGTATGAAGGCGCGGGTGACATCACCCGAATGAACCCAGAGGAGCTTTCAAGGAGTGAGCTGCTGACGCATGTGCGGCACATCACCAACTTGACGACAGGCGACACTTGCAACGTCGACTGCCCTGTTGCACCATATGGGTTGGAGAACCCTTTGCTTGAGGTATGTATGTGTTATAGCCTGCTTGCAATGAAGAGTTTGCCACTCGCATGTTCTGCGATATGCGATTTTTGATTCTGACTTTGCAATTTGTGATGTGTGCTATGCAGGGTCACTCGACTGCTGCCTCCCTTCCTCCTCTGCCTGAAAATGGCGAGACTGAAGAAACACAGGCACAGGTGGTGGACCCGAAAGGGGATCAGTCGCCCATCCCTTCTGCCACCACTTCACATGTGGAGGATGTCGAGGAAGAAGCAGCAGAAGAAGTCCAATCTGAAGACAAGGCCCCCTCTGACCAAGAAGTCGATACCGCGCAACCGAAGCGGCGTCGACTGGCCAAGAAGGCGCCTTCTGCTGCAAGTTCACCCGCGAAGGAGCAGGGCTTGGAGGATGACGAGGAATCAGGTTCACCACCTGTTTTCCAAGCCGCTCCTTTGCGTGCGTGCTCAACAAGCTCGACTCTTCCGCTTCAGTCGAGTGGTACCCCAGCCTTTGGGGGACCAATTTTTGGCGACTCCGAAGATGAAGAAGATGAGGAGCACAGGTATGTGTTTTTTGAGTATGATATGAAAATTTTGTGCTGTCACATTTTTGTGCTGACCATCCTTTTGTTTTGTTGTGTTGCTCACAGTGCTGAAAACAATCAGCCTGGGACTCCTCCAGTCGAGAATGTTCCAACCCTGGAGCACTCGAAGTCTGCACCGACTGGAAACGAGGCTGCCCAGCCAATGGCCACTGACGCTGTCGTTGAGACAGCCAAGGCGGCAACTCCAGATGTCGGGACATCAGTCGCGGCTCCTGAGCCGTGGATGAACCACGTGAGTAGTTTTTTGCTTGACCCGTTTAGTTGTAGGTCTGTGAGAGTTTTGGATTTTTGCTGAATCGTGTGCTCGCAGCCCTTCTACCACACCTTGGCAGATTCCGCCAAGGCTTATGTCCAGGTGGAGCAGGAGAGGGACACCATGCGCGCCGAGCTGGAGCGGCTCAGTCGTGAGTTTCCTTTTTGCTTTTGTTTTGCCGAACTTCTTTTTGCAATGCTTGATTTTGTCGAGTATTGAATGCACGTGATTTTGCTGGGCCAGGCGAGAAGAAGGAGCTGGAAGACGCACTCGCCGCGCAGCGCGAAGAGTCGAAGAAAGAGCTGGCTGCCGCCACCAACTCAGCCGCTGCACGCGAGCGAGAATATGCTGACCAGCTCGCGGCACTCGCGCAGGTCATGGGAGGTGAGTAATCTTTTCTCCTTTTGATATGACGATATAACTTGTCGAGTGTCGTAAAATGACTTATGCCTGTTTTGAATTGTGCAGAAGCTGTTGGCGCACCGGCCTCTGCGGACGTGGCGAATGACGATCTTTCGCTGGAACAGGCTGTGGGCGGCTTAGGCGCTCTATGCAACCAGGCGAAAGAAGCACTCGCCAAATCGACGAGCACACTTGGCGCTGTATACCAAGTGGTGTTCCCGACTGGCGTGGTGCCGTCGACGGTGGATGACTTCGCCAACGTGTTTGGCCCCGGGACGTCCACCATGGCGGGTTTCGCTCGCGCCAACACGGTACGCGGATCCGAGTCCACCATCAAGCTTCTTATGGGACATGGGATAGATTGCGACTATGAGGCAGCACTGTCTGCATTCCCTCAGAAGCCAGATGGGAAGCCCATTTCCCTGAAGGGGGTGAGCGGAGCCGCCGCGCGACTGGCCGAAGTTTTTATGAACACCATGGAGCGCCGGGCACTCGAGACTGCCAATCGTCTGCTTAGGAAATCGAAATCTTAGGCTTAGGGTAGCTGTACCCTTTTGCTTTTTTATGCCTTGTAATGATACCTTCTGAACTGCGCGAGTCTGCGCTTTGTTTGTGCTACCTTGTTTATGCAAACTGTCTTTTGCTAATGTCTTTCATTTGAAGAGTTGTATGCTTACGACATGAGTCTTAGCTTCTGACACAAACTTTGTGTTTGTGATTATGCTCTTTGAACAGTCACGAGAACCTGCTACTGCGACTAGTTCCTCGCAGGCTCCAATCACCACCCGATCCCAGGGTCAGGTGGCAAATGATGCCAAGGTGATGGAGTATATGAAGGCTAAATTTGTGAGAATGGAGCAAGATCTGAAGGACGCCCAGGCTGAGCTGAGTCGATTGAGGGCCAGACCCGCGTTGGCCACCCAACGCGAGGATTATGTGCTCGGGGAGATGGAGCTTGTGAACAGGCAACTCGAGTGTAAGTTCGAGTCTTGCTCTGTTTACAAGCTTTTTGCGTAGCTTTTGCCTTTTGATCTGACTGGTGTGCCCGTGTTTGTAGGCTTTGTCGACAACTTCCAGGCTGAAAAGATTCGCGTGGAAGGGCGTCTGGATAGCGTGGTTGACGACCCTACGACTGGGCGTCAACACTTTTGGCTTGATAGGTACCATGCCCGCATACTCGCCACCCTGAAGGATCGCGTCTGGCGAAGTGCTGAACTGCTGGAGTTATGCCGGGCAGCGTTTATTCGCCTGAACGAGACTCTTTTTCCTTCGGGGCCACAACCACAAGGGATTCGTGCTGTGTTGAACATCTTCCGCCAAACAAATCCCATTCGAGAGTTGCTGTCTCAGAAACTTGTGATTGGAGCCAACGCTGCAATGGCGTATATGCGTAGTCGAAAACCAAGGTTGGTGTTGCGGACACCTGCAGCCGGAGAGTTCTCGAACAAAAAGACCTGGATGACACATCCAAGCTGCGGAGACACTAATCGAGTGCACTCGCGAACAGCTTTGCGGTCCCGAGCTGCCCGTAAAGGACGAGCCTGAGGATTAGAATAGTTTGCGAGTGCAATTTTTGTATAGGGCAGCCCCCGAGTGTAATTTTTGACTCTTTGTATATTGTATAGTTTGTATACTTTGATTTTTTGTCGAGCCCCCGAGTCAGTCGAGCGGGGTTTGTGAAATGTGTTGGTTGTGAACCAATGACTGTGCAGCCCCCGAGTATTCGAGTGCGGCTGCAGAGTTTTTGTGTTTTTTGTGTGGATCCTTGTGACGCAGCCCCCGAGCATTCGGTGCGGCTAAGGCATTGTGTTTCTGCAAGAGCGAGAGCTCATTTGATCAAAACAGCCCCGAGGGTTTCGGGTGCGGTTAAGGTATGAATTATGCGGGTAGTAGTAACAAAGAAGTCGAAGGAACATTGATTTTATTCCTCTTTTGAATGTTAGGCTGCAGGCCGCCTCATTAAAAACCTTCCAGTCCCCTTAGGTACCCTGGTAAGGAAAAGAGCGCGTCTGAAACCTGCAGCCATCCGACATATAGCCTATTACATTGTGAGCACTTTATGCGTAGAAACGGCGCAGATGCGCAACGTTCCAAGGATTATGAGAGAGTTCGCCTGTCTTCGCGTGCTTCAGTCGATATGCGCCTCCACCAAGGACCTCCGTGATGATGAAGGGACCCTCCCATGGGGAAGCGAGCTTGTGCACCTTCTTTTGCTTCAGTCGAAGAACCAGGTCACCAACGACGAAGGACCTGGTTCGCAGTCGACGGCTATGGTAGTTGCGGAGATCTTGCTGGTAAACAGCTGTGCGGGCTAAGGCCGTGTCTCGCGCTTCATCGAGTAGGTCGACTGCATCTTCGAGTGCCTCTTCCGCGTCTTCTTCATTGTATGCTTCAACTCGTGGCGCATTGAACCTTACATCTGATGGCAGAATTGCCTCTGCACCATAGACCATGAAGAATGGGGTGAACTGCGTAGAAGTGTTGGGAGTTGTGCGTAGGCTCCATAGCACAGATGGTAGTTCTTCGACCCAAGCACCCGCAGCTCTTTTGAGTGGCACCAGGAGGCGCTTCTTGATCCCACTCGTCACAAGTCCATTGGCCTTTTCGACTTGGCCATTGGATTGTGGATGTGCCACGGATGCGTAGTTGAGCGTAATGTCCTGCTCTTTGCAGAAGGTTTTGAACTCCTCAGCCGTGAAGTTTGTGCCGTTATCAGTGATGATACTGTTTGGGACACCGAAGCGGTAGATGATGCTCTTTATGAAGTTGACTGCCGTAGTAGCAGTCGAATTTGTGATGGGGACCGCCTCGATCCACTTTGTGAACTTGTCGACTGCCACCAGTAGGTGAGTATGCCCGCCATGCGATGATTTTTTGAGTGGCCCAACCATATCGAGCCCCCATTGGGCGAAAGGCCAGGCCAGCGGTATAGTCTTCAACGCCGATGCGGGTGCGTGCGGCCTTGTTGCGAATTTCTGGCAGCCGACGCACCTTTTGACTATGTCCTCCGCGTCTTTGAGTGCTGTAGGCCAGTAAAACCCTGCGCGAAAGGCTTTGGCTACGAGTGATCGACTGCTGGCGTGATGCCCACAGGTACCTGCATGAATGTCTCGAAGTATGGCTTGGCCATCTTCGAATGCGATGCATCTTTGGAACATACCTGATATGCTGCGCTTGTATAACTCGCCGTTGATAACGGTGTATGCTTTTGATCTTCGAGTCACGCGTCGGGACTCGGTTATGTCATCTGGTAGCTCGCCACGGAGTATGTAAGCCAGAAAAGGTTGAGTCCAGGTTGGCTCAATGAGAAATACCTCGACAGGGGGGTCCTCTGTGCTAGGCATTTGCTTTTGGGTGGCGTAGTCGACGGAGGAGGCTCTCGTTTCTCCTTGATAGATCTGTGTTCGATGCGCTCGAGGAAGACACCAGGTGGAATTTGTGCGCCAGTTGAGCCAAGATTGGCTAGCATGTCTGCTTCTTCGTTACTTTCCCTTCCTATGTGCCTCAACTCGCAGCCCTCGAAGCTGCCCTCCAGTGTGTTGTACAGGTCGCGATAAGCGATCATGTTGTCCGCGATTGCGTCGCAGGCCTTCATTGTTTGCTGCACCACGAGATTGGAGTCGCCGTAGATCATCAATCGAGTGCACCCAAGTGCTTTTGCCATCCGCATGCCATGGATCAGGGCCTCGTATTCAGCCTCGTTATTGGAGGGTAGTTTGAATCCCATCTGCAAAACATAACGTAGCTTGTCCCCTTTTGGTGATATGAGGATGACGCCTGCGCCTGCGCCTTCGTGTTTCTTGGACCCATCGAAGTACATGGTCCAGGAATTGGACACGTCTGGTGCTCCAGGTAATTGGGCCTCTATCCACTCGGTTGTGAAGTCGGGTAGGACTTGTGCTTTGATAGCCTTCGGGTGCTCGTACTTGATGTCTCTTGGAGCCAGCTCGATGAGCCATTTTGCGACTCGACCCGTTGCATTGGGGTTTGTGAGGATATCACCGATTGCTGAGTTACTTACCACGGTGATCGGGTGCTCGGTGAAGTAGTGTGTCAACTTCCTTGAGGACATGAATACAGCGTATGCCAGCTTTTGATAGTGCGGGTACCGCTGTTTTGATATGGAGAGAACCTCGCTTAGGTAGTAGACTGGACGTTGTATGCTTTGGATGTGCCCCTCCTCCATGCGTTCGACTACCAGTACGGTGCTCACCACCCTGTTTGTAGCCGAGACATACAGGTAGAGTGGTTCCCGTTCCTTAGGTGCGACGAGGATCGGAGGGCTTGTGAGGATCCGCTTGAGATCTGTGAAGGCTGCTTCAGCTTCTGGCGTCCACTCGAACTTGTCCGCCTTCTTCATCAGTCGATAGAATGGTAAGCCTTTTCACCCAGTTTGCTGATGAATCGACTGAGCGCTGCTACTCGTCCTGCTAGTTTCTGCACATCATGAAGCTTTGAAGGCCTTTGCATGTGAGGATGGCCTGTATTTTCTCCGGGTCTGCTTCGATTCCACGGCAGAGACTAGGTACCCTAGAGCTGCCCGGCTGGAACGCCGAACGTGCACTTCTTAGGATTGAGCTTGATATGGAAGCGTTTGAGGTTTGCGAACGTCTCCCTCAAATCGTCGAGTAGTGTGTTCTTCCCTTGTGGTAATGACAATGTCATCACGTAGACCTGGACGTTGCGTCCAATTTGCTTTTTGAGGCAGTCCTGCATCATGCGCTGGTATGTTGCACCCGCGTTTTTGAGCCCAAAGGGCATAGTTGTGTAGCAGTAGACCCCGAGTGGGGTTATGAACGCCGTTTTTTCTTCGTCTTCTTGCTTCATCCTTATCTGGTGATAACCTGAGTAAGCATCCAGAAAGGAGAGTCGTGCGCATCCGGCGGTGGAGTCGACGATCTGGTCGATCGGGTAGCGGGAAGTGATCCTTTGGACAGCACTTGTTCAGCGCTGTGAAGTCCACGCACATCCGAAGGATGTCTGTATGCTTCTTTCTCTACGAGTACGGGTTGGCCACCCATTGTGATTTCTTGATTTCCCTAATGAATCCTGCTGCGAGTAACCGGTCGACTTCAGATTCGACTGCGGTTCGCTTTGGGCCGGAGATTCGACGCATCGTTTGCTTGACTGGCTTTGCATCTGGAAACAATTGGAGAGAGTGCTCGGCGAATTCCCTGGGAATACCTGGCATGTCGGCTGGACACCACGCAAATATTTCCCAGTTCTCACGGAGGAATTCGACGAGCGCGCCTTCCTATGCGATAGGCAGGCTCGAAGATATGTTGACTGTCTTGGACGGATCGGTCGGGTGCACCTGATGCGACCTTGTGTCATTTGTAGCATTGAAGGATCTGTCGACTGCCAACTTCTTATGCTCTGGAAGGAGTGTGCGGTCGTTGGTAATCGCTAAGTCGGCGAGTGATTCTCCACCCCGAACATCTCGGAGATTTTGCTGAACTCGCGGTCGCAAGCATCGGACCTTTGAAAGTTTCCACGGACAGTGATGACTCCCTTTGGTCCTGGCATCTTCAGCGTGAGGTACGCATAGTGTGGCACCGCCATGAATCGAGCAAACGTCGGGCGACCAAGAATAGCATGGTATTGTGATTTCCAGTCGACGACCTCGAACTCAATCGACTCTGTCCTGAAGTGGCTTATGTCCCCGAACGTAACGTCGAGTTGTACGGTGCCTTCTGGGCTAATTGCTTTGCCAGGAACGATACCGTGGAAGGTATTTGAAGATTTTGGGAGGTTTTCGACTGACCTGTTCATTTTGCGGAGCGTGTCCGCGAAGATGATGTTTATGCCGCTGCCTCCATCCATGAAGACCTTGGTCATGGCGTAGCCTCCTATTTGCGCGTCGAGTACCAGAGCCGCGTGCCCTGGTCGAACTACAGCTGGGGGATGATCCTCTCGACTGAAGCTTATGATGGTTTCCGATCCCTTCAGAAATTCGGGCACGGCTGGAGGTGCCATGACAGCCATGTTCACCTGTCGAGTGATTAGCTTTTGCTGCCTGTTGGAGGGGCGACCCTTTTGTATCATGTACATCTGCCCGTGGGGCTGTGGATATTGATCATCTTCCGCCCGTAGTACGGGTTGTATGGCACCTGCGAGGTTTGCGCCTGGAGCAGGCTGTGGAGGTGGCTGGGTGGCGGCTGTGGCGCCATGAGAGCGGGCACAGCGTTCGGCTGTGGTACGGGTGCATGCGTGGGCTGAGCGGGTGCTGGACCACGTGGTCGTGGGTTCGTTCCCACAGACGGCGCCACTTGACGAGGGGTAGACTCATCAAGACCCATGGTTAAGGTCCCTAGGTTATGAATATGGGGAGAGAACGTGGTAGAGCTGGAAGTATCGTCGGCTGACAAGCAGGGCAAAGATTTTACCCAGGTTCAGGGCCCTCGTGTGGAGGTAACACCCCTACGTCCTGCCTGTCTGTTATTGCTTTGTGAATATGATGGTTACAAGGATCCCGGCGAGATGTCGATCTCGCTAGGGTTTGTGGCTCTGGTGGTTCGTTGTCTGGTTCGATGGCCCTCCCGGTCCTTAAATAATAGGCTGGGTCTCGGGTGTTCGTAACCGACTCGATTTACAAGTAAGGAAACTCTAAACCGACTATTGCTTCGCCAAACTTGGAGGATACTCCATCTTCGTGGGCCTCCCTTCATGGGCTCAATGTAGGCTCTGATAGTTGGGCCTAGTCGATACGTGCACCAGGTACCCTCATGGTAGGGTACCCGATAGGCATACCCATGTCAGACATAGTCGGTTTAGACTTCCTCACATGTAATCTGAGTCGGTTGCGAACTCCCGAGACCCAGCCTATTATAAAAGGCTGGGAGGGCCGCCGATCCAGGACACGCAATACTCGAACCACCAGAACCCTAGCGAGATCGACATCTCGCCGGGACTCCATTGTAGCTCGCATATACCTTCACATCAATACCAGACAAGCAGGAAGTAGGGTGTTACTCTCCGGAGGCCTGAACCTGGGTAAAATCCCTGCTTTTACTTGTCAGCCAACGAAACTACCAGCTCTACCACGTTCTCTCCCCCATAATCTCAACCCTAGGTCCTTAACCATGGGATTTGATGAGTTAACCCCTCGTCACCGGTAAATTTCCTTTTCTCGTTCTTGTAATCCGATATCCCACATGATGTAACTTCATCATGCATTGTCTGCAGAACATGTTGGACATCATACATACCGAGTGGGCCCTGGAAGTATCTCTCTTTTGACAGAGGAGTAATTTCCCATCTTGGAACATTAGGATATATGCACATCTTCATAACCACCCAGTGACTGCCGTTTTCCCACCCAGTTACGGCAATGGTTATGACAGTACCAAAGTAATTCTTCCAAATGTTCATAACCCTAATAACCTCATGGTCTAAGGACATGTCATATAATAATCATCTGCGATATTGCACTAAGGACAAAAAGACACTTTGAAATCTTACTTAGCATATCAACGATTTGTGTCTACCCAGCCATATTGTTTCCACCAACAATATGCCACTCATTGATGCTGACATAAACAATGTCCCAGACCAGGAAAACGTGGTCTCTAGCAATCAACGAATTAGTCTAAAACGCAAGACTAGGGTATACTTTATTATGTTCATATCTCTTCACGTGCGAGTGATTTTTCCTCTGAATCACATATTCAGGAGTCACCGCAGTTATAGCATAGAATCATGAAGCATAATTATGAATCAGATGTTAAACTTTATTGCCTTTTGGGTATACATCCAACAGTCTCCCACTTGCACAATAGGCAATTTACTATTTGAACAAGACTCAACATCTGGGTGAAACAGATGGTTTCTTATGCTTCTTTTCCTGTGGTAGACATTTGTCATCAGACCTTTTCGGGGCTGTGTGAACTTTATGCATTATGCAGAAAAAACTCTTTTCTATCATAATCTTCTTTGATCATACGATCACATGCAGTCTGGGTTATTCAAGGTGAAACCTTAGTACTTTAACTAAGAAAACAGTGCACGCGTAACCAAAACTCCCCCCACCCACGTGTTGCCCACGATCGGCCGCTCGCCGGCCATCCGTTGCCATGTCGATGCTGCACACTCTACCCGCCGCTGGCGCGGCCGACCCTAGCCCCATTCTCGCCGTCGGCGCGACCACTCCCGCCCGTCCCGTCGCCGCCTCCGCCAGCCATGGAAGAGGAGGTGGATTTGCACTTACACGGCCATCCACGCGGTGGGTCGGGCAGGGAAAGAAGAAGGCCACAAATGTCGAATGGATGAGGCAGCACCTACGCGCCATCGACTTCCGCCGGTCATGGAAGAAGACCGTCGATATCGAGATCAACGAATAAGAAAAAGTTTGAGTGATTAAAATGCATTACCTACTGGGGATCTCGTGCCTTATAATATATATCATATGTTGGAGTTGGAGACTTTCGATGATGTATATTTTACATCACGCTGTATTTGGCCTACTATTTATCACATATTGGAGATGCTCTTAGAGCATATCACTAGCAGATCCATGATAAGCACCCGGCCCAGAAAATAACTGTTTTTTTCGAGTTCGCGGCGAAGAAACGTCCCGACCAGATACGACAAATCTGGCCACCCCGAAAAAATTCGGGGGCGCAGGATATTTCTCCCTCTAGTTCTCCATATGTGTAGTTCCAGTGGCAAATTTTTGTGTACCCGCTATTCTTGGCGCAAGAACCCGCGAGCTGAACATTCAGCCCGTCCGTTGTGCCACCGCCACATCTCGCCATTGCGCCCTGCCGCCCCCACTTCCCAGCACCACGGAAAAGCTTCGCTGCCTCCGCCGCTTCCTTTCCACCGTGTTTCGGTCCTGGAGGTGGCGTATCCCTTCCGCGCGTCCGTGGCCATCGCCGTCTCCATGGATCTGGCATGGAGCTCGGTCAGAAGGGCAGTTCGGACCAAGAAAGGCTGCCTCGGGCGTTTCCTAGTTGCAGAGTCATCATTGCATTCTTGTGGCCGTCGGAGGCGCTGATTTGGGGCCTGGTCATCGGTGGGGAGTTCGCGCGGCACGGATTCGATTTTGTACTCTCGGTGGGGTAGAAGGTACGTTTCTTCATCGAATTGGGCGTCGATCCGGTTGTTATAGGTTTAGAAATTGGTCGATTTGTAGTCTAATTTAGGCAACATTCATTTGTTATATGGATTAGAGTTCGTCGTCGTCGTCCGACTTGGATGATTCCGAGATTGAGTAGATGCTATTGGACGATTATATAGAGCATATGGTCTTGTTGCAACTTGTCGATGAATTTGAGAAGGGAAACAAGAGGAAGAGGCGAGGACTGAAAGTCGGGCGTCTTTGAATTTTGCAGAACCGAGCTCTCGGTAATTTGTTGCTAAATGAAGGATTACATCACCGAGGTGCCGACCTATCTGGCTCACCTCTTTTGTACACGTTTATCGAATGCGTAGATCTCTATTTGTTCGTATTGTTGAAACATGCGAGCAAAACTCTCGTTACTTCGTTCAACGGAGAAATGCCGCCGATTTGCTTGGGTTTAATTCATATCAAAAAGATATCGGCGGCAATGAGAGTGATAGCATTGGCGTTCCGGCTGACCACACCAATGAATATCTTCGCATTGGCGAAGATACCATGCTCAAATGTGTGCGACTTTTTGCCAAAACATTGATTCGGGTTTTTGGGCCCGAGTGCCTCCAAAGTTCGAACGAAGAGGACACAAAGAAGTTGATGGTGGCGAATGAAGCAAGTGGATGGCCGGACATGATTGGGAGTGTGGATTGCATGCATTGGAGGTGGAACAATTGCCGTGGATAGTTCACCGGTCATCATCGTGATCCTATTATCGTACTCGAAGTTGTGGCTTCGAAGGATTTGTGGATTTGGCATAACTTTTTTGGTTTGCCAGGTTCTCTCAACGATATCAATGTGTTGCAGATATCACATTTTTATTTTTGCTCGGCTTGCTATTGGAGATGCTTCGGCTTACAACTACATCGTGTCTGGACATGATTATACCATGCGGTATTATGTTGCCGACGGTATCTATGCTTTTTGGTCAATATTTGTGAAGACCATCTCAAAACCGGATTGCAAGAAACATTCTATCTATGCAAAAGCTCAAGAAGCATGTCGAAAGGATATTGAGAGGGAATTTGGTGTGTTGCAAGCTCGGTTTGCAATTGTTCAAGGTCTTGCTCGTTTCCGGGATAAGAAATTCCTCTCAGATATCATGACGACTTGTGTGATTTTACACACTATGATCATTAAAGATGAGAGGAGTTTAAACTTGAAATTTTTCTATGACAACATTGGTAGCCGTGTAAAGCCTCAAAGGAAACTGGACCGGATCCAAACATTTCTTGAGACCTACCAGAAGATTGAGGACAAGGCCACACACACCCAGCTTCGTAATGATCTTATTGAGCACAAGTGGCAATTGTATAGGAAGAAGTAAATTCCCAGTTTATTCATTTGATGTATTGATGTGTAATTTGAACCATTCTTTCCATTCCAGACCATTTATTGTTCTAATTATCTGGATTTAACATTTATCGTAAATATGGATAGTTATTGTATTGTATGATGTTAAAACATTATTTTGTGAATTTGTATTACTGTTTTATCAAGATTATGTTGTAAAATGATTAATTTGATAAAACCATCCAAAACTGAGATGCGCTAAACTCGTATCAGAGCGCATCTGTTCTACCGGAACCCGCGCGGTAGAGGAAAACATGTTCCAGCATTTCCGATATGAGTTATTCGATGAGTTTTTGCCGGAATCTGCTGGAGATGTTCTTAACTTCTTCATTTTTTCAAATGCTCCGAGTGCATCAGTAACACCTAGCATGATCAGCCTGTCAGAAACCATCGATTATCTCGAATGTGGACTGGTGCAGATCTGCTCTGGCTCCACAAGAGATGCGCACAGATCTGAGAATATGTGAATCCTTCATCAGGTGCAAGAGCTCAGCTTGAAGTTTATTGAATTTAGACTTGTTTTTCTTGCACTCATTCATGCACTGAAAAAGTCTATCTATTCAAACAAAAAAAATGCCTTTTTTCTTTCTGGTTGTTTTCAAAATTATTATTATAACTTAATTGGTGGTGATGAATAAAGTGAGCACCTGACGCTCTTGAGAAAAAACTCCAGTTAGCAATGTTTTTTGTTAAGATTTCCGGTTCGTATTTGACAATCCTGATTCTCTCCATGCACTGCTATAGTGCCATGTTGTGCTACCATGTTTTTCTCTTTGATCAATGGTGTTTATTTCTAACGCTCTTATTATTCTATGGTAACACTTCACAGTTTGCACAAGATCAAAGTACACATGGGTACCCAAATTTTGGCATGAACTATGCAAGACGCAAAACTGCATACCATGATGATCACATTAATTAAAAACTATTAATTGGTATGCACATACATAATAGATGTATTGTTTGTTACCACTCGGTACCTCACTTGATACAGAGATCCCGAACCTTAAAGTTAATAGATAAGGAGGCTTTCCACTGAATATATCTTCTGACGGCACAAATCGCAATTTGTGTTCCATGAGACTGTCCTTGCTGATATGCAGGCAGGATAATAACAAGAGCAGGTTAAACCAATTGATCATGCCACAGTCACAAAGCAGCTTCCTTTTTTGTTTTCAGGCCCCGCTTGGAATGGGTGCAAAATTTGTGTGTCCACCGGTATTTATGTTCACCAGTCTATACTACTATTAAAAGAGCAAACATGTTCGGGATACATTAAATCACAACCGTTTAATATTAGACCAATGGTCTAGATCGCTCTAATGTTTGACAACTCAACACACCTTTTTAATTTCGTATTAATTACATGCATTGCCACCGGTAAAAAGAAAACAGTTTGTTTCGGTTCGTTACGCGAGCAAGAGCTCCCCACCCCACGCAAGTTCTTCGCCGGCCCCCGCCAGAGGCCTCCCCACCGGCGTCACCCCAGCAAAGAATCTGCCTAGCCCGCTGGCCCACGCCTAAGACGTCCCGGGCTCCCCGCGGATGAGTCGTCTCTGTGTCCGCCCGTACCTTGGTCGCCCGATGAAGCCCGCCCTTCAATAGCCATCGATTCTCTGCCACATATATTTAGATGTTCGTCGAAGATGCAGAAGCTAGGCGGTATGGGAGCACTTCGCTGATTACCGTGGCTGCTTTGATTTCATCCACTATAAGATTCTTATTTGGATTTTTTGTTAGCTGAGATCCACCGGTTTCTGATGGAGTTGTTACCCACGGCCAGGCTTGCGGAATCCTCAGTATGTGGGTAGATGGCAACAATCCTCTTGATGTGTACAGTGCGGATCACATCGCCCGGGAAATAACTACATATCTGTAGGAAGGCTTTTTTTTACCAAGGTGCGTGATATTTTAACAATTTTTGGGATATACTTTGCTTAGAACACCGAGTTGAAAACTTAGGTACATACAGGCTGGTGAGATCGAGAATTGGCTAACAGCAAGAAATCCCATCTCGAGGTACAGATAATGGATTCAGGGGAATGGCTCAATGCAGAAGAGACTGAACTTAGGAATAATGTGAAACAAGAGGTAATACATTCCCATAGAAAGGTCAATCCTTATAATGCATTTACATATATGACTGTCTCAGATTGTCACCTCATTTATGTGCAGATTCTGCAAGCCATTCAGGTGGCGAGAGGATCCTGAAACAAGGGCTCGCGGAGCTGTTCACTGGTGTTTATGATCAAATGTGCCTTCCAATCTTCACGAGCAGCAGTGTCGCTGCTGTATACCATATATCAAGTAGCATCCTTCAGGCAACCCAACTGATGTAGTGGCAGAGGAATTGGTTTCAAATAAACCTGTAGGTAGGAAAGAGGAACTAACTTCTGGTAAGCTACTCTATTTCAATCCTAACCTTATAGTTTTCCTTCTTATATTTTTATGTTTTGCCATTGCTTCCATTATGGCATGCTCACCAACTGTTTAAGAATGATAACCTGGGTCTGCTATGTGTTTGCGTTTTGTTTTTTTGTAGATGCAAGTGATGAATTTGGGCATCTTCACGAACTGTTTTTCTATCACCTGAAAGTTTGTCATTGAAGTAAAACTAGATTGTTTTTGCTTTAGAGCGATGATGCTGATGGGCTCGGCGTGGAGCTACAGGTTGCAATGCGGGTTGGGGCAAATGGGAGAGCGAGTAGATGACGAAGAAGCCACCACACGCCGTGTGGGGTGCCCTGACTCTTATCCTAATAAGATTGGGGTCGACGGCGAGCCAGTGGCGGTAGAGCTCAGGAAGATTGGAAGGAGGATGAAGAGAAGAGGAATAGGGAGATGAAAGAGAGGGCGAAAGCCATTGAGTCTTGTGCAGGTGTGGTGAGTTGAGTCAGACTACGCTCAACCGAAGAGTCCTTTGCTTGCTTTCTTAAAAGCAAAAAAATATGGCCTACTATGTGTTAAATACTTAATAAATATGAATCTTATATTTGTGATTAACCTTTTTAATCTATATATAATAAACTGTAATTATGTATCTTCTTGATTAAATAGGAGTATCTCAGTGTATGAGACTTAAACACATCAAGCCATGGCCGGTTTATATGACAATTTTTTTTGAGTCATCTAGAGTTTCAATAGTAATATTGCGCAATAATTTCAAACTATTTAAATAAATTTAAGTTAGTGTTGGAGACGTGCAGTGCACGGTTACTAGTGCACCCAAAGGAACAACAACAACAAATGCTTTGTGTTGGTTCACCTTACTTCACATTGTTCTTTGACAACCATCATGCCTTTGTCATCTCAGCTTTGTGGTTCTTCCTGAGGTGTATCCTGTGACTCCATCTTGAGTACAAATTCAATTGGCATTGCTGACTCTCCAAGCACCGCCATAGTAAAAAAAATTCTTTTCTCAATGATGCTTACTTCTAACACTTATTTCTTGATGGTAATACTCCACACCACAAGATCAAAGTACATAGGCAAGAGGCAAAATTGCATACCAAATACCATGATGGAGTACTATTTGTAACAACTCGGTACCTTGCTTGCTACAGAGCTCCCGAAGGTGCAAGATAACAACAGATAACCGGGACCACTCTCGACTTTCGCCTGAATATTCATTTTTTACTGTCAGGGCCTTCCCTAATGTTTTTGCATAAAAATAAACCTCGCCGTGTATTATTTCCACGCCGTGTCGCGGCTCCACCTTCTCGCTCGCCAACGGCGGCACCTATCCAGTCCCTCCCTCGCGATCGTCTCCGGCGACGTCTGTTCCTCGCCGGCAGATGTCCTCCCTCCACTTCGTTCTACCTCAACCCCACCCGCCGCTGGCCTTCCGATCCGCCCGAGCTCTCCCACTCGCGACCGCCTCCGCCTCGACTCCCAGTACGGCGGCGAGCCGCTCCACCTCTGCTCTCCCCGCGGCACTGTTTTCCCCGCTATCCACAGTTTCCCCCCTCGCGTGGAGCTTGTGCGGATGGTGGTGCGCGCTCCGGCGCTTCAGTGCCATTGCGCCAACGAGGTGTTCGACGGAATGCTTCTTCATACTGTTCTCACCTGCGGGCCGGGAGGACAGCCGCCCGGGTGAACACCTGGTCGCCACCCCTTTCTTTCCATGGCCTCGTAACCGTGCAGGTATGTAATGGTCTGTTTCTCTGTTTGTTCGTGCCGGCCGTAGTTATCCCGTAGCAGTCGATTCAGCATTAATCAACCCAAAATTGTTAAATCCCACCACACTAAGCTAAGTATTACCAACGACGCTGCCACACCCATTTGCATCTACACGCGTCATCGCCGTGACCACCACGACGCGTCGACGCCACCGGCCACAAGCGCGCGATCTGAGGCCTGGCCGATGGTGCTTTGTTTAGATTTTTCGCGCCACTGGATACTTGGCTGACTGTAGAGATTAATTTAGCTGGACAGATCCGTCTGGGGCATTGAGCCATTGACTTGCAGGTTGTCTAGCAGAGATTCGTTGATCGGATCCGCTTGCATCTGCAGACTACATTTCTAGAGTAGTAAAAACTTATGATCACTTGTCATTGCCAACTGTACTCGGTACTGATGCAAACGTAAGTTACTGTGAAATTGTTTCCGTGAAAAAAAAGATACTCCAGCAAACGCCAAGGGGCGCAGTAAACTTGGGGACTCGGACAGCCATGGCCGCCGCGCGAGGAAGTCTCCAAACCGTAACGATTTGTTTACTGAAACCAACTAAGCGACCAAGCGCGAGATCTGAAGCCTGGTCTTGGCTGCGATTATTCTACGTAGTTGGTCCTATCCGTTGTGCTGAACCGTTGGTCCGTTGGAGTGAGAAACTGCTCACTTTTTTTTTTGGCATCTAAGAAACCGCTCAGATTTGCTATATGTACTCCCTCCTCCCATTGCTCCAACACAGCTTTCTCAGTCTCTCCGCTTCCCCTACACAATACACCAAGCTGTTTCCTCATTTCCTCAAAGTAAAAGGCCATTCTCGTATAAGAAAAAATCACTTCGACATTTCCTCGCCAGAAAAAAGAGAAATAGAGGATCCGGCATTCTTCATTCGCAGCAGGAGGATTCCTATATGTACGTGCTTCTTTTTTCATGCTAGTCCACCTCTAGCACAAGTAATTTACTGACTAAGATGCGTTTAGCATTAGGGTCGATCATGGATTCTTAATCCTAACGTGCACTAACCATATTTTTGCCGAACTCGCTGTCCATGCAGCACGGTGGGTGGTTGGCAGGACGCTGGCCCCTCGCATCGACGGCTTGCCGGAGCCATGGGCTGCCAGCGCCGGGCTCGGCCCCAACTCTGACATTCCTCGTCGTAGCAGCTGATCGAACACCTCAATAGACGGTGCTGGGAGTCACATAATTAAGTGAGTACATCTTTCTTCGGGATAGTCCTTTGCCACCGAAGTTTAGTACCAGTATTTCAATTGACTAACTCTGCAACTAATCTCAGGGTGAGGATGAATGCCGCTGTCAATGCAGCGCTGTGGGTGAGGAGTGCAGAAGGCGAAAAGGATGGTGACTGCCCTTTTCCTCCTCCACCAAACCACCAACGGGTTCACGATGCCATGGCGGCGTAAGGGGAGGTGGGAAGGCAGCGATGGGTGGTAGCAAAAGGGGGTCGGTGATTGTCCCGTCATTCAGAGGCTGTCCAAGGATGGACTCCCGAATTCTCTGCAAGAATTAGTGATCGACGATTGTCCGGCCATCAAATCTCTGCCCAAGGACGGCCTGCCAAGTTCACTACTGAAATTAGAACTGTATGGCATCAGCGAGGAGCTTAAAAGGCAGTGCCAAAAGTTAAAAGGAACCCTCCCAATAATCATCGACTACCGATCAAACGAGGACTAGTACAAGGTAACATACATTTTCGAATTTGCACTCATTCCCAGTTCCCAATTTACATTACTTTTCCTAATGTTTCTCGTAAGCGTCAGAGTGTCTTTTCGTTTGCTTCACCATATTTAGAGTCCTTCCATCTGAATAACCCATCTGTTGTAATCTTCTGTATGTGCAGGGCCCTTCTTGGATTTGTACATTGTTCTGTCCTAGCCTTGTTAGATTCAACTCTCTCTCTGCATACAAGCACAGTTCATGGAGATGCATGCTGCCAATGCAAGCATGAAGGTCTCAGATTATAGGTCCCATCCATTAGTAGATTGGTTAGTATAATTGTCCCCTATTCCCATACAGTACTTCCACGCACTTTTTGAAAACTTAAGTTGTGGTTTGTTCTTCTGCATCTTGTTATCTAGTTTACCTTGGCAATTTTTCCTTCATGCTGTTTAGTTTTATTTGTACTTGCTGTTGAATTTGAACAAATACTTCCTTGCTTATATCCATCCCCAACTATGAGCAGTTTCCATTGCATGTCAAGCCTTTTTTCATTTTATGAGCCTCAGGCTTACCGCACAAGCTGAACAATATTTGTTTCAATCTACCATGCAGGCCTCCACCATGGAGGTGTGTCTGCATTCACGAGCAGTTCCTTGGGTGGTATCGTTTCCCTGTCCATATTCCATAAATAAGGTATGTATTTATAAGGGAAAACTACGTTTTGTGAAATTAATCTATGATATTTACTATACTTCTTCCTAATCCCATATGTAAGTCATTTCGGTTTTATTTGGAATACCTGTTTCCAGATAATCTGAACAATGTTTGCTATACTTCAACCTACTTTGCAGGGATCTGGGAGTTGAACATCCTAGGACAACTATCTCCATTCTTTATGAAAAGAGAAATGAAAAAAAGGGGAAAAGAAGAAAAAAGAAAATAAAAAGAGAAAAAAGAAAAAAGAAAAAAATGTGAAAAGGGGGAAAACTCTCCATCCATTCACTATTTGGACATGTGATTGTGGTGTCTATATGAAAGAAGTTTGTGTACTGGTTTATGATATATGAGGCAAAAGTAGAAATATTAATTGCGTAGGACAATTCACCTGATAGTTGTGTTACAGATTTGGAAATCAACGACAGTAGTAGCTTCCAGAAAAAGAAAGTTATGAAAGGGAAAAAAAGGAAAAATAAAGAAATAAAAATCTATGGAGAGAAGTCTACATTCGTCTTGTCTGGTATCTTTATGGAAGGTAGTATTATAGTTGCATAGTAGGACTGGTTGCATAGCAATTGTTTACAAATTTAGAGAGAGAGGGAGGAATACAGGAGAAGATCTGAAGTCATAGGTTTATAGCTCCCCTTTGGGCTGGATCAATGAAGTGTGGACCATTCAGTATGTTATATTGGACTTGGAGCTAATACAGGTATGTGCTAGTTACAAATTGCAAAACTCCATTCAGATGCATGATTGAAAACCTATTAGCAATTCACGCTACCTTATTTTTTAGATCAATCTCCTTGGAAGCAACAGGATTGGCAAAAGTGTTGGTTGGTTCAGGCAGTCTTCCGCCACCAGACATACCAAATGGTACTTTCTGGTGGATGCAGTCTTTTCTGTTCCAAGTGGTTCAGTAACAACATCAGGATCATTGAACTATTAAACTGCATGGTGCACAATGGTGAGAATGCTAATTTCATAGGTTATCTTGGATATTCCTCGCCATGTGTGGCATCCTTAATGACTTCTTTAAAACGAAAATCTTTGTTGCAGTGAACCAAACCAAAGCTTCAGCTTTGGGTAGTTCACTCATTAAGCACGAGACTTGCTGTGAATATCAAGTCTGGTCAATCCCTCACATTCATATGGTATATGAACCACTAAAAAAAAATGGTGTGTGATCTATGTTGACATGATAATATGTTTAGCTCAATATCATATTGCAGAAAGTAGAAGTACTTACAATTTTTCTTGGCACACTCAGCAGCTGATGTAACACGGATGGTAGCGGCGAACTGGTCGGCGATTTTCTTCACAACAGGAAAATGTTGCTTATCTGGCTGGCTTCACAGTGTCACAATTATTCTAGGAATGCTATTCTGATGTGCTCTTATAGCACACAGGAAAAGAATGAAAAAAGAAAAGGAAAAAAATGAAGAAAACTAAAAAGATAGCTCTCCATCCACTCAAAGTTACATGTGTGGGGGGAGGAATGCAGAACGAAAAAAGGATGGTGACTGCCCTATTCCTCCTCCACCGAACCACCAATGGGTTCACGATGCCCTGGCGGCGTAGAGGGAGGTGGGAAGGCGGCGATGGGTGGTAGCGAAGGGCGTGGGAAGGATAGCACCATAGCAGTGATGCTGGCTGCTTGTGATCGATGAGCAGTGGCGGAAGAGTAGATGCCATCTCTGTTTGGTCTGAGCCCGAGTGTGGCCGATGTTTGACCTGCCATCCTTGAAGAAGCAACATCCCTCACCGGCATCCTACGACATGGGCTTCAGATAGTATTTGCTCCATGAAATACTCGTTCAACATGTGTTCCTCAAGCCACATTTGTTGCCAGACGGAATAGAAAGTTCATGTCAATGGAGGCTTTGGTCCTGGAGCTTCTGGTCAGTTCATTGCAAGTTCATGATGCCTTCTGGTCATTTCATTGCATCTAAAGGCAACATGGTACGATGTAATCTGAAGCGAAGGCGGTTGCCAGACAGAACAGAAAGTTCATGTTGACGGAGGCTTTGGTCCTGCAGCTTCTGGTTAGCACATTGCAGGTTCATTCAGGGTAGCGGTAATCCATGATGCTAGTCTGGTCAATTCACTGCAGCTAGAAGCAAAATTGTACGGTGTAATGCAAAGCAAGGGCGTGCGTGGACAATGTTGAACTTGTAAGCTTCCTGGGGTTGCAGGTTGAAACCGACTTCCAGCATGGGGAACCTATGGGAGATGCTCGAGATCAGACACGAGATTATTGGGATGCTTCCTCAAGTCCAGATGCTGAGCTCCTAATCAGTTGATTTTAGACTTGTTTTTGTTGCACTAAACAGTTAGCTGTGAAAACACCACCTGTTAATGGTCAGGTTGTCAGTATGATTGTTTCCTCTCAAGTTGTATACATGATGATTGTAACTAGATTGTTGATGATGAACATGGTAATCATCTGCCTGATTCTACAGAGCAGATGCTATTTTCAATGCTGACTCTTTAAACTGTTGTAGCACCATATTGGTTGTATTCCACATCTTGCCACCTGACGCTGATGGTAGTGGAGCTGTAGCATTGGGAAAGGTATTTGAAGCAGATTAACAATTGCTCCAGGGCTGGAAAAATATCTGAAACAAAATTGGCTATTCCAGGGTATCTGAAGTAAATGTATTACAAACACCAAGTGAAAAAGCATATGTTAAATAACCAAGAAAAACTACTCCTTGAAACACATATATGTAAGATAAAATACAGCAAATACATCTTTGACAGTGCTGAAGAACAATATTCATATCAGATGAACACGTGAAAAAAAAAGATAAAGCGTACCTCTTTTCAATGAAACCCATATTAAAGAAAGATTGGGGCGCTGGACAACATGAACCGGGCTCTAGCGGGCCAGTGGTTGCATCCCTAGATCTGAGATTACAATTTAATAAACTGCATTAGAACAAACAAAGTAAGTCCCAAGGGCCAATGATGTTACCCAAACCACCAAGGACGGGGCGGCACACCACAACTATCTCGAGTAATTTGGCATGGTCAAATCAATTCACATAGTACAAGTTCCACTAGTTAGTGCATGGCACAGCAAATACATGGATTCATTTAGTAGCATTTCTATATAGACTAAGGTAACTCGTCACTGACAAAAGTAAAACACGAAGCACTCATCGTGCAAGATTTGAAGGGTGTCATGCTGAGGAATCAAATTGATATACTTGAAGAATTCTCCAGCAGATCTGTCAAAATATCACAAGACCCTACCATCATGGGTGCAGGTATGTGCAACTGGTATCTAGCTATAAGCATTACTCTTTACTACACTATTTACATCTCGGTTACACTTTCGATGCTCCAGCAACTCAGACACTGCCAAAATTGAATAATGTGAAACAGAAGCTTTATCTGGGGAAACGTTCATTCCATTAGACTGCCGAAAAAGAAGTTTAAAATAAAAGAACAACAAGACACAGTACTGGCGGATGTAGGATTTAAAGGTTGGGGGTGCCAAACTCAATATTCATTGTTCAAATATAATGTACAGGAATTTTTAGCACATGTAATACATAGAGAAATAGAAAAGTTCCTACTAGATTTAAAAATCTGCATCTTTAGGGGGTGCCTTGACACCCATGGCACCCCCACTGGATCCGCCCCGGGGACACACTATGTTCAAACATATCTTACCCTGACATAAGGAACATAAATTCAAGACTTAATGCTGGCTACTGTGTTATCTTTGTCAAACAGTGTAGTCCTACTGATTATTATAATGTTGTTATTTGCAAATACAGATATGCTTAATTAAAGTGCATATGTGGCAATGGACTCAATTTGACTGATGTCAGACTGGGTAATTACCAACTGTTATGAGAGGAAAATGAACAAGGAAGAAATATCAACAGTAAATATTTTATTTAGAGTGAACGGAAGGAGCAGCAAAAAAGCTCTATGGGGATGGCTATGGTATAAAGTAGTACCGTCTTCAACATTTTGCTGCTTCGACCGACTAAGGCCACTTCCCAATTGTAGGATGATCAATTGATGGTTTGAAAAGGTGTATGCAACTGACTACATGACTATAAGTAGTTATGTACCATAATCTTCTCTACACTTTATTTCATGTTTGACTTACTGGTTGAAAGGAGGATGATCATTGTTCCATCAAAAAATCAGAATTCATTTGAGCTTAGCTTGTCAGCAAGTGGAAGTTAAGCTAACGTTTTATCAGTTTTTCCCTACAGTGATCCAAATGCTTCTGCCTCAAACAATAAACATAGCGTATGTCACAAAGAATGAACAAGAAATTCATACTGTAAAAGATGTGATGTGCTAATCCACTTTAGAGTATAGTTGGAACAATGGCAACCTCAAAATAGCACACTAATTATGCTGCTCCATAACTTGCTAACATAATGTTCCAATTTGCTAATGTTTCTTCACAACTCGCTATGGATAAGGTGACATCTGTTTCCTCCCCTGTCTCCAGCAATTCTCCGAGATTATCCGACAGGTCTGAGGGAGGCACCTGGATGTCGAAGGTAGTCACAGTGAAAGTAGCCATGCTAGCAACCTAGCCCTATTCAATGATTTACTGGGTAATTGTCTACTGCTTTAAGAAATTAAAAGAGCACATAAACAGAAAATTGATAACAGTACACAAACTATTTAGTCAGAAGAACAGACCATTTAGAGAATACTAGCCACTCACAGCTTTTATTCATACATAAGATGAGCCATGAGATACAAGATATAATTAAGTTGCTGCATCATCACATATTCACATAGCGAGATCTTCTGCAAGACACTGATCTTCTCAAATTAAAAGATGGCTACAAACTAAACGATAAACCAAATTTTCATAACCTATATACAGCTAACCAAGGATGAACATACTAAATTTTGCGAGACTTAGTTGCCCTCTCAAAGATATCTGCTATGACAGCAGGACAAGATCTTTTGAGGCGAGCATACCCTTCGCTTGCCACCACGTCGTTTACTCTATCCGGAGAAGTGATGAACTCAAGGCACGCATCTTTTAGGTGGTTGCACTGATGTTGGTCAGCTAGAGCTAAAGTGGTAGTGACATTCCGGACATTAAGACTCTTGCAAAGGATGCTCTCACACATCACCTTCATCCTTTCCATGGCGTACCTGTCTGCCGCCACGAGCAAGTGCTTAACCATTTCTTCACCGTCATCTCCAACAAGATGCCCCATGGATGGCAATGAATCTTTGTAGATGAAGTGAAGCAGAGCACTGAAGACAGCAGGCTGCATATCCTCTATGGTTATGGTACTTCTTGTCCTGTCGCCCATCGGCCCAAAGAGCTCCGCTTTGAAGACCCGTGACCGCATCGCGAGCACGATCTTGTGCGCAGGGAAAGCCTCTCCTCGAACCTCGAAGGTGACGTCTGTTTCCTCCCCTGCCTCCAGCAGTTCTCCGAGGTTATCTGACAGGTCTGAGGGAGGCACTTGGATGTCGAAGGTAGTCGCAATCAGAGCAACCTCGGGTTCTTTCAGAACTGTGATGTCACACTCGATCAAAAGGCTGTCGTCCTGCAGGTACGCCGACGGCTGCAGGAAGTCCTCGCTCATGTAGGTGGGCGGCTTGGAGCGGAACACCAGCGGCTTCTTCCGGGCGAGCACCACGGACGGCGGCAGCTTGCTGGCCTGGTCGACCAGCCTGACCTCGAAGAAGGCCCTGGCCTGGGCGTCGGCGGTGACGAGCTCGAGGGAGACGGAGGCGTAGTCCCCGTTCTTCATCTCCATCTCCGCGTCGGGGTAGTACTCGATGCGCCAGAGGTAGCCGCCGACGTCGAAGGTGGCGGAGCGCACGTACCTGCCGGAGCCGAGGCCCCTGTGGAGGCTGTAGCCGGCGATCTTGAAGGTGTGCGTGCCCCGGACTGTGCGCGGGGTGCACATCGACGCCGTCGACCTCATTCTAGGGATCCTCCGGAATTGGAGTTTCCGGATGGGGAAAAGTGGTGTCAAGCCATCGGGGTAGGGGAGGCAGGTGCGGATTGGCTGGGAGGGGTGGAGGGCGGCGCCGGCGAGGCTGGGGAATGGAGGCGCGGTGGCGCTGCTGGGAAAAGCAGCGCGGCGGCGAAGGATCGACCCGGGAGCCAGGTCAAGCCCGTTGATTTGGCGATTCAGTTTTTTTAGATAAAATTGGCGATTCAGTTTCAGTGTCTGAATGGAGCACGGGCAAATTTCCTACGCGCTCAATCAAATCATCCACCCTTCATCCTGTGCGTCGTGATTCGTGCTAGCCCGAGGTCTTTTTTCTTCCTCATGGCCACGGCGGCGGAGGCGAGGAGCAAACTTAACTTGGGGGGTGCGGGTTCGCCGGCGTCGGAAAAGAAGGAGGGTTTAGAGGGATGGTCGGGATGGCGGTCGCCGGCGGAGGAGAAGCTCGGGGCAAGGCGTCGGGGCAGCGCGTCGGCCGCAGGAGAAGCTCGGGGCAAGGCGTCGGGGCAGCGCACCGGCCGCGGGCGGGGAGGTCAGCGGTTCGGCCGGCGGTGACTGCGGGGGAGGCGCACTCGCCGAATTTAGAGAAGAAGGGCTGGCGTCATTCGATTGAGAACTGAGACCCAATTTCCTAAGTTTCTACAAGATTGCGGAAATTCACAATGCCTTTCGAGTTCACATGGTTTGGCCGAATAAGAAATTGAAAAAAAAAGTAAGACATTCCAAAATAGATAAAAAAAATTGGCAACGAATATATATGTATTATACATACTTACCAAGTTTTATGGTTAAATGACATGTATGTTGTTCCGTACAAAAAAAGACAAATCAGTGGTCAAATAGATTCTAAAAATAGTTTTTTAGAGCACTGATTTTGCGCACAGAGCACCACACAACCTCATGTCATCGCAAAACGTGGTGCGTATTTAGAACATTTATATATGTTGATCACCAAAAAAAAGTCAGAATTTTTTAAGTGTTTTACTATTGTTTTTTATCCCAAGTTTAGTGCAACCATATAAAAACGCATGAAGTCGTCGAGCAGAGCAGGATCCGTCAAATACATACCACCACACAATGCCTACTGAAGACCGTAGTTGTCGAGTTTTCACATTGATCAAGTCACACATGTGTTTCACTATAATTGAGGACATCATCTTCAACGGAATGATGAATATTTTCATTTAGTGAGACACATGGAACGTCAAATAGAGTTTGATCTCTAGCAGACTGGTTCCTCAACTAACCTTATTCATGATGAATGATCAATTAATGTATCTTAATTCTCAACCTTCTCTTTGTTTCTGAAAGTTAGGTCGATCTATAATTTTTTTCTAAAAATCGAACAATATCCTTTTAATAGGGAGAGAACAAAATTTGGATACAAATTCTTATGGCCGGTAAAAAGATACGAATTAAAACATCAACGGAATAAGAGAGATTTGGGAGAGGAGGAGGCTGAGCGTAATCATTTGACGATGAAGGACATAGAGTTTGCTTTTTTTTCTTTGAGTGAAGATGAAGACTAAGATAGACTGTTTGGAGGCATCTGTTTTACGCAACTTTTACGTTATGTGTTGGTACATCGATCGAGCAACCTACTAGGCCAGTATGTTCCAAATATAGTTGACAAGTAGCAAATTTGGCTTTTACAACAATTTCGTACATTGTAGAGGTAATGCTAAAGACAAAAAATAGGGACCTAGATTAGCCGACGTCAAATTATCCTCGGAATAATTAATTGATATCTTTCGTCAGCATATAGCCTTTCTACCTCAATGTGGTAGGAGATTTGGCAATGAATTGAATAAAAGACCGAAACTTCGCACTCTCCCGTTCCCCTGCTACAGGAGAGAGAGGCGGAAAAGGCGACTCGAAGCTTCCAACCTCTCGCCAGCAGATCCGCCGCTCCCCTCCGCCTCTGGTCGCCGTTCCGGCACCGTGAGGTGGGGGGGAGGGGAGCTCTGGCTCTTGCTCGTGAGTGTAGATAGGTAGTAGTCTAGTAGGTGTGCGTGCCCTTGCGGCGCTGTCGTGGACGGAGGCGATGGCGGCGGTGTGTTGGGCGTGGTGCTCCCTCTTCTTCTTCCGTTCCGGCTTTGTCGCCGGGAGGTCGTGGAGCTGTTCCGTCGGTTTTTCTTCCCCTTCTTTGCTTCTCTGGCCGGCCGTGGCGGCAAGGGGAGGAGCTGGTGGAGGTTGGAGTTCCGTTTTTGGTGCTGGTGGTGGTGGTCTTCTCTTTCGACTTCTCTGCTCCGGCCGGCCTTGGTGGTGAGGGGAGCGGCGGTTGGAGGTGGGTGGGTGCTGTTGGCGGTGATCCTCGACGACGGCGCGTCGGCTGGAAGATGGGCGGAAGCGGAGAGAGGGCGCTGTGGCCGTGCGCGTTCATCGCCTCTCAGTTCCATCGCACGGCGGCGGACGGCTCCTGCGGTCGTCTACAAGGTGTGGTGGCGCCCTCTGCCCGGCGGCAAGCGGTACGGCGGCTCCGGCGTCGTCTAGGAGTTTGGGGTGCGGCTAGGGGTCTGATTGCGTTTCTTCTCGGTGGCTGAGGGTGCTCTCTGTACTTTTCTGGGTCCTTTTGTAGTTTCGTGTTTTCTTCTGGGCCTGTTTGTAAAAGTGGTGAGCCTCCTTAATATATGTATCAGATCCTTCCTCAAAAAAAAAAGAATTGAATAAAAGACCGGGAGATTTGGCAATGGCTACACTGGACACTACTAGCGAATTTGACAACGATTTTAAAATGTTGCCTCAAGCAAGATATGGCATTTAGCCACACCGTGGCTGCTATTGCATGTCCAAGTTTTCTATTTTGGTGGGTTTTTTTTTTTGAAACATTTTCTCCATTTACTCAAACCACCAAGTTACGATTACAATCAGATTCAATCAGTCTTGCCACGCAGGGAGGAGCTGACTGAACCATCACACAACCATCCAACGAATAACCAAGTTTAGCTAATTCATGTGTCACTGTATTGTTTGCACGCTTTACATTACTGAACTTATAATCTGGAACAAAACTAAGTAAATCATGCATGTCTCTCACCACAGCAGCAAGAATGGATTTGTCCAGTTCCTTCTTCTGCAACGCCTTGATAACAGCAGCACAGTCATTTTGGTGGTTTCGAATCGTGCGATGTGTATTTTTTTTCCATACGCCTCCCACAGGGGAGCCGGGTTCCATTATCAGAAGACAACAGAACAGGAATTCTTATTACAAAGCGAAAACCGAAAAAGGAAACTAGAGCAGATGGTAAAGAAACCAAACCCCAGGGGTTTCAAGCTACTCCAGGAAAGTAAACTAAGGCAGACTAACCAAGATAACAAGCTAAACTTTCAGCGGCCAGTAGATATATTCCACACATGAACAGATGGATAGCTCCTGCGACGCAATAGGCGACGCGGGCGACCCCGCGGCGGCCGCCACTCCGGCGCCCGCCGGCCACAACCCTGCGGCGGGCGTCACTCCGGCGCCCTCCGGCCACCCCGGCGCTTGCCCCGACCCGTCCTCGGTCACGCTGGGCCCCTCGTCTCCTCTGTCCCGCCTCCGGCTCAGACCGAGCTTGTTCGTCTGGTGACGCGGTGGCCGGCGTGCCTCCTGCCTCGGCGCCACGCGGTGAACTTCTTGCTGGAGTGCTAGCGACGGTGCCTGCGGCGCCCGCTCTTCCCCGACAAGGCTTCCTTTCGTGCGGCGTGCCCTGCGCGCTCTGTTTCGACATCTCCGCCCTGCAACTGCCGCTCTCCCGCCCTGGTGACATCGTCGCGCAGTTCGCCCTCGAGAATTTCGGCTCCCTGGTATGTCTCCCGGTGGCTCCGCAGTCGCCATTGTTCAAGCCATCGCTGGTTTGGATCGTGGTGGCGGCGGACACCGCACCTTTGCCCTCTTGTGCTGCTATCTGCAATATGCTTAAGTTTTGGCTTAGTTCTTCGGTCGAGAGCTTTTCTGTTACGTTTCTCGGTTCGGGCGTTTTTCAATTTGTGGTTTCTTCCCCTCGCCTTGCCCACTTCGTCGTCTCCCTCGGTGGAATCCGCCATGGACCTCTGGTCGCTTGGTTCTTCCTCCCAAACCCCGCTGTCCCCGTTGACCGCGTCGCATCTTTGCTTCGTCTGGGGCCCTTGGTGAGCGAAGACGTTGCATCGACAGGAGCCCTTGTCCTTTCCGCTGCGCACCCGCCTCCCAACCCTTCCCGTCCCGTGAACCCGCGTCCTACGCTGACCTCCGCTCCTCACAGACCACGACGGCCTCTCTGTCTCTCCACCCTCGCTCCTGGAATCCTGCCCACGCCTGCTGGCCCGTTGCCATGGCCAGTCCACTCCCGTGAACAGTTTTACTCTTCCGGTTCGGCTCCCTCTCCCATGGCCGCCCCCCTCCTCACTACCTTTCCTCTTCCGCCCTCCTCTGCCCCGTACGCCGCGCCTCAGACCTCCCCGTGCTCCTCTTTCCCTGCTGGGCTCCCTGGTATTCGCGCCGCAGCGGATAGCCCCTCCTCCCCTTCCTATCTTCAGGTAGCTCGCTCTCCCCCAAAACCACCACCAGCCCGCCTTTTCCCTCTCCCTCCCCCTTTCGATTTCTCCATCCAGCGCTGCTTCCGGTGTCTTGCTTCAGACCATCTGCTGGCCGCCTGCCGAGACCCTCTGCGCTGCCGTCTCTGCCGCGCCTCTGGTCACCGCGAGCGCCATTGTAAGTCCGCTTCATCTCCTCGCTCCTCTTACCATTCTTCTGCTCCGCATTCCCACTCACCCCCTTCCTTTTCTCCCAGCCTGCTCATGGAGTTCAACGCCGCTGCCGACGCTGCTGCCGACGCCGCGGCCGTGGCCCCCGACGCGCTGCGCTGTTCGCTCTGCCTCGGCTCCGACCATCTGGCCCCCGTCTGCCGCTCCGCTCCGGCCCCTTTTGCCCTGCTCGAGGAGGGCGAGGTGGAGCCCGAGGAACCTGAAGTGCTCGTCCCCGCCAGTGACAACAAGGAGGAGGACCCTGAGGAGCCCGCACCTCCTAGCGAGAGCGACCTGAGCCTCGGTGACAGTGGCGACGAGGGTGCGCTGCTGCACAGCGACGACGACTCGATCCCCGCCGGGTTTATCCCCATCGTCGTCGATGAGGATTACCTCCCCGCGCCGGACTCCTCCCTCCTACCCGACGCTGAGGATTTGGCAGAGCCCTCCCGCCCTGACTACCTCGACGTCTACATGCCGGCTGTTCACATGCCACACTTTGACACTCTTGCCTTCGCCTTCGTCGATCCACCTCTTCCTTCGCCGATTCCCTACATCCACCAGGCCGCCAGCCTTGGTACTGGTAATAACCGCATCACCCTCCTTCCCTCCTCCCAAGGGGCTAAGCTGGCCGTGTTCTCCACCCCTGTCGACTGCGACAATGCTATTCTCAATGGACCGTACGTCGGCACCGAGGCTGTGGTCTCTTTCCGGGCTCACGACGACACCGACAACCGTTTCTTCTTCGAGCACGAGGCCCTTGCTGCTCTCTGTATTGAGAAGTTCCCTCTTGAGCACTGGTTCCGCGACCATATCATCCATTCCTCGGGCCCCTTTGCCAATCCTCACTCGATTGATCCTATCTGTCTGATGGGGATTGATTAATCTGCTGTCTTGGTGACTGTTAAGGCAGAATCCATCCACGATGTGCCGGTTAATCTGCATGTCAAGAATTACAGGAGCGTCGGCACCATTGGGGATGTCTACATTGTTGAGTACGAGGATCTTGTGAACGCCCACAATCCCTCTGACCCTGGCTCCTCCATCCCTGTTGCTGATTCAGATGTTGAGTCCTGGGAGGAAGTCGAATTTGAGGACGGCATGAGCTTTGCTGAGGTCCTTTCGTCGCTGGGCGCTCCTCTTCCTGTTATCCCTGATGCAGCTAACTCTAGCGCTGCTCCTGCTGCTTCGGAGCTGGCTCGCGCCCTCGCCCTTGTACCTCCTTTGCCCCTTGCCTTCGGGGAGCCGCTACGCTCTAAACCCAAGAAAATCCTGGTCAAGCTGCGCACTGGTTTCTTTGATGTGCTAGCTATTGGTTCGCTGGGTGAAAAGGCCTGCTTCCGCCTACCCCTCCGCCGTGTTGCTTCAAACACTGGCTGCAATGGCATGGTGATGGTCAACTTCTCCACCTCCTCTGTCGGGATCATCGATTCCATCTCCTCTGTCAGCCCTAAAAAGCACACGGTTCTGTCCTCTAAGGTGCTTGTCCGTGCTGCTCCTCCCTCCCCCCGAGCTGGATGCTCCTTTCCAGATGGTCTCTGACCTGATTCTGGCTCCGGTGGTTCCTGTCCCGCCTGCTTTGGATGCTGGCATCGCTCCCCCTGACATTATGATCGATGCCGCCATGCCCGATCCTGAGGTGGCCCTGCTGGATGATGCGGATGTGGTGCCGCAGCAACCTGCCATCGACCTGGTCATGCCTGCGGCGGCGGAGGCCCCTGCTCCGCCTCCCTCCGGACCTCGCTTCAGCCCGCGCCTCTCCGAGTCCGAGGTCCCGCACTACATCTCCATCCTGGACAAAGCGGCGGCCCGTAAGAAGAACCGCCTCGAGGGATCGTCCACCTCTGCCGGTGCCCAGAAGGGCGAACTGGTCACCGCTGATCTCATTGCGGTGGCAGAGGAGATGCCCGGCCCTCTGCCCGGCAACGACGTCTTCCTCCTCGCCGCGGCCTGCGACATTCAGGTAGAGGAAGTTCAGGCTGCCTCTGCTGGCTCTACGTCGTCCACTGGGTCGCCATGATTACTCAGCCCACCTGCTACGGGGCCTTCTGAGCCACCTACCGGCCTTCCGGCCCCTCTACCGCCATCTACCACCGCCTGGAGCTCGCTATCATTCTTGGACCCGGGATGGGTTGGGCTCTTTCCGGGCCTGCTCGTTCTACGTGTTGGGCCTCGCCGCTCCAGCTTAGGCTTATGTCTTTTCTAATTTCCCTGTCTTTTATTCGGGCCTGTGCTGCCCCTGTAATTCATTGTACCCTGAACTTGTACTTGTTGCACTTTCTCTGTATGCCTGTCAACTTGTTTCCCCGGTGTACTCTTTCTCCTTATGATTATTAAGCTCAGATTCTCCTCTCGGAACACTAGAGGACTAGGCAGTCGTGAGAAAAAGGATGATGTTCGTGTTGTTTTAGACTCCATCTCTCCCTCTGTCCTCTGTATTCAGGAATCTAAACTTCCTGACATCTCCTCTTTCGTTGCGTCATCCTTTCTCCCTCCCCACCTTCGCTCCTTCGTCTTCAAACCCTCCGTCGGGGCCTCGGGTGGCATCATCACGGCCTGGGACTCGAGGATCCTTGATCTTATTACCCATTCCATTGACGACTACTCGGTCATGACCACCTTTGCCTTTAAGCTTGAAAAACTACAATTTTCCATCGTCAATGTTTATGGCCCTTGCACCTCTGACCTCAAACCCTTGTTCCTCGAATCCATTGAACTCTGCGCGGCTGCTCTCTCTGGCCCCCTTGCCGTTGTCGGCGACTTCAACCTTGTGCGATCCCCAAGAGACAAATCCAATGGTAATATTAACTTGGCTGAGACCATGCTGTTTAACGACTTCATTAACAATGTCGGGCTCATCGACATCCCTCTCCTTGATCGACAATTCACTTGGTCGAACCAGCAAAACCCCCGATCCTTGCCCGTCTCGACCGCTTCTTGGTCAACTCCGACTGGAGCGTGGCGCTGCCAGATAGTACTCTCACTTCCTCCACCCGCCCCACCTCAGGCCACGTTCCTCTCAACCTTGATGCCTCCTCTAAGGCCCCTCGCAGCACCATCTTTCGTCTTGAGAATACCTGGCTCGACCACAGTGCCTTCTCTTCTCTTGTTTCATGTACCTGGACCAACGCCGGTTCCTCCCGCGGGAACCCTCCCCCGATTGGTCTTCTCTGCTCTCGTCTCAAGCAAATTAGAGCTGAGGCAAAAAGATGGGATCGATCTCGTCGTCTTCCATCGGTTTACCTCACCAACTGTCGGGTTGTTATCTTCCTCATCGACCATCTTGAAGAGTTGCGCCACCTCTCTCCTCTTGAATCTTCCCTTCGCCTGGCTACGAAATCAAACATCAGTCGGCTTAACGCCTCTAAGGCCGTCTACTGGAGGCAGCGTGCCAAAATAAAAAAATTGTGTCCTGGGGAATGAGAACACCCTATATTTCCATCTTTGCGCTTCTGGCCGTCTTTGCAAAAATCAAATCAAAGTCCTTGATGACATCGACGGCAACTCGGTCTTCTCCCACCATGCCAAAGCCCAAATCCTCCATGCCTTTTTTCGTGACCTACTTGGCTCCCCCGCTCATCCTCCTTTACCTTCGACCTTCCCCCTCTAGTCTCCTCCACCGCCCTTACCTCCTCGCAAGCCGATGCCCTTGTCCTTCCTTTCACTCTCAAAGAAATGTGTTATGCTCTTAACTCCATGAAGGATTCGTCGAGCCCTGGCCCTGATGGCTTCGGGCCTGCTATGTTCAAATGGCATTGGGACCTTGTCAAAGACGACCTTCTAAACGTTCTTCACAGCTTCCACTCCCTCGGCGATCTTCGCCCCATTAACAAGTCCTTTATTGTCCTTCTTCCGAAGAAGGCTGGGGCCAATAAGCCTGACAATTTCCGCCCCATCTCGCTTCAGAACAGCTGCCTCAAACTCATCACGAAGTGCCTCACCTTCCGGCTCAAACCTCTCATGCCTTCCCTTGTGCATCCTGACCAAACTGGATTAACTTCTGGGCGCGCTATCGCAGAAAACTTTGTCTATGCCGCAGATGTGGTGCAGGCTTGTCACAGACGATCTGCTCCGGCCGTAGTTTTCAAACTCGACTTCCGCAAGGCCTTTGACTCTATCAGCTGGGAGGCACTCGATTGTATCCTGGAAGCAAAAGGGTTCCCGCCCCTCTGGCGTGAGTGGATCAAAAATCTCAACCTCAGTAGCCAGACTGCTGTTCTTCTTAACGGCGTCCCTGGACGTTGGATCCAGTGCCGCCGTGGTCTCAGACAGGGCGACCCACTATCCCTCTTTCTCTTCAACCTCGTTGCTGACGTGCTCCAGCAATTTCTACTTCAGGCCTCTCGTGATGGCCTCCTTCTCCACCCCCTTGTCGACGACCTCCCTTGCCCTATCCTTCAGTATGCGGATGATACCTTGATCATCATTCGCGCTATCCCCGAACATGTCGCTAATCTCAAGAATCTCCTTCATGCCTTCTCCCTCGCCACCGGCCTGGACCTTAATTATCACAAAAGCACCTTTGTTCCCATTAAGGTGGACCACGAGGATGCCTCCTCTATGGCTTTGACCTTTGGATGCGACATCGCCTCCTTCCCACAAACCTACCTCGGGCTCCCTTTGTTCACTCATAAAGCTAGGGCATCTGACTTTGCCCCTGTCATTTGTAAAAGTGATAAACATCTTGCTGGTTGGCGAGGGCGCTCCCTCCCGATCGGTGGGCGTCTGGTCCTTGTCAACTCTGTCCTCTCTTCCCTCCTGGCTCATGCTATGAGTGCTGGGGTCCTTCTGGCAAGCGTTGTTGAAGCCATTGACAAGCGTCGCCGTGCCTTCCTTTGGACTGGCGAGGATCACTGTTCTGGGGGCCAATGCAAAGTGGCCTAGACGGAAGTCTGTATACCTAAAGTCAACGGGGGCCTTGGGGTTATCTCTCTCCCCTCTCAGAACTCGGCCCTTCTATCCAAATTCCTCACCAAGCTTCACTCAGCCTCCCCTGCACCCTGGGCCTGCTGGTTTCGTCGTTCTTACGGATGGACTAGCACGAGGGTCCGTCTGGAAAGGCATTGCAGCTGCTCTCCCCGCCTTCCGGGACGTTACCACCGTTTCTGTTAAGAATGGGGAAACCACCTCCTTCTGGTTCGACCGGTGGCACGGATCGGAACCCCTCTCTCACTCCTTTCCTGCCCTTTTCTCCCACTCCACTCGTCCCCATTGTAATGTCTCCTCTGTCCTCCTTTCTGGTATCCTCTCTCAACTTGTTCCGCGACTCACCTCTGCGGCGACGCAGGAGCTGGACACCCTAGCTCGCTCCCTAACCCCTCTCTCCCTTCGGAACTAGAAAATGACATACGCCTTAGCCGCCTCACTAACAAAAAGCTCTCTAACCGTTGTTTCTATGTCAACTCTCTTAAGCTGTTGCAGGTTAGCGACTCGCGTGGGGCACAGGTGCTCCGCGCTATTTGGCGTAATGCGGCGCCGAAAACTTGCCAAATCTTCAATTGGCTTGTACTTCGTCGGCGCATCTCCACGAACGAGCGGCGTTTTCGTCATCAACTGTGCGCCTCACCCAGCTGTCCTTCGTGCCCTATGGATGAGGACGCCAACCACCTGCTTCTTCGCTGTGGGAGGGCTACTGAACTTTGGGATGCTCTCGCGATGCCCGACATCCCTACTTTGGTTACAAATGTGGAGGATGTCTGGAGTGGCCATGCTACTTCCTATGCTTGGGCGACTATCTTCAGTGCTGTGCTTTGGAATATCTGGAAGCGTCGGAACTCGCTTGTTTTCAACCAGATTGACGAACCGATTTCTGTTGTAATTCGCCGTTGTACCGCGGATGTGCGCTTTGGTCCCAACGTTGTCGCTCCACGGTTGTTCGGGATGCGCTCGCGAATTGGTGTTGTACCTTTGACCCCCCCTGAAAAACTCGATGTAACCCCGGCCTTGCCGGTGTCTTTCCCCTCCCTCCCTCTCTATATGTAAAGTTCTGAACCATTGTAAACAGGTGATATAAATGGAAAAGTCTCAGGCTGGCTGTGGCCCGCCGTTGTTATAGTCAAAAAATAACAAGCTAAACCTAGCCACATCAGGGCTAACAGGATTCCACCTACTCAAACGGGACATAAGCCCAACGATTAGTACAAGTTTTGTAGATCAGAACATACATGCACGAGCATGTAAACAGCAAAACAGCTTGAGCATGTAAACAGCAAAACAGCTTCAGTTACTTCAAACTTCCAGGCAGCCGTCGCGCCTCTTCTTTTTCACTTGTTTGTGAGGTATTTTTGAAAGCAATGCTCCACATCGCTAATCTTAGACTTGACATGCAACAGGTTTTCATGCTTCTTTGGAAGAAAAATAGGTGGGACAGTTTTTCAGCTTTTATTGGGCTGGATGATTTGGATAGGGAAAGACACATGGGCATTGCACCATGGACACAAAATTATACACATACCCCAAAAAAAGACTTGTTGAGTATGATTCAAACAATAATCAAGGGTTTAAAATTGTGTCCATACCCTTTTCACACGCACTATACTATGCCCATGGGCAAAATTGTCATGTCTAATAGACATGGATGCTCAATCAAAAAAGAATGAATTCGCTGATTCACCCATTGTCAAAGTTTAGAATGGCTCACCTAATTATGATAAGACCAAATATGATTGGGTGGATAAACACCCTAGTTTTTATTTTGAGCAAACTCATGAACATAACAAATTATTTGATATCAGTGACATGACGTCCATGACGTGTCCATCCTATGAAACACTGAACACTAACCAGCATATAGCAACAGGATCGCTAATGTGAGGCTAACAAGTCTGCTATCCGGAGCTGGTGGTGCCTACGTGGTGAGGCTCAGCTCCTCGATGAATCCCACCAGCCGCTTGAACTCCTCCGATGAGAAGCCACCGGCGGCAATGTCCCGCTTGACCTCTTGTGCCAGCGCCTGAGCGGACCTCCTGATCTCCTGGGATTCCATGGCCTCCCTCACCATCCTCTCCACGACGGCCCTCTCGCACACGTCCTTCATGTCCAGCCCCGTCCCCCAGACGGCGCCCACAAACCGGCTGTTGATCTGCTGGTCGGCGAAGAACGGCCAGCACACCGTCGGCACGCCCTCGGTGACCACCTCCAGGGTGGAGTTCCACCCGGCGTGCGTCAGGAAGCACCCGACGGCGCGGTGCCGAAGCACGTCCCGCTGCGGCGCCCAGTCCACCACGCAGGCCTTGTTTCTCCCCACCGCCTTGATGGCCTCCTGCAGGACGGCGTTCTGGCCCGCTCCGACCATGTCCGGACGGAGCACCCACAGGAAGGGGTGGCCGGCGCCGACGAGACCGGACAGGAACTCGGTGAACTGATCCAGCGTGATCACCGCAAGGCTCCCTAGGCTCACGTACACGACGGACCGGTCGGCGTGCCCGTCGAGCCATGCCGTGCAGCAGTCGTCCTCGCGCCACAGGGCGCCGCCCGCCGCGGGCGCCTGGAACATGGCGTGGAGCGGGCCGATGGCGTAGACGTCACGCATGCGCGGCGCGACGTGCGCGAGCGCCGACCTCTCCAGCGACGCGGCCGTGTTGAATATGAGTGCACGCGCCTTGGAGTTATGCGCGGTGAACTCGTCGAGTATCTTCAGCATGGGGTCTAGACCGCCGTCGTCCTCAGCGTGGCCTCGGCAGAAGCTCGGGAGGTCTCGCCGGCGCAGGAAGCCCTCCATTCCCGGGACACCGCGTACCGGCGCGTCGAGGTCAGCGCCTGCGTGGACGGGGACCTCGCCGAGAGCCACGAGGGTGGGCACGGACAGGTAGGCGAGGAAGCTGCACGCGCTGGCCGTGCGGAAGGCGAGCGCCGGGACGCCGAGCTCCTCCGCGACGTCGATCGCGAACGGGAGTATCCCGTCGGCGACGACGCACGTCACGGGAGGAAAGCCGTCGACGTCGTTGCCGGGTGGCGCCGTCTCCGCAGCGCACAGGGACGCGAGCAGAGCGCGGTACGCGACGCTTGTGTTGGTATGCAGGGACTCCATCATCTCAACGAAATTGCCCGCGGAGCGGGGGTGGTCGTCGGGGAGGCCGTCTGGCACGGATAGGAACCGGAGCCGCGGCGAACCAGCCTCCCCCGCCTTTGCGGTGGCGGCGAGGCCTAGCCTCCGTCGGTTGTGGTCGGTGTGGAGGAAGGTGACATGGAGGCCGGCGTCGAGGAGGCCCGCGGCGAAGTGGAGCATGCAGTTGATGTGGCCCTGCGCCGGGCTGGGAACACCAGCACGTGCGCCACCATTTTGATTGTCGATCAGGTACTCAGCAGCTGTCCTGCGAACAGTACGTACTCAGCTGGAATGATTTTAGTGCACCTTCTGAGTGTGTTGCTCGTATATATAGCTCAGACCTCAGAGTGTACGTCATCAGGTACGTGTCGGAGAGGACCGGTCACCGGCGGCGGCGGCGGCTAGCGACCGCCTGATTGAACTTTCACCTGCCGGATGAGAGTTGGCATCAGAATCCAACCCAACCACGCAAACAATTTCCGTGGCTGCTTCTGAATTCTTCAACAGCAGTGGCTAAAGAGATTATACAAGGATGGATACACCCAGCGGCATCCCAAAGATTTTAAGATGATGAAATAGCCCAGGAAACTTGTATACAGCCAACTTACACAAGTACAATTTCATTGTCATTCTTCTGTAGGAGAAGAAGCTGATCTGTTTACTGTTATACCCAGTGATTGATTACATGCATAGTCTACAAAAGACCACATCTGAAGAGGAATGAAAAATGCTGAAATTTTACACCGCGAAGTTCAGAGCAGAACAATGGTCTTTCCAATAAGCAGACATGATCCACATGATAACCCAGCAGTGTGTCACATATTTCTCAACCTGGAATTATCACAGTGGCTGCTGAATCGGGCTCCTGCAACTTTGTGAAACACATATCAGCAAGAGCCTGCAGTTCTGATATATCATCCAGTCTGTAACACTGCGAGCATTGCTGGATCAGTGCTATGCCATAGTAACCATCATGCTACTGTAATATGAGCTCTGTGGTCCTCTGTTTCTTCCTGGGATACATCATCTCAAGATGTTAATCGACAATCCCAATATCCATTGGGAGTATGCAAGCATGTACCTACCAGTACCTGGTGCATGTATAGGAATCATACAAGCCTGGAAGACAACTCATCTGCTTCTCACTTGTCTTTTCCCCTTGAACTTCTTCTTGAAATCTTCAGGGCCTAACAGATCAGAAGCACTGGAATCCATCTCTTCAGAGAGCTTTTGTGCTAGTTGAAGCCGTCCAGCTTTCTTCAGGTCACTGATTAGTGCACGATAGACATAAATCGAAGGCTGGTGTGACTTCTTCATTTCTTCAAACGCTTCGAGGGCATCAGTAATATGTCCTGCCCGTCCGAAGCCATCAATTAGCGCGCTATATGTTCTCAAATCTGGACTGATGCCCCTCTCAACCATCTCTGCTGCAAAGCATTTGCACATATCCAACTTTCCAAGCCTCCGCAGGCAGTTTATCACAGTATTATACGTCACAATGTTAGGAGAAATGCCAAGTTCCTGCATCAGCTTCACCTCACGGAGCATTTCATCCACCCGACCGGCTTTTCCCAGCATATCCAAGACGGTGTTGAAGGTGACGACATCCAAGCACCTCTGATCTCTCTTCAACTCCTCGAATATGATCAAGCTTTTATCGACGTGTCCGTACTTACCGGCGGCAAAAACAATCTGATTCACCACCGTAGGATCATCTCTACTATGCGTGATCTCCACTACCTCTCTCACAAACTTGAGCACCAGTTCAGTGTCATCTAAATCCCCAATGGCCCTGGCGACATACGTGTAGGAGGTCAAGTCGGGAGCGGCTGTGGAGAGCAGCAAGTATCTGAATACCTTGGCGAAGAGAGCGAAGTCGCCTGCTTCGCACGCTCGCTGCAGCAGCAGATTGAAGGTGCCCAGGCCCAGATGGGTCTGCTCGTCGTGTAGACGCCGGAGAATCCCGGCAATCGCTGCCGGATCCGCTCGGGACAACGTCGAGCCCCAGTCCCGGTCGAGGGGCTCGCATCGGGGCTCCAACTCGCTCGCCTGATCAGCTGCTGGATTAAGTGCAGGGGCCGAACCCGCGAGATGGGAGGAGGATACTGCGGGTGTAGTTGGCGTCCTCGTCGTCGCCGCTCGACCGTGTGGTTGACGGAGTCCGAGGGCGGCTAGGAGGGATGGAACGGCGGTGAGGCGGCGGATTAGGGGGAGCATGGGGTCGGCGGGAGAAGGTGCGCCGGCGAGATAGGGCGAAGAGGAGACAGGCATGGGCCTGCGGGGAATCGCTTTGGATTGCTGGGTATCAGAAACACTAAAACAACTAGGATAAAGTATATATTTCACGCTCAAATCTCACACATTGGATATTTTTCACCCTCAAGTCGAATTTGGTATACTTTTCACCCTGAGGTTTACCAAACCGGACAAATCACCCCCAACCTGGTTTTGGATAAATTTGGGTGGTTTTGAACGATGTGTTGGCGCTGACGTGGCGCGACGGAGAGTTACCGACCGTTATGTGGGACCCACCAGTTGCTGACGTGGCGCAACGGAGGCGTTCTTCTCTGTTCCTTTGATGTGGCGCGACGGAGGCGTTCTTCTCTGTGCTCTTAATCCCTCCGCCTCCGCTCTGTCTCGATCCCCTCCGCCTTCGCTCGAACCCTAGCCCCCATCGCCATCTCTCGATCTCTCTCGCCCGCTCCTGCGACGCACCCTAGCCGCTCCCACGACGCACCCTAGCCGAGAGCTTGCGTCGGTGACCGCCATGGCTTCCTCGAGCTCCATCCGTTCGTCTGTCCGCCGCGCAGCCCATTCATCCCTCTGATCTGTTGCCCGACTGTGGTCTGGAGGTGAAGCAGGGGCGCTCCGGCACCGCGACGCACGATGGGTGGATGTACTACTGCTGTAAGAAGCATAGGGTACGTATGTGCTGCACGACATTGGTCTGAATTTCGTTTTTGTCAGTGCACAACTTTTCAGCTGTTGGTCCTACTCGAGGTTGTGAATGCCTTGTTTTGAACATCTTTTGAATTTTTTGACAGAGGGGGTGCAATTTCTGGCATTGGGAGCTGGAGTATGTGATGTATTTGTTGGAGAAGGGTTATCTCAGTGGTGGCCTTGCTGATGATGTCTTTGGATGGGCAGAGGAGAGGAGGGAAATGTTGGAGCTGAAGAAGAAGGAAAAGGAATCTGCAGCCTTAATTGCTACTGGACAAGATGAGAGGATGATGAAGAGCATGAGCTCAGTGGGGGAGCAACTGAACGAAGCACTGCTTCTTCTGAAGATTGTTGTTCTGCTTATGGTTGTTGGTTGTGTGCTACTTCTTCAGAAGAAATAAAGGATGTAATATGTTTGGAAGTTGTGTTAGATGCTAGAAGCTGGCTGCTGGAGTATGTAGTAAGTAGTATGTAGAAGTTGGTTGCTGTAGTGTCTAGTAGGTAATGAACTTGTTGAGATGTAATGAAGCAAGTTGGCTCTGAACCTGGAAGTAATCAAGCATTTACCTGATACTTCTGTTTGTGTAATGAACTTGTTGTGCAAAATGGCAATCATGTTTCTGTGTTTGCTGAGTTGTGCATGAAGTTGTGCAAAATTGTACCATGTTTCTGTGTTTGCTAAGTTGTGCATGAAGCTGTGCAAAATTGTACCAAAATAACACAAACACACTATGGTAGATGCATAAGCCAGTGACATAAGGTTCAGAGACACATAACCTTAACTAGTTTTACATTGGTTCAGAGAGAGCCAAAATAAATGTCACAACCATAGTGCCATTTAGAAACCTAAATTCATCACAAGGAATCAACATAAGCTGAAGGATTACATTATCTCAAATTGTTCAAGAAAGTACAAAAATTCTGTCATTACAGCACATTCAGTCATTACAAATTTGATGAATTTTCTTCAGTTTTTCTTCAATTTTTCTGATGAAAATTCATCAAATTTGTAATGACTGAATGTGCTGTAATTTAGCACATTCAGCAGCGGTCTGTGTACTTTGTCGTAATGCCCAAGTAAATCTCATAGTGATCATCATGACTTGTATATGCATTGTTATGCACTCTCTATTTTGTCAATTGGCCAGCTGTAATTTGTTTACCCAGCATGTTAGTATTTTATTATGGAGAGACACCACTAGTGAACTGTGGACCCCGGTCCATTCTTTTACATCTGAAATACAACCAACTGCAATCATTGTTCTCTTTAATTCTCTGCAAGCAAACATCATTTTCCACACCACACTTTTAATCCTTTGTTTTCAGCAAGCCGGTGAGATTGACAACCTCACTGTTTCGTTGGGGCAAAGTAGTTTGATTGTCTTGTGTGCAGGTTCCACGTTGCTGCTGATTCCCTGGTGTTGCGCCGTGCCACATTCAGCCACCAACAACCTTCAGAAGACCCTTGACTTCCTACTGGCTCGATTAAACCTTGGTTTCTTACTGAGGGAAAACTTGCTGCTGCACTCATCATACCTTCCTCTTAGGGTTCCCAACGGACGTGTAACTTAACACGCATCAAGCCAGTTTTCTGGCGCCGTTGCCGGGGAAGTCAAACCTTCTGCAAGGGGAGTCTCTCACTTCCAATCTCTTTACTTTGTTTTTGTCTTGCTTATTTTATTTTTACTTTATCTTGTTTGCTTCTTTATATCAAAAACACAAAAAAATTAGTTACTTGCATTTATTTTTATATTTCGGCCTAGCTTTAATTTTGCTAAAATGAGTACTCCTGAAGTTGAGGTTCGTTCATTTAGGCAACAAGGGGGAGAAAGTCTGAAAGATGCTTGGTATAGAATTAGTGATGCTCATCATAGATGTACTAAAAAACATTCTACCATGATCCTTCTTAGGAATTTTTATGTTGGTATCACTAGTTGGTATAGGTATGTTCTGGATACTCTTACAGGGGTAATTTTCTTGGTACTCCTGCTTTGGAAGCTTGTAATTTAATTGAAAGTTTAGTAGGAATACCGCCTACTAAAAATATTAAAACTGAGATCACTTTGGAAGATGTTATAAACAAACTAGATTCTATGGAGAAAAATTTGCCAAAATTACTTGATACTAGTAAGATTGATGAATCAGTGGTAAGCATCAATAAAAGAATCACTGTTTTAGAGGCTAGCAACACCCTTGATAGCCAAAACCATAGGATTGGTGAATTAGAAGATGCTATGGAAACTTTAAGTTCAACTTTTTCTTCTCTTAAGTCTAAGAGGGAGAAAGCTTTTGTGGGAAAAGAGCAAAAATTCATGTATGTTCCTAAGATGCCCAAACCGAAACCTCATTATGAGCTTAAAATTGATAAAACCTTTAGTACAATTAAGGGTGACTTAAATAATGAAACATCTTCAGGAATACCTAAGGTACCTATTGTGACAAGTTGTGTTTTAGAGGAGGCTTTCGATGATTTGGATGCTTTATCTTTTGGAAACACTTGATTTTCACTTTCTGCGCCTAGCTGAAAGGCGTTAAAGAAAAGCGCTTATGGGAGACAACCCATCATTTTATTTCCTGTTATTTTTATTTTATTTGAGTCAAGGAGTGTGCTTACTTCTGTAAAACTCCTTTGTATCTTTATTTTCTTGCAATTTGTGCCAAGTAAAGTCTCTAGTAGAAAGTTGATGCTAGATTTGGATTTCTGCACAGGGACAGATTTTTGCTGTCCACGGTTTTGAGCTTTATTCACTCCAGAAAAATTGAAAAATTCTGAAAAAATTCGTGCGTGATCCTCAGATATGTACGCAACTTTCATTAGTTTTGAGTTTCTCAATCTGAGCAACTTAAGTGCCTCAAAAAATTCGTCTTTACGGACTGTTCTGTTTTGACAGATTCTGCCATTTATTTTGCATTGCCTCTTTTACTATGTTTGATTGGATTTTTTTGCTCCATAAACATCAGTGGCTGTAGCTAATGTCCAGAAGTATTGGTGATGATTGTGTCACTGTAGAATATGAGAATTTTTGATTATGCACTAACCCTCTAATGAGAATTACTTTGAGTTTGGTGTGGCGGAAGTTTTCAAGGATCAAGCGAGAAGGATGATATGATGTGATCAAGAAGAGTGAAAAGCCTAAGCTTGGGGATGCCCCCGTGGGTCACCCAAGCATATTTCAAGAAGACTCAAGCGTCTAAGCTTGGGGATGCCCAAGGCATCCCTTCTTCATCAACAACTTATCAGGTCATTCTAGTGAAACTATATTTTAATTCTTCCACATCTTATGTACTTTACTTGGAGCGTCTGTGTGCTTTTATTTTCGCATTGTTATTTTTATTTTCTGAATAAATTGGATCCTAGCATTCTTGTGTGGGAGAGAGACACGCTCCGCTTTTTCATGTGAATACTCATATTCTTCACTTATATCTGTTGAGTATTCTTATCTAGCTACTGCTATGCTTTTAGCTCCTGTTTTTCATGCATCTCTTATTCAGAGCTGTTAGTTCTTGTAGATGGTACTCTCTTGTTTCATTTGTAAATTATTTGGAGAGTTTTTGTTGAAATAAGTTGATTGGTGTTTGGTTGGAAACAAAAAATGCAACATGTGGTAGATGGTATATCAAAAAGACACACATATAGATCATTGTCTTGGATAATTTGATACTTGGCAATTGTTTTGAGCTCTCAAGTATTTCATGTTTAAGCTCTTGCATCATGTAGTTAAAAACCTATTAGTAAAGAACTACCGTAGAGCTTGTTGAAATTTGGTTTGCATGTTTGCTATCTCTAAGGTCTAGATATTTTCTGGTAAAAGTGTTTGAGCAACAAGGAAGACAGTGTAGAGTCTTATAATGCTTGCAATATGTTTTCATGTAAGTCTTGCTGTACCGGTTGATATCTTGTGTTTGCTTCAAACAACCTTGCTAGCCTAAACTCTGTACTGAGAGGAATGCTTCTCGTGCATCCAAATCCTTGAGCCAAAACCCATGCCATTTGTGTCCACCATAACTACCTATTATGTGGTATTTTCTGCCATTCCAAGTAAATACTTCATGTGCTACCTTTAAACTATTCAAAAGCTATTATCCCTTATTTGTGTCAATGTTTTATAGCTCATGAGGAAGTATGTGGTGTTTTATCTTTCAACCTTGTCATTTACTCCTGACAGACTTTCACCAATGGACTAGTGGCATATACATCCGCTTATCCAATAATTTTGCAAAAAGAGCTGGCAAATGGGGTGCCCAGTCCCAATTAATTACAACTTTCACCTTTAATTCTCTTCACATGTTTGCCCTGATTTATCAGTAAGCAATTTAAAAAGTTGATCATTTAAAATAGACACTCCTCCATGGTATGTGATTGTTGGAAGGCACCCGAGGATTCGGTTAGCCATGGCTTGTGTAAGCAAAGGTTGGGAGGAGTGTCACCCAAATTAAAGTACATGTGTAAACAAAAGAGAAGAGGGATGATCTGCCTTTGGGTAGAAATAACGTCCTTCATGGGAGCCGCTCTTGAAAGTCTGGTTGACAAGGGGGTTAGAGTGCCCACTACCATTCGTTGACAACAACAAACACCTCTCAAAACTTTATTTTTATGCTCTCTATATGATTTCAAAACTTAAAAAGCTCTAGCACATGATTTAATCCCTGCTTCCCTCTGCGAAGGGCCTTTCTTTTACTTTAGGTTGAGTCAGTTTACCTACTCCTTTCTATCTCAGAAGCAAACACTTGTGTCAACTTTGTGTGCAACAATTTTTATATGCTTACTTATTGCACTTATTATATTGCTTTGTGTTGACAATTATCCATGAGATATACAAGTTGAAAGTTGAAAGCAATTGCTGAAACTTAAATCTTCCTTTGTGTTGCTTCAATGCCTTTTACTTAGAATCTATTGCTTTATGAGTTAACTCTTATGCAAAACTTTTTATGCTTGTCTTGAAAGTACTATTTATGAAAAGTTTTTGCTTATATGATTCAGTTGTTTACTCATTATCTATTTGTTAGCAAACTATAGACCATTGCCTTGAGTCACTTCATTCATAACATATGCTTTACAATATTATTTGATCATGATTATGTGGTAGCATGTCACCTAAGAAATTATTTGTTGTTATCGTTTTACCTACTCGAGGAAGTAGAACTAAGCTTGGGGATGCTTGATACGTCTCCAACGTATCTATAATTTCTTATGTTCCATGCTTATATTATGTCAATTGCTACATGTTTTATTCACACTTTATAGCATTTTTATGCATTTTCTGGGACTAACCTATTAACAAGATGCCACAGTGCCAGTTCCTGTTTTCTGCTATTTTTTATTCCAGAAAAGTTGTTCTGGAAATATTCTCGGAATTGGACGAAACAAAAATCCAAGGTCCTATTTTTCTGTCACGTACACGGAGTCCGAAGGAGAGACGAAGGGGGGCACCGAGGCGCCCTCACCATGTGGTGGCGCGGGTCCCACCCCTGGCGCGCCGCCACGTGGTGAGGAGCCCTCGGGCCTCCACCGACATCGCCCCTTCGCCTATAAATTGCCTTTCTCGGGAAAACCCTAAACACCCGAGCCTCCATCCACGAAAAGTTCCAGGGCCGCCACCGTCGTCAACCCTAGCTCGGGTGGGTTTGATACGTCTCAAACGTATCTATAATTTCTGATGTTTCATGCTTTTTTATATATCAATGTCACATGTTTTATATGCATTATACATCATTTTTATGTATTTTCTGGGACTAACCTATTAACAAGATGCCACAGTGCCAGTTCCTGTTTTCTGCTGTTTTTCTATTCCAGAGAATTACTTAAGGAAATATTCTCGGAATTGGACGAAACAAAAGCCCAACCTCCTATTTTCCCGACACGTACACGGAGCCAGAAGGGCAAGCCCGGGGGAGGCCCACGGCCTCCTCACCATGTCCCCGCGCGGCCGGAGGGGGGTGGCGCCACCACGTGGTGAGGCCGACTCGGCCACCCCCTCGCGCCGCCCTTTCGCCTATATAATGCTCCTGCCCGAAAACCCTAAAAATCAGTCATATTCCAGAAAGGGTTCCGCAGCGCCGCCGCCATCGAAGATAAGTTTCGGGGGTCAGAAGTTCCTGTTCCGGCACCCTGCCGGGACGGGGATTGACCCCCGGAGCCATCTCCATCTACTCCACCGCCTCCACTTCGACTCCATGATGGTTTGTGAGTAGTTCCCCCATGGACTACGGGTTCTAGCTGTAGCTAGTTGGTACTCTCTCTCCCATGTACTTCAATACAATGATCTCATGAGCTGCCTTACATGATTGAGATCCATCTGATGTAATCGGTGTTGTGTTTGTTGGGATCCGATGAATTGTTACATTATGATCAGTCTATCTATAAGTTTGTGAAGTTATTGTTGCTGCAATCTTGTTGTGTTTAATGCTTGTCACTAGTGCACGAGTGGCATGATCTTAGATTTAAGCTCTATAATTATTGCTTAGATTGTATCTACAAGTTGTTTGCACATGTCTCTGTCCGGAACCCGAGGCCCCAGAGTGACAGCAACTGGGATAACTGGAGGGGATGGTTTAGATATGAGGATCACATGTTTTCACTAAGTGCTAATGCTTTGCTCCGGTGCTCTATTAAAAGGAGTACCTTAATTACCAGTAGATTCCCTTGAGGCCCCGCTGCAAACGGGCTGGTAGGACAAAAGATGTTGTGCAAGTTTCTCATTGCGAGCACGTATGACTATATATGGAAAACATGCCTACGTATGATTAATAGACTAGATGTTCTGTCTTAATGCTATTTCAATTCTATCAATTGCCCAACTGTAATTTGTTCACCCAACACTTGTTATTGGAGAGTTACCACTAGTGTAGATAGCTGGGAACCCCGGTCCATCTGTCATCATCAAATATCACTCGGTCCTATATGCCATTAGAAGTAGTATCAACTATTTTCTGGTGCCATTGCCTCTGTGTTACTGCTACTGCTGTTGTGTTACTGTTACTATTGCTCTCATATTACTGCTGCTTTCACATCACCCCTGTTACTAGTGCTTTTCCAGGTGCAGCTGAATTGACAACTCCGCTGTTAAGGCTTATAAGTATTCTTTGTCTCCCCTTGTGTCGAATCAATAAATTTGGGTTTTACTTCCCTCGAAGACTGTTGCGATCCCCTATACTTGTGGGTTATCAAGACTATTTTCTGGCGCCGTTGCCGGGGAGCATAGCTCTACTCATAAGTTCACCTGGGGAGTACACTTACCTTCTCTCTGTTTTTATTTTATTTTGTCTTGTCTAGTTTACTTTTGTCTAGTTTATTTGTGCTTAGTTTATTTCTGTCTAGTATTATTTTGCTTAGTTTACTTTTGTCTAGTTTATTTTTGTCTTGTTTTATTTTTTTATACCCGAAAATCCATAAAAATTGAAAAACCGAAAATCTAAAAAACTGTTGTTATGGAAGAACATGCTAGAACCTCTATGGAACTTAAAAATTATATATGAAGTATAGAGAATCAAGAAAGGGTAAAGTCATGAGAGGCGTGTTAAAAAGTTGAATCAAATTGCTGAAATTTTGCTTAAACGCCATGATATAAATTGTTGCTCTGAACAGGATACTAAACATCTTAAATTTCAATGTGGCTTTAGTAAAGAAGATATAATTATGAGCTATCATTGTTATAACTATGCTTATCTGGAGCTGAACAAGTAGAACAATTTGTTTTATTTATGGGAGCTTCTGAAATAGAATCCTTCATGTCTAAAAATTATGAAACTTGTGTTGCTTGTAAACCTTAAAGATTATGTCTCTTCTATCCTTGATTATTGTCAGAAAATTTCAGCAATAATCTTATATCATTGATTATAAAGAGAGACTCATTCATGCACAAGAATGCACTCACAATTTGCAGGAACCTGTGGAAGAAGAAATTGCTGAAGCTGAAAGCTCATTAGATGAAAAAGAGGAGGAGAGTGATGAACAAAAGGAGGAAGAATGGATTAGCTACCCATGCCTACCTTCTAATGAGAGTAACTCTTTATCTCTTACACTATTTGATTGTCCTCCATGCTTACCAAAGGAGGATGAATGTTATGTTCCTGTGGATTCTCTTGAAATATTCCTATGAGTAAAACTTGTGAAATAATTATGCTACTGTTATTTATGATAATCCATGCTATTTCAAAATCTTATGATAATCCTTTATTTGTGGCTGATATCGAAATGCATGGTACTAAGAGTTTTGCTTAGAAAATGTTTATGATAAAGCTCTAGATGATGGTCCTATGTTACTTGATAATATTAATTGTACTACTAATGAAAATGGGATTGGAGAGGTCTTGACTTTATCTAGGAGTCCCATATCTTTTGAGATTGATCAATCATCTTGTTATAAAATTGTTAAAAGTGGGTTTGAAAGTTTTAATCCCACTATTTTTGAGCTTGATAAAAATTATGTGTTTGTAGATCATGAAAAGCATGCTTTATGTGATAGTTATATTGTTGAGTTTATTCATGATGCTACTGAAAATTATTATGAGAGAGGAGAATATGGTTGTAGAAATTTTCATGGTATTAAAACACCTCTCTATATGCTGAAATTTTGAAGTTACTCTTGTTTTATCTTCCTATGCTTGTCACTTTGTTCTTTATGAATTTATTTGTGTACAAGATTCCTATGCATAGGAAGTGGGTTAGACTTAAATGTGTTTTGAATTTGCTTCTTGATGCTCCTTTTGCTTCATTTTCTATTTTCATGAGAGCATCATTAAAACTATCAAGCCTAGCTAAAAGGCATTAAAGAAAAGCGCTCTTGGGAGACAACCCATGTTTTATTTCTGAAATTTTTCTTTGCTTTTTGAGTCAAGGAGCTGCTTACTTCTGTAACAACTCCTTTGTATCTTTACTTTTTTGAATTGTTGTGCCAAGAAGAGTCTCTAATGATTAGATGATGCTAGATTTGGATTTCTGCGCAGGGACAGATTTTTGCTGTCCACCGTTTTGAGCTTATAAATTCCAGAAAAATTGAAAAATTCTGAAAAAATTCGTGATCCTCAGATATGTACGCATCTTTCATTAGTTTCGCGTTTTCTGATTTGAGCAACGGAAGTGCCTCGAAAAAATTCATCTTTACTGGCTGTTCTGTTTTGACAGATTATGTCTCTGTTTTTTGCATTGTCTCTTGTGGACTTTAAGTAAGGCTTTCTAGACGTGGAGGGCTGTAGCTAATGTTTTATTGAGTTCTTGCAATGTGTCACAACAGAACCAAAGTGGATTAATGTTTTTGAGTACTAACCCCTCTAATGAAGTTTATGAGAAGTTTGGTGTGGCGGAAGTTTTCAAGGGTCAAGAGAGAAGGATGATATAATGTGATCAAGAAGAGTGAAGAGCCTAAGCTTGGGGATGCCCCCGTGGGTCACCCAAGCATATTTCAAGAAGACTCAAGCGTCTAAGCTTGGGGATGCCCAAGGCATCCCCTTCTTCATCAACAACTTATCAGGTCATCTCTAGTGAAACTATATTTTAATTCTTTCACATCATATGTGCTGTTCTTGGAGCGTCTGTGTGCTTTTATTTTTAGTTTGTTATTTTTATTTTCTGATCATATCAATATTGGATCCTATCTATCTTGTTTGGGAGAGAGACACGCTCCGCTTTTTCATTTGAATACTCCTATTCTTCACTTATATTGTTGAGTATTCAGTTTTCGCACTGTTTAGCTTCTAGCTCTTGGTTTTCATGTATCTCTTGTTCAGAGCTATTAGTTCTTTTATAGAAAGTACTCTCTTACTTCACTTATATTTGTTTGGAGAGTTGCTTGGTTGATGTGTTGGTTCAGAAAATGTTGCATGTGGTAGTGGTATAATGAAAAACTTGCATAATCTTGTAGATCATTGAACTTTGATAACCTGATTCTTTGCAAACGTTTTGAGGTATAAGTTAGATGGTAAAGCTTGCTGGTTAATTAAGTTAAAATCATTAGTGGATTGTTGTCTTTAAGCTTGTACCGTACTACAAACTCTACTAAATTGTTGAAGGTGTAGTTGGACTTGATAGCTTTCCATGTCTAAAGGTTCATCGTAATAACTGAGTTGTGCTGAAGGTCGAGGGATCTAGCGGGGTACTTGTGCCGCCGTGAACGGCCCTTCTTGGAGTGAATTTTAATCATGCTCTTAATGTTGAACCTGCTAGTTGTTTGCAATAAGCTTGTGAGTTCTTTTTGACTAATGTTAAGCTACGGTTTTTGGCACTTCCACCATCCAAATTTGCTAGCCTCTTCGGTGCTGTGCATTGCCTTCTGCTCACATTGAGAGTTGTGCATACTTCGCCAGTACATCCAAACCCGTGGGAGGACTTTCTCTTGTTCTCCTACACATAAGCCCATACATCTTCCTCAAAACAGCCACCATACCTACCTACCACAGCATTTCCATAGCTGTTCCGAGATATATTGCCATGCAACTTCCATTTACATTACATGACTTGTTGTCATTATCATTTATATATTGCTTTGCATGATTCTATACAGCTGATGTGTGGTTTACCCATGTTACGCTAGATCATTGCACATCCTGCTACACTGGCAGAGGCATACAGTTTCATACATCATGTTTTGTTCATTATGAGTTATTTGTACCAAAAAGTGTGTTGTCATATTAGAATGTTGCCCCTAAAAGTGAAAAGAGCCATGGAGGCCATCGAAAAGAGAAACAGAAAAAGAAAAAAAATAGAAAAAAGGAAAAAAGAAAAAAAAATAAAGAAAAAGGGGGCAACATTACTATCCTTTATCCACACTTGTGCTCATGTTTCAGCACCTGCAGTATTCATAGTCATCATTTGTGCTCATGTTTAGCACCTATACTCCATGTGAGAGAGTTTTCATGTTTTACTAGTATAACTATGTGGGGAATTTACACTATAGAACTTGGGTTGTATATTCCAATGATGAGCTCCTCAAAAGTGCTCTAGGTCTTCGTGAGCAACTGATACGTCTCAAACGTATCTATAATTTTTTATGTTCCATGCTAATATTATACCAATTGCTACATGTTTTACATACACTTCATACCATTATTATGCATTTTCTGGGACTAACCTATTAACAAGATGCCGAAGCGCCAGTTCCTGTTTTCTGCTGTTTTTTTATTCCAGAAAAGCTAGTCTGGAAATATTCTCGGAATTGGACAAAAATTTACGGAGGCCCCTATTTTATCAGAAACCACCTGGAGTCCGAAGGAGAGGCGAAGTGGTGCCACGAGGGCCCCACACGTTGGCTCGGCGCGGCCAAGGGCCCACCGACGCCCTTTGGACTATATATTGCTCCTACCCCGAAAACCCTAAAAGAATCGACGATTTCTCCAGAAAAGTTCCAGAGCTCCGCCGCCACCAAAAACCCTAATTCGGGGGACAGAAGTCTCTGTTTCGGCACCTTGCCGGGACGGGGAATTGCCCCCGGAGCCATCTCCATCGACGCCACCGCCATCTTCGTCGCCGTCGCTGCCTCCCATGATGAGGAGGGAGTAGTTCTTCATCGGGGCTGAGGGCTCTACCGGTAGCTATGTGGTTTATCTCTCTCTCCCATGGTGTGATCTTTATGTGATCATGAGCTTTGTAATCTAGTTGAATCCATAGATGTTACTCTTCATTATCTTATATGCTACTCAAGTGGTTTTATTAATGTAATCTCCGGAGTCACCTTTGTCCCACGGTGCGAAGTTGACAGTGTGCGCCCCGTGTGTGGCTCTTAGGCTAAAGATAACAGGAATACTTATCATGAGTTATTATTTGCGTTGGATGTCTCTATGAAATTGCGGTGTTTGTCTAGTACTATTTAGGGCGCTCAAGTTGACAGTGTGGGGTTCCCTAGATGTGAAATGCGACTTTAAGGTGTGCTTTTATAGCCCTACGCAGTGGATTGGTGTTCGTTATCCAACGAGAGAATAACTCAGAGTAGCATAGTGAAGAGGAAATATCTATGTATTCAATTATATTATTATTGTTGAGAGTGTCCACTAGTGAAAGTATGATCCCTAGGCCTTGTTTCTAAGCATTGAAACACCGTTTACAACCAGTTCTGCTACATGTTTGCTTGCTGCCATTTTTATTTCAGATTGCAATTACCACTTATAATCATCCATATCACTTGTATTTTAATATCTCTTCGCCGAACTAGTGCACCTATACATCTGACAAGTGTATTGGGTGTGTTGGGGACACAAGAGACTTCTTGTATCTTAATTGCAGGGTTGCTTGAGAGGGATATCTTTGACCTCTACCTCCCTCAGTTCGATATACCTTGGGTTATTCACTTAAGGGAAACTTGCTGCTGTTCTACAAACCTCTGCACTTGGAGGCCCAACACTGTCTACAAGAATAGAAGCGTGCGTAGACATCAGCAACCAAGTTGGATGCACCCCCACTAGTTCCATTGGAGAGCTTTCATACACATATAGCTCTATGTGCATCCGTTGCATGGCAATCACTACTCCTTACATAGCTTCGATTATAAGACTTCCTCTTGTCTAATGATCACCTATAGCTTTGTGAGACTATCTTCCATCGGCCTTCCAAACCCCCATTAATGTTCTCTTAGCCATAACATCCTGGTGCCAATACCAAATGCTTACGCTCACCGGTTGAGTAGGCTTCGAAACAGTTGATATTCATGACGCTCATGTTTATGTTTACTTGACTGGATCCGTACTCTATGTTGTGAAAATTTATTTGATGCTTGGAATTGAAGGATAGAACTCCTACACTGGATACTTAAAACATCTTTAATGAACCTTGTACGGTTTCATGTCTTTTAAAGCAATCATTCATGAAAACTTTTAGCTTGTTTAACTAACTTGCTTTATTATCTCTTATTTAATATCAATTATAGACATTTGCTTTGAATGATTTGATCTCAGCTCACATGCCTTACATCACTATTGGATCAAGATTATGTTGGTAGCATGTCACTTCAGAAATTATTTTGTTTTTATCGTTTACCTACTCGAGGACGAATAGGAACTAAGCTTGGGGATGCTTGATACGTCTCAAACGTATCTATAATTTCTGATGTTTCATGCTTGTTTTATATATCAATGTCACATGTTTTATATGCATTATGCATCATTTTTATGTATTTTCTGGGACTAACCTATTAACAAGATGCCACAGTGCCAGTTCCTGTTTTCTGCTGTTTTTCTATTCGAGATAATTACTTAAGGAAATATTCTCGGAATTGGACGAAACAAAAGCCCAACCTCCTATTTTCCCGACACGTACACGGAGCCAGAAGGGCAAGCCCGGGGGAGGCCCACGGCCTCCTCACCATGTCCCCGCGCGGCCCGGAGGGGGGTGGCGCCACCACGTGGTGAGGCCGACTCGGCCACCCCCTCACGCCGCCCTTTCGCCTATATAATACTCCTGCCCCGAAAACCCTAAAAAATCAGTCATATTCCAGAAAGGGTTCCACAGCGCCGCCGCCATCGAAGACAAGTTTCGAGGGTCAGAAGTTCCTGTTCCGGCACCCTGCCGGGACAGGGATTGACCCCCGGAGCCATCTCCATCTACTCCACCGCCTCCACTTCGACTCCATGATGGTTTGTGAGTAGTTTCCCCATGGACTACGGGTTCTAGCTGTAGCTAGTTGGTACTCTCTCTCCCATGTACTTCAATACAATGATCTCATGAGCATTACATGATTGAGATCCATCTGATGTAATCGGCGTTGTGTTTGTTGGGATCTGATGAATTGTTACATTATGATCAATCTATCTATAAGTTTGTGAATATATTGTTGCTTCAATCTTGTTGTGTTTAATGCTTGTCACTAGTGCACGAGTGGCATGATCTTAGATTTAAGCTCTATAATTATTGCTTAGATTGTATCTACAAGTTGTTTGCACATGTCTCTGTCCGAAACCCGAGGCCCCAGAGTGACAGCAACTGGGATAACTGGAGGGGATGGTTTAGATATGAGGATCACATGTTTTCACTAAGTGCTAATGCTTTGCTCCGGTGCTCTATTAAAAGGAGTACCTTAATTACCAGTAGATTCCTTGAGGCCCCGCTGCAACCGGGCTGGTAGGACAAAAGATGTTGTGCAAGTTTCTCATTGCGAGCACGTATGACTATATATGGAAAACATGCCTACGTATGATTAATAGACTAGATGTTCTGTCTTAATGTTATTTCAATTCTATCAATTGCCCAACTGTAATTTGTTCACCCAACACTTGTTCTTGGAGAGTTACCTCTAGTGTAGATAGCTGGGAACCCCGGTCCATCTGTCATCATAAAATATTCACTCGGTCCTATATGTCATTAGTAGTAGTATCAACTATTTTCTGGTGCCATCGCCTCTGTGTTACTGCTACTGCTGTTGTGTTACTGTTACTATTGCTCTCATATTACTGCTGCTTTCACATCACCCCTGTTACTAGTGCTTTTCCAGGTGCAGCTGAATTGACAACTCCGCTGTTAAGGCTTATAAGTATTCTTTGTCTCCCCTTGTGTCGAATCAATAAATTTGGGTTTTACTTCCCTCGAAGACTGTTGCGATCCCCTATACTTGTGGGTTATCAGGGTTCTGAAGCTCTTCCCAGCACCCTGCCGGAGAGGGGAATCATCACCGGAGGGCTCTACATCGCCATGCCTTCCTCCGGAGTGATGTGTGAGTAGTCCACCCTGGACTATGGGTCCATAGTAGTAGCTAGATGGTTGTCTTCTCCTCTTGTGCCATCATGTTTAGATCTTGTGAGCTGCCTATCATGATCAAGATCATCTTATTGTAATGCTACATGTTGTGTTTGCTGGGATCCGATGAATATTGAATACTATGTCAAGTTGATTATTGATCTATCATGCCTATGTTGTTTATGATCTTGCATGCTCTCCGTTGCTAGTATAGGCTTTGGCCAAGTTTATGCTTGTAACTCCAAGAGGGAGTATTTATGCTAGATAGTGGGTTCATGCCTCCATTTCATCTGGGACAGTGACAGAAAGTTCTAAGGTTGTGGATGTGCTGTTGCTACTAGGGGTAAAACAACAATGCTTTGTCTAAAGATATTTGTATTGTTTACATTATGCACCATACTTAATGCAATTGTCTGTTGCTTGCAACTTAATACTGGAAGGGGTGCGGATGCTAACCTGAAGGTGGACTATTTAGGCACAGATGCATGCTGGATAGCGGTCTGTGTACTTTGTCGTAATGCCCAAGTAAATCTCATAGTGATCATCATGACTTGTATATGCATTGTTATGCACTCTCTATTTTGTCAATTGCTCAGCTGTAATTTGTTTACCCAGCATGTTAGTATTTTATTATGGAGAGACACCACTAGTGAACTGTGGACCCCGGTCCATTCTTTTACATCTGAAATACAACCAACTGCAATCATTGTTCTCTTTAATTCTCTGCAAGCAAACATCATTTTCCACACCACACTTTTAATCCTTTGTTTTCAGCAAGCCGGTGAGATTGACAACCTCACTGTTTCGTTGGGGCAAAGTAGTTTGATTGTCTTGTGTGCAGGTTCCACGTTGCTGCTGATTCCCTGGTGTTGCGTCGTGCCACATTCAGCCACCAACAACCTTCGGAAGACCCTTGACTTCCTACTGGTTCGATTAAACCTTGGTTTCTTACTGAGGGAAAACTTGCTGCTGCACTCATCATACCTTCCTCTTGGGGTTCCCAACGGACGTGTAACTTAACACGCATCAAGGTGCAGTGATCATGTTATTTAAAAACATTGAAAATCATATTTACAGGTTTTAAAAATATTTAAAAATCTAGATATCAATGATATATCACACAAACATGTAAAATATTGAAAGGACAAGGATGTCGCCTAGAGGGGGGTGAATAGGCGATTAAAACTTTTCCGGTTTAGGCTTGATAATTGCGGAATAAAACTAGATGTTTAAAATAACAAGCCAACAACCTAAATATACTAGGCTCACCTATGTGCACCAACAACTTATGCTAACCTATACAAGCAATAAGGTGATAGCAATATAGAATACTTCAAGCACGAAGGCTATCACAATGTAAAGTGCATAAGTAAAAGGCTCGGGTATAGAAATAACCGAGGCACGTGGAGACGAAGATGTATTCCCGAGTTCCTCCTTTTTAGGAGAGTACGTCTCGTTGGAGAGGTGTGAGGCACCACAAAGGTCGATCTCAACGCCACAAAGGCTCACCCTATTCTCCGATGAACTGCACCACAAAGGATTGGTTCACCTTCCACTATCGGAATCCTTTAAGGCGAAATCCGGAGCCTTTACAACAACAATCCGAGGCACAACCCACAACTGGATTGGGGGCTCCCGAACGGCTACAAGTGACCACAAAGGTCTCAACCACCACAAAGGCGTCTAGGGTCCAAAGAACCAAGAATAATAAGCTCACAAACTTTCAACTTCCACGAATCCTCGTGGAGAGCACAAACCGATGCACAAAGCAATGGCAAGACCACAAGTGCTCAAATCCTTGATGCATGTAAAATGCATACATGAACTTTGCATTATTTTACTTATATTCCAGTCATATTTGCATCATATAAGGGTTATATCACTGTTTTATAATGATTTTGGAAATATTTGATATGTTTCCTATTTTTTATGGAATTAACCCTGCACAGGCAGAAAACCCTATTTCTATATTTTAATGTTTCAGGGACCCAAACGACGTCCAAATGACCTGGAAATTTACGAGCATCAGTTTTTGGAAGGAACAAAGCGTGGGAGCGAAGGAAGCAAACAAGCGGAGGCCCGAGGACCCAGATGAGTGGGCCCACGCGGCCCATGTACCTGGCCGCGTGGGACCCCCCCTTTTGGCCCTCGGAGCTCCGTTGCCGTCGATCTTTCCTCCACCGACTCCGTTTTGACCTAAAACCGCCTATAAAAATAGTCCCCCGACGTTCTCTGGAAGGAGCGCCGCAGAAACACAGAAACACCGAAACCGAGACCTGGAGTTGCAGATTGGAGGGGGAAAACTCCGGCGGGGCGCTGCCGGCGTGGTCTCCATCTTCTCCAACGACTTCTCCACCGTCTCCATGATGAAGAGGGAGAAGTCCACCTCTGGACTATGGGTTTGTGGAAGTAACTTATGTATCTCTCTCTCTTGAGCTTCACTAATTAGTACATGATTACGGTCATCTATGTAATACCTTTGTGGTGGATCTTTTTATGAGTTAATATATGTTTGAGATTGCAATGGTTTTGTTTCAGTTATGAAAGTAGATGCATATTATGTACCCCGTTCTTATTTACTTGTTATGATCAAGCATGTTTATGAGAGCGTGTGAGGGGGAACGTGTGCGTTAGTTGGAGTAACGGGGGGTGGCTAGTGCAGTGAACGTGAGAGAAAGTTCTGCGATCCACTTGGATGTTTTACCTTACTTTGTTGCCTCACTAGGGATAAAAAGAAATACCATGCTACCGGAGATGTGGGTGTGACCATTGCCACTTCCTCCATGACTAGATCTAGCATATTCTTATTTTAACTTCATGTCATGATACTTATTGCTATACTCTGAGTTATCTTAATTAGTGAGGTGTTGTGATTTAGTTCGCATCTTGGTGGAGTATAAGAGAGACTAATAACCAAAAGGTCTCTATGTTAGGACGTGATGCCCATATAATTATAACTTGTCACTAAACTGTTGTGTTGCAATCTCATATGTCAACTCTAGTGTTCCACTGTCTACCACTTTATTAAAGAGAGAGTGCATTTGGGAAACCATGAACCCTGGTCCATTTTTAATCATAAGAAACACCTTTCCAACCACTTTTACCACTTTTCCATTTTCTGCCATTTAAAAATCCGAAAATACAAAAACACTTTTACATCTTGCATTCATCATATAAAACCCAAAAATATCATTTATCATTGCTACCACCATCCTTGCATATTTATTTACCACCATTGCATATTTATTTCTTGTTTGCATTGCATATTATCTTGATATCATTCTCACACCTTGTGCTTGACAACCACTAGGTGAGGTTGAGGACCAAAATATTTACTTTGTTTTGTAGGTAACCAAAAGAAGGATAGGAAAGATAAATCTTCACTACTGATTCCCCGAGAGTTCGATATTAAACCCTCGAGTCACCCCTCGTGGGGAAAACACGTCTTCCACTTACTACACACTCTGCACTTGGAGTCTCAACCTAACCCATTTACTTTTTACGCAGGTAACTACGTGAAGGGCCATCAATCCTTCACTCTCAAATTCCAACAAAGCAACAAATGATTATGGGGGAATAAGAGAGGAAGAACAATGGAGGAGAAACACCAAGAACTCCAAGATCAAGATCAACTAGGTTCCCCTCACTTAGAGAAAGAATGGATTGGTGGAAATGTAGATCTAGATCTCCTCTCACTTTTTCCTCAAAGATATGCAAGAATCATGGGAGGGATTGAGAGGCAGGCAAGCTTTTCCAAATGTCAACAATGGAGGAGAGAGAGGAAAAACGAGCTCGAGAGATGGGGAACCGTTGGAGAAGAAGGGCCCCTTAAAAAGGTTCACCAAAATCCAACCGTCATGCCCAGAAAAGCGCCGCAGCGGTAGTACCGGGCCGATCCCGGTAGTACCGAGCCGCGTTGACTCGAAGAAGAAACGAAGACTGCAGGAAGCTTCCCAGCGCTGGTCCGCTTCGGTAGTACCGAGCGGAACGGTCCGGTAGTGCTTTCTGCGCGGTAGTACCGCGCCACTACCGGGACAAAACTTGACAACATCAGAACCGACTGGGGAGATGCGGTACTAGCCCCGGTACAAGCCGCGGTAGTACCGCAGGGCAAAAAGCAGGGGTCACCCGATAGTACCGGGCTTGGGTCGGTACTACCGGCCTAAGAAGAAACTACAGAAACAGATAAAGAAAACCACAATAACTTTTTCGTCCAAACTCCAAATCGGGTGAAACCAATTTTGTTGGAAAAGTAACGACAAGAGCTTGATCTCCAACCGGGTTATTAGCGGCTATTACCTTTTTAGCCTACGGAGGCCTTAGCTACAGCTCGAACCCTCTCGTAAGGCTATAGCCGGGTGATAGCCGGCTATTTAAAACAGAGCCCCATGGGCAATATTGTTATGTCTAATAGATATGGATGCTCAATCAAAAAAAAAAAATTCGCTCAGTGTCAAAGTTTAGCATGGCTCACCTTATTATGATAGGACCAAATATGATTGGCTGGATAAAACCCTAGTTTTTATTTTGAGCAAACTCACGAACATAACAAATTATTTGATATCAGTGATATGACGTCCATGATGTGTCCATCCTATGAAACGTATGTGGATTTTCCATAGCGGTTTGTGCGCACAGCGCATATCACGTCCGTTGCCTTTTCTTGGGATGTTCCCTGCATGTTGACTCCCTGACGCCACTGCTCACTGTACCTTCTCTGCATGCATGTATTCCGATTAATTTTCAGCCGTATTAGATCTGCACACACTGCCAGGGGCTGTACTTGCTGTCCCCACGGTTGTACCTTGCCTCCACCTGCTACCAGCTTTTGCATGCTGCCTTGTACCTGCTGCTCTGGAGCTGTCAAATCCACCTGTACCGGGTTGTACCTTTCTCTGTCACTGGAACGAGAGCATGCGAGGCCAAGCGTGAGGCATGGGATGGCAGGAATCATGTGCATGCAGCATGCAGCCTCGTCCTGCTAATTTTCCTTTTACCTTTTTTAGCTGCTATGCACATGTACAAACAATGTTTATCTCTTTTCTCTACCCTTTTTTTGTTCTATTTTTGTTACTCCCTCCGATCCATATTAGTGGGCATAGCTTTGTCTAAATTCATATGTATCTAGTTAAGTATTTAGACTAAATACATGTGTATCTAGACAAAGTTGTGCCCACTAATATGGATCGGAGGGAGTACGTGAATATAGATTTTTCACTGGCCTATTCCATTTTTTATTCTTTGGTGGATTTGATTTTTGTTACGTGAATATATCTAGAAGCGAGACCATGGCTACCCGCTGATAATCAATGAAGATATCCAAAAATTCACTGATAAGAGACGAATACATCAACAAGTGGTAACATGAATAACTGGTGATGGCTAACCGAAAATTATTGAAGATATCTAGAATCGAGATCGTGGCTATCCGGTGATCAGCAATGAATTATTTTCAAAGGTTCACCGATAAGCGATGTAGACATCGACAAGTGCTAACATGGATAACCGGTGATTGCTAACCAAAAAATATTGAAGATATCTATAATCGTGATCATGGCTATCCAAATATAAGCAATGATGATACCCAAAGGTTCACCGATAAGCGACGAAGACATCAACAAGTGGTAACATGGATAACCGGTGATGGCTAACCGGAAATTATTGAAGATATCTAGAATCGAGATCATGGCTATCCGGTGATCAGCGATGAAGATATCTAAAGGTTCAACGATATGCGATGAAGACATCGACAAGTGCGAACATGGATAACCGGTGATTGCTAACCAAAAATTATTGAACATATCTAGACGTGAGAACATGGACATCCCGGTTGTCCATGGTTGCACATAGGTTCATTCCAAATCCATGAAGCTATCCAGACGTGACAACAAGGACATCCTAGTTGTGATAACCCAAATTTGTAGTTATTAATTAATTTGATTTGGAAAAAATAGCTTCTAACTGTTCTAATTTTGCTAAGATGTAGTATTTAGTCTGATGTTAAAATCTGCATGCTAATGATTAGATATCTTTGACTTTGCATGCATTTAAATACTAGATGTTTTAATGCTCCCGTTGCACTCTGCATGCATCAAATAATACAGTCGAAGAGTTTATCTGTTCATTAGCTAATGTACTTTTGCTTGTCGATTTAGCTGATTTGTACGTGCATGCGTGGTGCTTTGAAACATAGATCAGCCATGCATGTAGTGGTACTAGTATGTGAGAGAGAATTAATTAGAAAGGGGCAACGGGGCGTTGTGCTAGTGGGCATGCACCTAGAAGCTGACTCAACTTTGCTCTCTCGATGGATGTGCAGATCAGTACTCCTCGTCAAGAGAAAAGAAGTGAGGAGAGAGATTAGAGAGCTGGACGGCAGCAGATGGTCCCCTCGTCTGCGCGCGCGTTTCGCGTATTTCCTCTGCATGCCGGTCAACGAGCCATGTGGGCTGGGCCCTCGCGCGGATCCCAACAAGCGAATGGACGGCTGTGATATGCGCTGTGCGCACAAACCGCTGTAGATCTGCATTTCCGCTATGAAACACTGAACACTAACCAGCATACAGTAACATGATCGCTGATGTGAGGCTAAGGGCATCTCCAGCCGCCCCCAGCGCCCTCCAGGAGGACTTTTTAGCGCCGGCGCTAACAAAAATCCACCAGTCGCTCCCCAGAAGTCGATTTAGCGTCGGTGTCCGCCGTTTTAAGCGCCGTTTCGCGCCGGTGAACCCAGCCCAAACCCAGCGCGCTGGGTTCCGCTTGGGGGGGCAAAAGGCGTCCGCGGGCCAGCCTTGTCGGTGAGGGAAGGCGATTTCCCTCCATAATTTCCCTCTTCCCTCCATAATTTTGATCTTTCCATCCATTTCTTCCCCACATATACCCCTCACCCCGCCCCGTTCCCGCCATTTCCCCACACATCTGGCCGCCATGGCTCCCGCCCGATTTACAGGACCCCGCGCCGTCGCCGTCCCCCCGTCCTCCGCCACCTCCATGATCGGCAAGAAGCCGCGGAAGCCGAGAGCGCCGAAGGAGAAGCCGCCGGGTATGAGCAACGCCAAGTGGGTCGCCGAGAAAGCGCGCCTGGAGACGGAGAACCTCCAGCGACGGACGAGGGAGAAGGCGCAGCGGCAGAGGAAGCTGTCCGCGCACCTGGCGGAGGCCGAGGCCCAGGCCGTCGGCGAGGAAGAAGAAGAGGATGAGGAGCTGGATGAGCCGCCAACTCCGGCTGCGTCTGCGGCGCCGCCGGTCAAGCGGAGGGGGCGGCTTGTCTCCTCATCCTCATCCGTTCGCCGGATGGAGCCAAACCGCAGTCGCCTCGCCATCGCCGTCGCCGCGCTGGAACGCGTCCCCGCACTACTCCCCTGGGTACGCCGACGCCGACCCCCATGGTGGTTTCAACCCCAACCTCACCTTCCCCCCACCATCCGCCGATGATGTACGTCGGCTCACCGGGCTACGCATCCTCGCCGACGCTCCGCCGTGCCCTCCCCTTCGCCGCCCAGTACTTGTTGGGCGGGATGCCCCAAGACCTCATGGACGAGATCATCACCACCGGCTCGATGGCGGCAGCGGCGTGCCCGGGCTTCCTCTCGCAAGGCGGGGAGTTTTCTCGCGGGGCGGTGGGGATTACGGCCAAGGTGCGTCTGGCGCCGGTGTCGGCACGGAGGAGGCGGAGGCGGATGCGGATGCGGAAGGAGACGAGACGGCGCCTGCAGCTGCGGAGGGAGCCCGAGGTGAGGATGGCGACACGGGCGGCCGCCGTCCCAGGAAGGGGTCCAAGGTGGCGCCGAAGCCGCCCGTCGAGCCTCGCATCAAGTGGACGAGCAGGGAGGATATCCTCCTCGCCGAGGCATGGAAGACGGTCAGCCTCGACCCGATCATCGGCGCCAACCAGGCCCTGGACAACTACTGGAAGCGGGTGAAGACGGCGTACGACGAGCGCCGGATGATCGACCCCGACTTCGCGTCGTGCGTCACAGAGCGCGGCCAGAAGGCCATGGCCAACCATTGGGCGAACATCCAGGCCCAATGCAACAAGTGGCACGGCATACATGAGGAGGTCACGCACAGGCCGCAGAGCGGCGCGAACCGCGAGATGGAGGTGAGAATTCCGCCGTGATTGCTTTCTTTGCTTCGCCATGTAGCTCATTGCTGCCGGTCTCGTCGCCGTGTAGATCGTCCGGATGCTCGAGGCGTTCAAGGAGGACGAGAAGACCGACTTCAAGTATCTCCACGTCTTCGTCGTCATCGAGGGGTGCGAGAAGTGGGCGGAAACACGCCGTGGGATCGGCAAGGGCAAGGAGTACGTCCGGGACGCGGCGGCTGCTGGTGCGTCTGATGGCCGTCCACCGATGGTCCACAAGAAAGCCAAGGCGGCGAGGGACGCCGCGCCGGCAGCAGCAAAGCTCGAGGCATCCATCCAGACCTGCATCGCCGACGCCCAGACCCATGCCGCCAAGAGGGAGGACACCGCCAACAAGAGGTGGGCGGCACTCATGGCTAACTCCCAGGTCAAGATCGACCTCCTCAGGACCGGCACCGTGGCGAAGAAGAGGAACCATGACCTCGCATTCCTCACGGGGGGCGATCCGGCCACGATGGACCCCGAGGTGAGGACATGGTTCATGGCGCAGCGCCGTCTGATCCTCAGCGACATCGTCCCGGCTCCGGCCCCGACCCCGACGGACACGAGCTACGCCACCCCGACGGACACGACCTGCGACAGTCCGACGAGCTCGGCCAGTCCAGCCGAGACGCCGCCCGCCCAGCCTACGTCCGCTGCGCCGACCGCGCCAATCGACCTGGAGAACGCCGAGACAGCTGCCACGGCCATCGACCTGGAGGCTGCCACGCCCGTCGTCGACCTCGAGGCCACTCCGAGCTCGGCGCCAGCTCCGACCACCACGCCCATCGCCGACGTCGACTCTGACGCCGCGGCGTCGCCGGCCTCTATCTGATCTGTGCATCAGCAGAATGCCGAATGTGGCCGTGATCGCCCGACTGTGGCTTGATCAAGACTATTTGATCGCCCAACTGTGACGTTTTTGTAATGATTGCCCAACTATGGCTGCTGTGATCGCCGAACTCGGGCTATTTTTTGGGGGCGGGAAGAAGAACTTTCGAATTTCTGGGCTATGTGTTTTTCCTGGGCCGCCGAACGGCTGGTGAAATCGCCCCCCCAGGTTTTGGTGTGGGGCGGCGCTAACCCTAAAAAGCGCCGCTTCAAAACCGGGGGGGGGGGGGGGGCACGAACGGCCGGAGATGCCCTAACAAGTCTGCTATCCCGGAACTGGTGGTGCCAACGTGGTGAGGCTCAGCTCCTCGATGAATCCCACCAGCCGCTTGAACTCCTCCGACGAGGAGCCACCGTCGGCAATGTCCCGCTTGACCTCTTGTGCCAGCGCCTGAGCGGACCTCCTGATCTCCTCGGATTCCATGGCTTCCCTCACCATCCTCTCCACCACGGCCCTGTCACACACGTCCTTCATGTCCAGCCCCGTCCCCCACACGACGCCCACAAACCGGCTGTTGATCTGCTGGTCGGCGAAGAACGGCCAGCACACCGTCGGCACGCCCTCGGTGACCACCTCCAGGGTGGAGTTCCACCCGGCGTGCGTCAGGAAGCACCCCACGGAGCGGTGCCGAAGCACGTCCCGCTGCGGCGCCCAGTCCACCACGCAGGCCTTGCTTCTCCCCGCCGCCTTGATGGCCTCCTGCAGGACGGCGTTCTGGCTCGCTCCGAGCCTCCGACCATGTCCGGACGGAGCACCCACAGGAAGGGGTAGCCGGCGCTGACGAGCCCGGACAGGAACTCGGTGAACTGCTCGAGCGTGATCACCGCGAGGCTCCCTAGGCTCACGTACACGACGGACCGGTCGGCGTGCCCGTCGAGCCATGCCGTGCAGCCGTCGTCCTCGCGCCACAGGGCGCCGCCGGCTGCTGGCGCCTGGAACATGGCGTGGAGCGGGCCGATGGCGAAGACGTCGCGCATCCGTGGGGCGACCTGCACAAGTGCCGATCTCTCCAGCGACACGGACGTGTTGAATATGAGTGCACGCGCCTTGGAGCTGTGCGCGGTGAACTCGTCGAGTATCTGCAGCATGGGGTCGAGGCCGCCGTCATCGGCGTGGCCGCGGCAGAAGCTCGGAAGGTCTCGCCGGCGCAGGAAGCCCTCCATTCCCGGGACGCCACGGACTGGCGCGTCGAGGTTGGCGCCCGCAGGTACGGGGACCTCACCGAGCGCCACGAGGCTCGGCACGGACAGGTAGGCGAGGAAGCTGCACGCGCTGCCCGTGCGGAACGCAAGCGCCGGGACGCCGAGCTCCTCCGCGATGTCAATCGCGAATGGTAGTAACCCGTCGGCGACTACGCATGTCACGGGAGGGAAGCCGTCGTCGTCATCGCGGCGCGACACCCCCGTGCTGCACAGGGACGCGAGCAGAGCGCGGTACGCGACGCTTGTGTTGGTCTGCAGGGACTCCATGAGCTCGACGAGTTTGTCCGCGGAGCGGGGGTGGTCGTCGGGGAGGCCGTCTGGCACGGACAGGAACCTGAGCCGCGGCAAACCAGCCTCCCCCGCCTTTGTGGTGGCGGCGAGGCCTAGCCTCCGTCGGTTGTGGTCGCTGTGGAGGAAGGTGACATGGAGGCCGGCGTCGAGGAGGCCCGCGGCGAAGTGGAGCATGCAGTTGATGTGGCCCTGCGCCGGGCCTGGGAACACCAGCACGTGCGCCACCATTTTGATCGTCGCGTACGCAGCTGGAATGATTCGAGTGAACCTTCAAGTGTTGTTGCCATGGCTCATATATATAGCTCAGAGATGTTGCAGAAACTAAAAAAATAATACTAGGCGCAGCACACGGACGTACGTCAGCAGGTACGTGTCGGAGCGGAGAGGACCGGTCGCCGGCGGCGACGGCGGAGACTAGCGAAAGCTTGATTGCACTTTCAACTGCCGGATGGAGCTGAAAAGTACATGTGACGGTGGGGGCTGGCGTCGATCTTCTGTGGAGCATGGGGTGCTCCTCGCGGTGGCGGTGGTTTTCGGCGACGGTGGCAGGGGTGGCTTACCGTCCGCGGCGATGACCGGCTGCACACATATTGCTCCCTTCTTGGCAATCGTGCGGCTGGTGGTGATGATCTGGACGTCGTCGATCTTCGGCGTTGCGACAGGGAGCCTAGGCGTGGCGGCGTGCGGGGTGCTGGGCCGGTTGCTCAGTTCCCACGGTCTCGACGGCGGACAACGTTCTTCGCGGTGATCGTCAGCGGTGCTTGGGGGGCTCTCGTCGGGCTGCGGCTTGGTGTGGAGCCCGTAAGCCGGGGCGGCGGCCCCGGATGACGGCTTCAGTTGTCGCGTCGAGCTAGGTGGTGGCTCGTCGGGAGATGGACTTGGGCCCCGGCGCCTATGTTCGGTGGTGGCCTCAGACCTTTCAGCACGCGGGGCTCGTGGTTTGTGCGCGGGTTTGCAGCGGTGGCTCGGCCGGTCCTCGAGGGATGGGTGTGTGGTTTGTGACCCACCGCCGAGCGAAAGCTCTGGTCTGGCCGTTGGCCTGGATAGGCGGCGGCGACGCCCTTGGGCACCGCATCCTTGTTGAAGGCGTCGTCGAGGTGGTGGTCTTGATCCCTCACCTAGGTTCACCCGGGGGAAACCCTAGATCCCACACGGGGTCGGGCGAGGTCGACACTTCTGTGTCGTTTGCCTCCTGAGGCCTCGTCTTGGGTGAACCGCTGGTCGGAGGGTCTTGTGGAGAGCGTTGGTGGTTAGCGACGACGAGTCTTTGTCATCGGCTTGGCGGAGCGCGACCTTGGGGTCGACGTGGATGTCGGAGCAGCGGCTCTGGTCTCTTGCCTCCGCATTCTTGCGTCGAGGAGCTTGAGTGTCGTCTTTGGTCACTCGGGTGACTTAGGCGTCGACTCGTGTGGGTGCGGCCTCGGGGCTGGCGTGGATGTCGGAGTGGCGTCTTCGGCTGTTCGCCTCCGCCATGTTGCGTTGAGGTGTGTGGGTGTCGGCTTTTGTTGTCAGGGCAATTTAGTCGTCGACTCGAGGGGTGCGCGGTCTCGGGACCGGCGTGGCGTGTTTTGTGTTGTATCGGTTTTCGGCCAGTTTCCTTTATAAACTGGCCAATTCACTTCTTCTATATCATTGAAAAGACAAATCTTTTGCCTCATTTGAAAAGTACATGTGAATATTGATCGATCAGACTGGAACATGTGATGAGAGTTGGACGCACAAAGTATTCTTGGCATATGGTTCGTATATATAGCTCAGATGTTGCACAAAGAAAAAAGAATGTGTAGATGCACCACACGTACTGTACGTGTTAAGCTGTATCTGTCGTTCGTACTGCTAGTTATAGCTTGCTAGTAACGGCTAACCAAAGTTGTTAGGCTATTGATATCTCTAGACACCCTGATTAATACTGTACAAGAGGACAAGCCGACTATGTGCATCGCGACCCCAAACCTTGTGTTTATTATGGTATCAGATATCAAATTCAAGATTCGGTCGACGCATTACTAAATATAAAATAGTTACGGTCTTTCGTTGATCCTTATATGTCCCAGACTAGACTGAGGAGGTGTTGAAATATATAATCTAGCCGCTTTCTATTAATTCGGATTTTGATTGCGTTGGTTATTTCATCTATTTGATATGGTATCAGAGCACATCCTCCTCAGGCCGCACTCATTCTGGGGCCACCGTGAGAAATTTCATGGCGTCCTCTTCATCTGCATTCTCGCACCTGTCAATTTTGATCAGCTAATCGCCATCAAGTTGACACTAGAGAACTATCTCTTATGGCGTATGCAGGTCCTTCCTAGCCTGCGAAATCATGGACTGACGGGCTACATCGACAAGAAATTCACTTGCCCTGCCGAGATGGTTGCCAATCCTCGAGATCGATCTGACGAAACTTCCCAACCCGGTCTATCAGGTATGGTACCAGCAGGAGTAGACCATATTTCTGACATTCTATCCTCGCTCACCGAGGCTATCTTAGGGATCGCCTTCCTCACCACGTTCGAAGAGGCATGGGGTACCCTCGCGGCGACCTTCTACAGCTAGTCAGCAAAGTCTATGCAGCTGCGCCACCACTAGGTTCTGCGGTTCCGATGGCGGCGGCGGTGGTGGACGTCCCCATCACCCGGATGCTCATCCGCAAGGGAGGCCGTCCTACTTCAACAACGCGGGTCTCTCTCCACCGAACTCGATGATCGCTCCTCATGTTCTCGCCATGTGCGCCAGCTTTGTTTAAAAGTTGGGCTTGTGGCTTCTCATTGCTTCCAACGGTTAAGTGTGACTTCCTCGGCCTCAACAACGACGGGCGCTTCCGCGCAGAAACACAAGGGCAGACCCCCTCCTAAGCCGTTGACTCTGGGTGGTATGTTGACACAGCTGATGCAGATCACCTCACTCACAATGTAGACAAGATAATGGTAAGGGATAACCACCACCAAATGATCACATTCACACCGCTAATGGTGGAAGTATGCATATCCATTATATTGGTCATTCCACTCTTTCGGTTCCTGCCAAAAAATCTCTCCAACTTAGAATTATTTTAAATGTTCTTCCGTCACTAGAAATCCCATGTGTAGGAGTTGTGCTCTAGAGTTGGAATCGGCAAGGCCAATTCGACAATGTATTTATAAGCTTATGTAATAGTCCATTAACTATGTATCATCGAATGCATTCGGTTGTGGAACTAATATAATATATGATGCTTGTTCTAAATGTTCCTAGTCGGTAGAGTTATCCACTGGTCATGAACATGGAGGTGTTGATCCGACTCCATGGACTCGGCTAAATTAGTATAGCGGTGAGTCGAACTGACCCACTATGAGACTTAACTAACAAGTTACCATTTGTTAGTCTATTCAACGTGTATGCTACAAATCGTTAGATCTGAGTTCCTCAATTTGTGGATCTATTGGTTATGGTTTGTCAAACACTATCTCTAACAGGATAGTTCTAAAGGTAATTTCTGGCCGATCCGGGAAGCAAGTTCGTTACGTGGCGTAGTTGACTAAGATTTGATTTGCCCCTCCAATTAGGAGATATGATATCTGAACCCGCACGGATAACTTGATTCAGAAAGAATAACCATGCGACTCGGCTAAGAGCTTGTAAGATAGGATTAAGCGTTAATCCAGTGAATCAATGCCATATGACGAGTAGAGAGTCAATCTAGGAGGGTATCGTGAGCCAACGTGAAAAGATATATCACACTGAAACAGGAAACCTTGACACCAACTCGATCGCCTATCCTGCCTGCAGTACGCAGCTGGAATGATTTTAGTGGACCTTCGAAGTGTTAGCCGGAGCTACTTTTTTTTGTGTGTGAGGGTAACAGGCTGCCCCCCTCCCCCAGCCCATGAGATTTAACCGAAGAAAGCCCATAAAAGTGGCCCATTTGCCCCCCAGATCTTGGTAAAATAGGCAGCTCGTCAGTTCATCAAGCACATCTGAACATCAATCGATCGATTGGAACATTTCATGGGAGTTGGCATCAGAATCCAACCCAACCACGGAAACAATTTCCGTGTTTGCTTCTGAATGAAGATATATTCAAAGGGGAAAACGAAGAGAAGCTGTCGCCGTGCCGACGACGCAATTTACAGCTTCTTGTTTTATAGTCAGCGGAAAACACACGTCCGGGATACAACAGTGAGACCAAAATGAACAATCGTGGTCCTGATTATGGCTACTGTTGCATGTATTTAATTGTTCCAAAGCAGTGTCTAAAGAGAGTATACAAAGGATGGATACGCCCAGCGGCATCCCAAGAATTTTAAGATGGTGAAATAGCCAAGGAAACTTGTAACACAAGTAAAATTTCAGAGCCATTCTTCTGTACGAGAAAACGACAATATTGGTCACTATTATAATTAGTGATTACAAGCATAAGTCTACAAAAGACCAGGTCCCCAAGATCTCACTATTCTTGTGGGGCACTGAAGAAGAACAAGAAGTCAAGAAATGCTGAAATTTTAACACCTACAAGTTCAGAGCGAAACAACAATCTTTCCAATCACCAGCCAGCAGTGGAACACATATTTCTGAGAGGATAATGACCACAGTTGCTGCTGACCTGGGCTCCTGAATCTCTTGAAACACACATCGGCAATGGCCTGCAGTTATGATGTTTCATTCAGTTCTGTAGCACTGCCACCATTGCTGTGCCTTACTAACCATCATGCTACTGTAATCTGAGCTCTGTGGCTTTCTTGGTATACATCCTCTGAAGATGCTAACCGACAATCCCAATATCCATTGGGAGTATGGAAGTGTGTACCAGCACCTGGTGCATGTGTAGGAATCATACAAGCCTGGAAGACAACTCATCTGCTTCTCACTTGTCTTTTCCCCTTGAACTTCTTCTTGAAATCTTCAGGGCCTAATAGATCAGAAGCACATGAATCCATCTCATCGGTGAGCTTTTGTGCTAGTTCAAACCGTCCAGCTTTTTTCAGGTCACCGATTAGTGCACGATAGACATAAATCGAAGGCCGATGTGACTTCTTCATCTGCTCAAACGCTTCGAGGGCAACCAGTTCAATGTCAGAAGCAATGTTCCTGTTGGTCAGGAGCAAAATAAGACGGTAAGATCAACAGGAAAAAAAGAAATGGCCGAAGGGAACTTTGGAAATATGAATACAAAACATGCGCACTCAGGCAAATGCCGCACTGCTAAAAATAACACTCGTTTGCAGTACTCCCCATTAACTGACCACACTAGGCTAGGCTAGTTGATCGTCACCCTTCATGGAAAATGCAATTCTGTCATTGCCTATATATGTAGTAGTACTAGTATTTCAGCAACTAACAAAGGTATAATAAGCATGAGGCTGTTTAGCAAGTAGATGCATATGCTTCGGTTGTTTAGCACTAGTGCTCTTGGTTTGGGATGTGACAGTTTGTTCAAGCGATGCTAAAATCCATCAAGAAACTGCATAAGTAGTACATGGCAAATGGTTTCAGCTCAATAATATGTACACTCCTAACAGATCATCTCAGATTTGTAAAATAGAGTATTAGTTCGGTTTTCTTAAATTAAACATAAATTCAAATAAGGTATTAAATAAATTGTGTTCCACCAAGTGTTTTCAATCAATCATCAGAACTACTAGACTAGAGTGTAGAAATTGAATCAATCTTCGCATGTCCTAGACTGGAGCACAGAAACAAAATACATAAATTCCCAAGCAAGACTAGATACATGTGCCAGACTAATAACAACTATCCCAGGTCTCTAATAGAACTGGTCGGCACAAATAAAATTAATACCGTATATCCGAGTTGAACACAAACCTATAGGTCCTGTAAACATAGGCTGCATAAGAAAAACAGTGTGCATTAAGTAAAAAGGAAGTAATTAAAGTACTTTGAATGAAAAATAACAAAAGAAGTAACAGTTTTTTACCGCTGAATCAGTTTTGTAGAATAGTGGGTCATCTTCGTCGAATAACTCGAATGATACGAGAACATTATGGTTTCCTTCATGTTCTGTTGTTTTTTCCCTAAATTCTCGTAGGCGCTCATTAAGTGATATACCAAATGAATTGCGTCTAGTAGTGTTTCTCTGTAAGTTGCTTGATTGAATTGTAGGTCCTTGTGATGCATGAATTGGATCAAAACCATGAGGAGGTGTTGCAGTGTATTTGTCGGCTTGTGTTGTTAAATATGTTATCCCTTTGGCTGCTGAAGAATAAGAGCTTGAACCAACATTGAATGCAGCTGCAGTTGAATGCTGAGGTGTTATGAACTGCCCTTCGTCATTGTTACTATGCTCGTAACATACGGAATGTAGGTGTCCTATATTGAATTCTAAATCTGAACCTACAACAAAATAAAGTGGTACCTTAGGCTAAATAAATAGTTCAGAAACATTATTTGAATAAAATCGTACATAATGGTTCTATTTATAAGGAAGAAACAGTAACCTTCAAGATTTTCACCAGGGCTTAAGAAATCCATTTTTGCAAGACTGAATTTGGAGTTGTGATGACTTTCCACACCACTTGTGCTTTCTTGGACAAGTTCTGTAAGGCAGATTTGAAAAAAATAAGTTACTTTTATATTCTGCAGCTGTTAAAAACAATAGTATGTAAAAGAAAGGTACTGACCCTTTAGACATTTGAAAAAATGATCAGCCGTGTGTACTGATGGCTGAATGTTTATAACATCAGCTGTTCGCACTAGTTGGTTGTTTAAATTCTCCTCCATTTCTTGAACTTCCTTGGGTAGTTCAAATGGTATATCATCAACTCTGCAAGTTTCTTGAAAGCTACAGGCCAGTTCTAAGAGATTATCAGCTGTTGACGGCACTTGGAAAATGGCTGAAGAATTCAGAGATGCTTCCAGCTCTTGCATCTGTTTTTGGAAAAGATTGAACTGGATAATTTCTTCATTAGTGAGGCTAGTCTTGGTTGAGAATAGGTGAACAACATCATCAACGTAAGTATTGAGAGTTGGAATTGAGTTCCGAATCATGTTTTTGAAGAATCTCAGAGTTATAGCTTCTATTTCTGCCTTGACCTATGGCAAATAACATGCATCAAAATATAAAAAAGTTATGCGAATGAATTAAGCACAAAGTTTATCATTTATCGTTTACTGAAAATTACCTGGAAGGAATTAATATTCCTGAATTTGGAGTCAATGTGCTCCCTAACTTCTTTGGGTAATGAATATAGTGAATCAGCAGTGCATGCTTTGAACACAGTCGATGAAATGTGTTTCCTCTGGTAAAATGAATAACACGTAAGGGATTATATTTACAGTTTTTGTAATGGATCAGTGAACTAAAAAACACATTCATTGATTGAAAAAATGAAAAAATAAATTGCACTTACGTTGAGTCTACCAAATTGTTTTTTAGAACCATGAAATGAATCAAGAGCAATATATGAGTTCACTATGTGTGATGTCCACAAAGGTAGCCGTGGGACAGAATTGCCCAGTTTGAATTCCGATGTTATGAGGAATTCAAAATAAGGGAACTGGAAAAATAGAAAAGACAAATAGTGATGAATCAGTTAACTTAGTGCAGGAATCCTAACGGAGCAGACAGTACTAAAAATAGATAAAATAAAAATGTATATCCTACCACAAGAAGCATTTTGCATCCACCAATCTGATGGGCAAATCTGTCGACTTTCGCTGTTGTATATTTTAATATATACAGCCTTAACCAGTTCAATGCGAATGTAGACCAATCCATCCTTGGGAATGCATGAACATCAAGAAGATTCGGATAGTATTTTGTGCTAGCAACACCACGTCCGTTTGGAGCAACAATTGCAGCTAATGTAGTCATCATGAATATAATAGAGAATGGTTCCTCTTCTAGATCATTGGTTAGAATTGTGCACAAATACTCTACTGTGGGTTTTTCCATGTTCACCAAATTATGTATGAAATCAGTTGCTTTCCTTGTTGATTTCATTTTGACTGTTTCTGGTCCAATAGGTGTGCCAAGTAATAAGTGAACCATTTTTGGACAAATTGTGAAACTGAATCCATTCTCTAAAATGACTGTGAGGAGTTTACATCGAACTGCAACATAAGCCATTCAAAATTTTTGTTGATATTGCTTGTGCAGGACAAATGTAGGAACGAACCGAACCCCAGGTTGATAATTATTCTTTTCTTCTCTTCGGAAAGTGATGAAAGAGTTTTGAGATACAGAAGAATGTAGTCAGTAGGTTCTGCCTGCATTGTTTTCAATAGTAAGTTAGTAGCAAAATAAACGAAGCAGTATAAATATGAAAAATGAACTCAGCTAAAGCAGTGAATTCAAATGCATCCTTGAAAAAAAGAACGGAACCTTAATTCTTTTAATCTGAGGTGGTGGCATGTTTGTGGCTTCACATTTTCCTGACTCTCTCTTTTTTGCACTTGGTTGGTCCATCTGTTAAAAAGAACAGAAAATGAGCTCAATCAGTAGAAAGAGACGCTCTTAATTTTCAAACCTCTTTGTACTATTTTGGAAAATAGGTCCACAAGAGCGCGGATCTAATAGAATTGAACACTTAGTTGCGCAGCGAAATTTTGGTTCATGTGACTGTACTGTAAACAGCGAATGCATCCCAAGTAAAAATTGAAGAAACTTGCATCACGGTAGATTAGATTGTAGCAAACTATGGTAGTAGGGAAAACTGCAGTAGCTTGGAGCACGGTGGATTAGCTCGCACGAAGCAGGGTTACCTCGAGGTCGAACTCGGCGCGGTCCTGGTTGACGAAGTAGATGGCGTGGTCCTCTGTGTCCAGGACGGTGAGGAGCAGAAATCACCTCCTTCTTCTCCCCGCCGCGCCAACGGCGAGCGGCGCCACCGCCAGTGTGAGATGCGACACCCTCCGCCCCCGCTTCCGGATCAGGATTTGTGAAAAGGGATAAGAGGAAGAGGAAAGCAGAAAGATAGGGTTGCTTACTGTCCAGACAGGGCCCGCCTGTAAGTGGCTGTGACTTAGTTTCACCTGAAATAAATTTGCAAGGAGGAGGGGGTCTTTTAAAAAAAATAGCATTTATTTATCTTCGTCTCCAAGAAAGGAGAAAAGAAAAAGAGGACATGCTGCGGCGGAGAGATCTTCGATCTAGATGATGGGGACTCCGTTCGAGCGAATTGGTACTGAAGATCCGCGGAGAGACAAGTCTATTTCGTCTCCGTCGCGTGAATTTTCGCACGGGAAAGTTCCGAAAACAAAAGCAGGTATGCCTCCTCGTACTTCCAGATCGTGGTAATTTTTGGTTCAGAAATCAAGCTTTGCTTCTTGTTGTTTGTCCGCATCGATGCACCTGCAACTACATTCTTTGTTCTTCCTTGTGTCCTGCTTCCTGTTGATGACCAGGAGACTTTGCCTTTACGGCTTTACGTGCTCATGAAAATTGCAGTAGGCGTCCAGGGCTTGGGAGATCGGTACATGAAGTGATAGTAGAGGTGAAATACAGGCAAAAACCAAGTAAACATAAGCTAAATCGGTACATGAAGTGACAGTAGTGGATGCATGACACCAACCTCAGAGCTTAGTGCAGTAACAAAAATCTTGTCTCTTAAAAGAAGCATGTGTTGTGTGTTTGTTTGTTGCAAAGAGATTGTTATAACATGTTTTGACATGACCCAGTAGTTTGCAATGTGTTGTTTAAAGCACTAAATTGCAGTGAAAAGAAGGTCCATTAGACAAATATTCCAAAAATTGATTATTGCAGCCCCTTGCAAAAAGCAAAATCTTCTCTGCATTTACAAATTTACTACATGTTTCATGTGATAAAGCAGTTAATGCAGTGAAAAAGAATGTGTATGTATGGCATGCTTTCTTCTCTGAATAAAATCACTTCCCTTGATTTTTGTTAGTTGGCATATCTTGGGTATTATACAAAGTGGAATTAGGACTTGAGTGTTAGTATCTTTGTTGTTGCAGGTATTTCTTCCATGGATAATGTAAGTAAAGTAGAAGCAGCTCTAAGAAGTTTCAGAGAAAAGAAAGCTTCAGAGAAAAGAAAAGATACTGTGATTGTTTCTGCCACATGTTCAAATGATGCTCATCCATCCAGTGAATTTAGTTCAGCAAGAACTGTAAGTGGTTTCATAATCTTTTTTGCATTTGGTATACTGAAAAATTACATGTTACCTCATTAATCATGCATCACTTTGATATATACGCAGATGGTGCCGCAAGATGGGGAGAAAAATGCATTAATGCTTGAGTTTGATCAATTCGTAGTTATCATGACCTCGCGAAGAAAAGGAATGATATCGCTGATGATGCGCACGCTATACAAGCTGACAACATTGTAGCAGATAAGGTGCTAATTTTGATTTAACTGGTTAAGCATGTTTCATCCTCACCTGTACATCATAAATTTTTATTAATGGCTCTATGATTGGTTGCAGGGACAAAACGAAGGAGGAAATTTAATAACCTCAAGTGGAGAGCATTCTGTTCATGAACCTGAGGATGTGCGCATCAATTCCCCTTGTCCTAGACATCCTTGAAAAATATGGTACAGAACAAGAAAGAGGTTCAGATGAGGATAATGGAAGTGAAGAAGATATGTCCAGTGATGATGATGATGGAGAGTACTTGTTTCCAACACCTGAAGAATTATGCAATGCAAAACCTCCAGAAGTAGGGATGGTGTTCTCTACCTTGGAGGATGCAGTCCGCTTTGTGAATGTCTTTGCGAAGCTGACAGGTTTTGCAGTTATCAAAGGAAGAAATTACAAGGACCGGAAGATCACTTTGCAGTGTAACAAAGCTCGGAACTCGCGAAGCAAGACCACAGTTGTGAGGAAGAGAAAAAGGAATGCACTTCATAGAACTAACTGCCATATGAATGTTGTTGTTAAACTTGAAGATGCGAAGTGGATTGTTGATTCTTGTTATTTGAAGCACAACCATGAACTGGTAACTTCTCCCTCTCTGACCAAATTTTTCCTCAGTCATAGAACAATGACAGAAGAAGAAAAACTTCTGTCTAAGTTACTCCAAGAAATAAGAGTGAAACCACAGAGGATAATGACCATTTTTAGAAGATTGAAAGGCAGTTTCGGAAATGTTACGTTTGGCAAAAAGATGTTGGATAATTTGAAGCAAGCTGAAAGGAAGTTGAAGATGAATACAGATATTGAATGCACACTGAAGTATATTGAGAAGATTCAGCTTGAGAAACCAGGTTTTTGCTGCAAGATGGAGGTTGATTCGGAAGGTTCAGTTCGAAGCATCTTTTGGACAGATTCAAGATCAAGACTGGATTATAAAATGTTTGGGGAGATTATATGTTTCGATACTACATACAGCACGAATAAATATAATATGCCATTTGCCCCTATCATTGGAATTAATGGACATGGTAAAACAATAGTTTTTGGCTGGGCTCTGTTGAAGAATCAGCAGACTGACACTTTTACGTGGCTGTTCGAAAGCTTCGTTGAGATAATGGGAGGAGTCAAACCCAAATTAATCTTGACAGACCAGGCCAAAGCTATTGAAAATGCTGTATCACTGGTATTCTTGGATGCTTTGCACAGATTCTGCATTTGGCACATTCTGAAAAATCTGAAGGAAAACATGTCCGCATATATGGCAGAACGGGAAGGAATGGAAGAAGTAATCATAAGTTTGATTACACAGTCGCTTCATGTTATGGAGTTTGAAAGTGGATGGGAAGATATGGTTAGAACTTATGGTTGTGCTGAGCACGACCACATCAAAAGAATGTGGGAAACAAGAAAAAAGTTTGTTCCTGCATACTTCAAGAATAGTTTCTGCCCCTTCACTAGATCGACTGGGCGGAGTGAAAGTTTTAACTCAAACTTCAAGGACTACATAATGAGGAAAGATACCATTGAGAACTTCTTGAAACAGTACGAGCTATTTCAAGAAAATGTGATTGAAATTGAAAATCAAGATAGATTTGAGTCATCGCAGAAACAGGATACACTTTGGTGTCATCACCCAATTGAGCGACATGCATCAAAGATTTATACAAGAGGGATTTACCTGAAGTTTGCAACTGAGTTGCTGAACTCAACAGCTTTTGGGGTCACAGAGGTAGTGAAGGATAAGGTGTATGAGGTGACGAAACTTTTCAACTATAAGAAACCTGAGTACAGAAGAGAAATGTTCACTGTCTGTGTTGACCGGACGCTTATGCTTTTTGAATGTGAGTGCGGCAAGTTTGAGAAAGATGGCATTCTCTGTTGCCATGTTCTTAGACTGTTTACTCAGTTTGATGTCATCAAAATCCCAGCAGAATACATTGTGCCTAGGTGGACCTTTGATTTTAGAGAGAAAGAACTTCTCAAATACAAGCAGGAAACGATTTCAGTTCATGGAACTGGAACTGCAGAATGCTCCCTCAGGTATGCTATGCTCATGAACAGCATGAATGATGTTTGTGCAGACATAAGCAGGGATGGTAACAGGAGTACAATATTTGTTGAAGAAGTTCTGAAATTGCACAAAAGGTTGATGTCAGGAGATGATCAACTAAACCAAAGTGGTAGCAACTCTGTAACACTCAAAGACCCACCAGTTATAAAGACAGGAACAGCCAAAAGGAATAAGGATTCTGATAAAGATAAAAATTTAGCATGTGAGTTAGAGAAAGCACCTAGTGTGAGCATTTGGCTGAATGATGATGGAAGCATTTCAGCACCTGTCGAAGAGGATACTGTTGTTGTCAGGAAACCAAGGAAACAGAGGAAATCAAAGTGCAGCTAAGTCAAAAGAAACAAGCCAGAAAGACCAACATGATGAAGAGGCGCAAGTTTTTAAAGATCCTCCAGTTTCCAACTGCAAGTCAGTTCGCAAAGGGAATCGAATGAAGCCTCAGTCGGAGATAAATTCGAAGAAAAATAAGAGAAAGAATAAGTGACGTGATGTTCATTTATCTATCTTTTTAGTTTCGTATATTGTGATGTTTATTGAGCAAAAACCATTGTCAGATTATTGTGGTTGTCATATGTATCTTGGTTTGTTCTGTAATAATGTTGTTTGTTAATTCACATTACAGATTGTTTAAAAACAGCACCATTTAGTTCCCTTTTTACTAGTATAGAAATTACTGAGAAAAGAAAATCTGAATTAATTTTATTTAAAAAACAACACCATTTATTTCCTTGTTTAGAAATATTTGAACACATGAACATAGAAGTTCATTTTTGCAAAATAGGAACCAATTTTTAAATTTGGAACCATTTTCAAATTTGGAACCATTTTCAAAATTTGGAATGATTTTCAAAATAGGAACCATTTTGGAAATTGGAACCATATTTTAAATATGAACTATTTTCAAATTTGGAACCATTTTAATAAACGGAACCATTTTTAGAAATGAGCCTTTTTCAAAATCTGAATCATTTTTTAAATTTGAATCGTTTTCAGAAATCGGAACCATTTTGAAATTTAGAACCATTTTCAAATTTCAAACATTTTTCAAAAATTTCGAATCATTTTCAAAAGTTGTAAACATTTTTTTAAATTAAGAACATTTTCCTAATTGGAACTATTTTTAAAATTTGGAACCTTTTTATATTTTGGAATCATTTTCGAAATTGTAACATTTTTGAAACTTGAACCATCTTCCAAACTGGAACCATTTTAAAATTTGAAACCATTTTTGAAACTAGAACCATTTTTCAAATTTGAACCATTTAAAAAATTCGGAACCATTTTTGAAATTTGAAACATTTTCGAAACTATAACCATTTTTCAAATTTGAACCATTTTAAAATTTTGGAACCATTCTCAAATTTTGGAAACATTGTTCGTCGGCCGGTTGAATGATTGCCCTGACCACGGGGGCTCATATGGCCGGCGAGCTAGCATACAGTTGGGTCAAAAATTGGAATTATTTTAAAATTTTAGAACCATTTTCCAAAAATTGGAACAATTTTCAAAATTGCATTTTCCAAAAATTGGAACCATTTTCGAAATTTATAACCAATTTCAAAATTAAAATGGAACCACTTTTAATTAGGAACTATTTTTGGAATATGGAACCATTTTCAATTTGGAACAATTTTAAAAATTAGAACCATTTTCCAAATTGGAACCATTTTAAAATTTGGAACCATTTTCAAATTTAGAAACCATTTTGAAACTTAGAAGCATTTTCAAATTTGGAACCTTTTTTAATTTGTAACCATTTTCAAAATTAGAACCATTTTGAAATTTCGAAGCATTTTCAAAATTGGAACCATTTTCAAAACAACATTGGAATAAATTTTCAAAATTAGAACCATTTTGAAATTGGGATCATTTTACAAATTGGAACAATTTTCCAAAATTGGAACCATTTTAAAATTTGTAACCATTTTGAAAATTAGAACCACTTTCAAATTTAGAACAATTTTCGAAACTAGAACCATTTTCCAAACTGGAACCATTTTAAAATTTGGAAACATTTTCGAAGCAAGAACCATTTTTAAAATTTGAACCATTTTAAAAATTTGGAACCATTTTCAAAATTTTGGAACCATTTTCCAAAAATGGAACCATTTTCAAAATTGCATTTTCCAAATTGGAACCATTTTTGAAATTTATAACCAATTTCAAAATTTAAATGGAACCACTTTTATTTAGGGACTATTTTTCAGAATTTGGAAACATTTTTGAATTTGGAACCATTATTTGGAACCACTTTTAATTAGGAACTATTTTAAGAATTTGGAATCAATTTAGAATTTGGGACCAAATTTAGAACCATTTTCCAAATTGGAACCAATTTAAAATTTGGAACCATTTTCAAATTTAGAAACCATTTTGAAACTTAGAAGCATTTTCAAAATTTGAAACCTTTTTTAATTTGGAACCATTTTCAAAATTAGAACCATTTTGAAATTACGAAGCATTTTCAAATTTGGAACCATTTTTGAAACTAGAACCATTTTTCAAATTTGAACCATTTAAACAATTTGGAACCATTTTTGAAACTAGAACCATTTTCCAATTTGGAACCATTTAAAAAATTCGGAACCATTTTTGAATCTAGAACCATTTTTCAAATTTGAACATTTTAAAAAATTCGGAACCATTTTTCAAATTTGAACCATTTAAAATTTTGGAACCATTTTTGAAACTAGAACCATTTTTCAAAATTAGAATCATTTTAAAAAATGGAACCATTTTCCAATTTGGAACCATATAAAAAATTTGGATCCATTTTCAATTTGTAACCATTTTTTATTTAGAATCATTTTGAAAATTTGAACCAATTTGGAACCATTTTAAAATTTTGGAACCATTTTCGATTTCGAACCTTTTTCAATTTAGGACCATTTCCAAAATTAAAAATGGAACCACTTTTAATTAAGAATTATTTTCAAAATTTGGAACGAATTAAGAAATTGGAACCATTCTAAATTTTCGTACCATTTTCACTTTTGGAACCATTTTTAAATTTAGAAATATTTTTAAAATTGGAACCATTTGAAATCTTGGAACAATTTTTCACATTTAGAACCATTTTTAAAAATGGAACCATATTCGAAACTGGAACCATTTTTGGAATTTAGAACCATTTTATAATTTTGGAACCATTTTTCAAATTTTGGAACCATTTTCAATTTGGAACCATTTTCAAATTTAGAACCATTTTGAAATTTAGAACAATTTTGAAAATTTAAACTATTTTTAAATTTGGAACCATTTTAAAACTTGGAACCATTTTAGAAAATAGAACCAAAAACATTTTGAAAATTTGGAATCTTTTTCAAATTTAGAACCATTTTGGATCCATTTTTGAAATTTATAACCAATTTCAAAAATTAAAATGGAGCCACTTTTAATTAGGAACCATTTTCAAATTTGGAACCATTTTTGAAAATGGAACCATTATTTGGAACCACTTTTAATTTAGGACCTATTTTCAAAATTTTGAACCAAGTCGAAATTTGGAACCATTTTAAAATTTGTAACCATTTTCAAAATAGAAACCATTTTGAAATTTAGAAGCATTTTCAAAATTGGAACCATAATTAAAAGTGGGAACCATTTTGAAATTTAGAAGCATTTTCAAATTTGGAACCATTTTAAAAATCTTGGAACAATTTTTCAAATTTAGAACCATTTTTTTAATTGGAACCATATTCCAAAATTCGAACAATTTTAAAATTTTGGAACCATTTTCAATTTGGAAACCATTTTCAATTTAGAACCATTTTGAAAATTAGAACCATTGTGAAATTTGAAACAATTTAGAAATTTGGAACCATTTTCAAAACTTGGATTTTTTTTGAAATTTAGAACCATTTTACAAATTGGAATAATTTTAAAATTTTGGAACCATTTTCAAATTTAAAACCATTTTGAAATTTAGAAACCATTTTAAAATTTGGAATCATTTTCGAAAGTAGAACCATTTACCAAAATTGGAACCATTTTAAAAATTTGGAACCTTTTTTGAAATTGGAACCATTCTCCAAATTGGAACCATTTTGAAATTTTTGGAACCATTTAAAAAAATAGAACCAAAAGCATTTTAAAAATTTGGAACCATTTTCAAATTTAGAACCATTTTGGAATTTGGAACTATTTTATAATTATGGAACCATTTTAAAAAATTGCATTTTCCAAAAATTGGAACCATTTTTGAAATTTATAACTAATTTGAAAATTAAAATAGAACCACTTTTAATTACGAACCATTTTCAAATTTGGAACCATTTTGAAAAATGGAACCATTATTTGGAACCACTTTTAATTAGGAAGTATTTTCAAAAAATTTGAACCAAGTCAGAATTTGGAACCATTTAAAAAATTTGGAACCATTTTCAATTTAGAAGCCATTTTGAAATTTAGAAGCATTTTCAAAATTTGGAACCATTTTGAAACCTTGGAACAAATTTTCAAATTTAGAACCATTTTTTTAAATTGGAACAACTTCTAATTAGGAACTATTTGCAGAATTTGGAACCATTTTCGTAAATTGGATCCATTTTGGAATTTGGAACTATTTTATAATTATGGAACCATTTTCAAAATTGCATTTCCAAAATTGGAACCATTTGAAATTTATAACTAATTTGAGAATTAAAATAGAACCACTTTTAATTACGAACCATTTCAAATTTGGATCCATTTTTTAAACATTGGAACAAATTTTAAAAAATAGAACCATTTTGAAATTGGAACCATCTTGCAATTTTGAACCATTTAAAAATTAAGAACCATTTTTGAAACTAGAACCATTTTACAAATATGAACCATTTAAAAAATTTGGAACCGTTTTTGAAACTAGAAGCATTTTCAAATTTGGAACCATTTTTGAAACTAGAACCATTTTCCAATTTGGAACCATTTAAAAAATTCGGAACCATTTTTGAAACTAGAACCATTTTTCAAATTTGAACCATTTAAAAATTTGGAACCATTTTTGAAACTAGAACCATTTATCAAATTTGAACCATTTAAACAATTTGGAACCATTTTTGAAACTAGAACCATTTTCCAATTTGGAACCATTTAAAAAATTCGGAACCATTTTTGAATCTAGAACCATTTTTCAAATTTGAACCATTTAAAAAATTCGGAACCATTTTTGTAACTTGAACCATTTTTCAAATTTGAACCATTTAAAATTTTTGGAACCATTTTTGATACTAGAACCATTTTTCAAAATTAGAACCATTTTAAAAATGGAACCATTTTCCAATTTGGAACCATATAAAAAAATTTGATCCATTTTCAATTTGTAACCATTTTTAATTTAGAATCATTTTGAAAAATTGAACCAATTTCCAATTTGGAACCATTTTAAAATTTGAACCATTTTTGAAAGTAGAACCATTTTCCAATTTGGAACCATTTAAAAAATACGGAACCATTTTTGAAACTAGAACCATTTTTCAAATTTGAACCATTTAAAATTTTGGAACCATTTTTGAAACTAGAACCATTTTTCAAAATTAGAACCATTTTAAAAAATGGAACCATTTTCCAATTTGGAACCATATAAAAAATTTGGATCCATTTTCAATTTGTAACCATTTTTTATTTAGAATCATTTTGAAAATTTGAACCAATTTCCAATTTGGAACCATTTTAAAATTTTGGAACCATTTTCGATTTCGAACCATTTTCAATTTAGGACCATTTCCAAAATTAAAAATGGAACCACTTTTAATTAAGAATTATTTTCAAAATTTCGAACGAATTAAGAAATTGGAACCATTCTAAATTTTCGTACCATTTTCACTTTTGGAACCATTTTTAAATTTAGAAGTATTTTAAAATTGGAACCATTTGAAATCTTGGAACAATTTTTCACATTTAGAACCATTTTTAAAAATGGAACCATATTCGAAACTGGAACCATTTTTGGAATTTAGAACCATTTTATAATTTTGGAACCGTTTTTCAAATTTTGGAACCATTTTCAATTTGGAACCATTTTCAAATTTAGAACCATTTTGAAATTTAGAACAATTTTGAAAATTTAAACTATTTTTAAATTTGGAACCATTTTAAAACTTGGAACAATTTTTCAAATTGAGAACCATATTACAAAAATTGGAATCATTTTAAAAATTTGGAAACATTTTCAAATTTAGAACCATTATGAAAATTAGAACCATTTTAAAATTTGGAACCATTTTCGAAAGTAGAATCATTTACCAAATTGGAACAATTTTGAAAATTTGAAAATAGAACCAGAAACATTTTTAAAATTTGGAACCATTTTGAAAATTGGAACCATTTTGAAAATTGGAACCATTTTAAAATTTGGAACCATTTTCGAAAGTAGAACCATTTACCAAATTGGAACAATTTTGAAATTTTGGAACGATTTTTGAAATTGGAAACATTCTACAAATTGGAACCATTTTTAAAATTTGGAACCATTTTAGAAAATAGAACCAAAAACATTTTAAAAATTTGGAATCTTTTTCAAATTTAGAACTATTTTGGATCCATTTTTGAAATTTATAACCAATTTCAAAAATTAAAATGGAGCCACTTTTAATTAGGAACCATTTTCAAATTTGGAACCATTTTTGTAAATGGAACCATTATTTGGAACCAAGTCGAAATTTGGAACCATTTTAAAATTTGTAACCATTTTCAAAATAGAAACCATTTTGAAATTTAGAAGCATTTTCAAAATTGGAACCATAATTAAAAGTGGGAACCATTTTGAAATTTAGAAGCATTTTCAAATTTGGAACCATTTTAAAAATCTTGGAACAATTTTTCAAATTTAGAACCATTTTTTTAATTGGAACCATATTCCAAAATTGGAACAATTTTAAAATTTTGGAACCATTTTCAATTTGGAAACCATTTTCAATTTAGAACCATTTTGAAAATTAGAACCATTGTGAAATTTGAAACAATTTAGAAATTTGGAACCATTTTCAAAACTTGGATTTTTTTTGAAATTTAGAACCATTTTACAAATTGGAATAATTTTAAAATTTTGGAACCATTTTCAAATTTAAAACCATTTTGAAATTTAGAAACCATTTTAAAATTTGGAATCATTTTCGAAAGTTAAAATAGAACCACTTTTAATTACGAACCATTTCAAATTTGGATCCATTTTTGAAAATGGAACCATTATTTGGAACCACTTTTAATTAGGAAGTATTTTCAAAATTTTGAACCAATTAAGAATTTGGAACCATTTAAAATTTTGGAACCATTTTCAATTTAGAAGCCATTTTGAAATTTAGAAGCATTTTCAAAATTGGAACCATTTCAAACCTTGGAACAAATTTTCAAAATATAGAACCATTTTTTTAAATTGGAACAACTTCTAATTAGGAACTATTTGCAGAATTTGGAACCATTTTAGAATTTGGAACCATTTTCCAAATTGGAACCATTTTCGTAAAATTGGATCCATTTAGCAAATTGTAACCAAATTTGAAAAAAAATGGAAACACTTGTAATTAGGAACTATTTTCATAATTTGGAAACAATTTCAAATTTGGAACCATTTACCAAAATTGGATCAATTTTCCAAAATTGGAACCATTTTTGAAAATTGGATCCATTTTGCAAAATTGTCACCATTTAAAAAAAATGGAACCACTTTTAATTAGGAACTATTTTCAGAATTTGGAACCATTTTCGAATTTGGAACCAATTTCCAAATAATTATAAACCATTTTCAATTTTGGATCCATTTTTTAAATTGCCAAACATTTTCCAAAATTTTGGAACCATTTTCAAATTTGGATGGAACTATTTTCCAAAATTTTGGAACCATTTTGAAATTTGAAACCATTTTCAAATTTGGATGGAACCATTTGTAAATTTGGAACCATTTTCTAAATTTGGAATCATTTTCAAATTTGGAACCATTTTCAAATTTTCAGTTTAGAACATTTTTAAATTTGGAACCATATTCGAAATTGGAACCATTTTCAAAATTAGGGAACCATTTTCTAAAAATTGGAACCATTTTCAAATTTGGAACCATTTAAAAAATTGGAACAAAATTCTAAAAGAGGAACCATTTTCTAAATTTTGAAGCATTTTCTAAATTTTATAAATTTGGAACCAATTTCAAATTTGGAACCGAAATTGGAACCATTTTCCAAATTTGAACCATTTTCAAATTTTGAACCATTTTCCATTTGGAACCATTTCCATGGGTTAGAACCATTTTATATTTTTGGAACCAATTTCAAATTTGGTTTTTTTTCGAAATTTGAACCATTTTCAAATTTGAACCATTTTAAAAATTTGTAACCATTTTCGAAATGGAACTATTTTCCAAAAACAGGTAATCTTTTTGAAAATTTGAACCATTTTCAGTTTGGAAAAACCATTTTTAGTTTGGAAACCATTTTCAAATTTGGACATTTTTCTAATTTTTAGAACCATTTTCCATCTGTAAACCATTTTTCAAATTTAGAACATTACGAAATTTGGAACCATTTCCCATTTGGAAACCATTTTCAAATTGCAAACCATTTGTAAAAATTTGGAACCATTTAAAAATATTGGAACCATTTTGAAAAAATAGGTACCATTTTTCAAATTTGGAACCATTTCCAAAATTTGGAATCATTTTGCATTTCTGAAACATTTTCAAGAATAGAACCATTTTCAAAATTAGAACCAATTTCAAATTCGGAACCATTTTCAAAAAAGATTTCTCTACCTTCTTCTCTTCCTTCTTCTTTTGGACTGAGCAGGCTACATAGACTGCAATGCAAACCAGCACCGGGATGAATAGACAGATGACATTCCTGGACGTCTCGCAGTCCTGGTGCTGCCTGCTGCGTAGGCAACCAGGAGGCCTAACATGTTTAACAGAATGGGTGTATGCATTGGCCAGAGTGGCAACTTGTGCTTGTGCACAGTCCATGGAAGAAGCAAGATGACGACACCAAAATAGAAGCCATAAAACGATGTTGAGTTGTTACAGAAGAAAGCATGGTACCGGCTTCTGTTAGTGTCAAGGAGGATTACGCTGGTGGTGTGGTTTTGGATGGGGCAGGAGGGATTCCCGACAGAGTAACTAGGCGTAAAAAAGCGAGACGCAGACGGCTGATAGACTTTGAAAAAAATGTAAAATTGACAAACAAGTAAACACTGATCCAAAAAAGACATGCACATATCAGTTCCAGTTTCCGTCTATATTGATTGGTCACGACATCATCACCCAGTAATAACAAGTTAGAGTGATCAGGCAGTAGACAATCATCTCGAGAACTAGTATTGCAAAAACTTGAATACTTTCTACATTTATATGAACAACCAACAGAACATCATGAAACACATATAGCACTATCTACGTCCTCTTCTTCTTGTTTACAACATCGAGCTTTGTCTCGTTGATCATGTTGTGAGGTGAATGAAACATCTTGTAAGCCATTACCATCCTGTACTTCAGGACGATTATCTGCGCCAGCAAGAAAAATCATAAGATAGGCGGAAAAAAAATGGAGGTGTAACTGATGAAAGAATACAAAGAGAGAGCAGATTACATTTCTGAAGTCTATCAAACTCTTCCCATTCCAATGTTCCATGAACAACATCACGTAAAACCCGCAATCGTACCTATTATAATAAAACAGTTTGACAGTCCAACAAAAACTCATTTAGTTATTATAAGACAGCGCTAAGACACGCTATTTACAGGAAAAAAGGTTACTGGTTAGAGAACTAACCCATTTTGTTGATGTGGATAATCAGGTGGGTTGTATTCCTTGAACTGCTTAAAGTCCTTGCATTGTATGCCCAGCTGACTGAATACAGTACTTAGGTTTGTGACCTAAAAAATAACGACACTAGATTTCAGAGAAAACTGCAAAAAAGTACAAAAAGATATGCTGGATGACTAGATTACAGAGAAGTACCAAGTTTTGAAGAATTTCTTTCTCCCTCTCCTCACTTATGAGACTAGCTGAATCAAAGAAGTTTATTGTGCTATGCAATGAGTTGACACACACAAGTGACCAATGGTTGTTCTCGACAACAGGGAAATTCATCTGTTTTGAAATGAACAAAGAAAACATGAAAAAATAAAGAATGAAACATATGAGTACATATATTTGAACACTGATTTGAAAAACTATGATCATGAAACGCTAAAAGTTTAGAAACGCATACAAGATCAATGGTTTCTAACTTGACTTCCTTACTGATCCTTGAAATTTCCCTAGCACAAGCTTTTTTGTCAAAAGAATTAGGGTCCTTTATCAACTTTCCCTGGTGATGAAGAAGACAAATTTTAAAGTAGTAGAAGCAAAGAAAAAGTACACAGATGTACAAAGAAAAAAGGATGTGGTACTATTCATAAGTGGGTCTATTCCCTGTTGAAAAAAATGAACTTACAGTGATGTATGGGGAGAATGAGAACTTCTTGACATCATTACACTTTGCACTTGCCAGATCATTAGCCTCAAGATTAAATAACTTCACATGCGCGAACATAGCATCATCAACAACATGCCCACGTGCTTTAAACGATGCATAAAAATGTTCGTATGACACATGGACATCTCCCAACTGTATGAATGTTGGAGTAACTCCACTGGGAAAAAAAGAAGATGAAAATGTTATGCAACTGGGAAAGCCAAAAATTCTCAGTAAAAAACAGTTTATTCATGTTATAAACTTACTCCTTGTTAGGTTTGAAGTACTTGTTTCTCAGATACTTAGTGTAGAACGCATCAATGTCAGGGTCCACCTTCCACTTTTTAGACAATATTACTGGATCGGGGGATAACTCTATTGCTGCTCTCTTCTTCCTATTCCTCTTGTCAAGCGTGCTGGGTCCAGTATTATTGCCAACAGAACTGGATTGTTCCACACAAGGAACCGCCAACTCTATTGAAAAAAGGTTTGTAAATGATCAATATGCTGGTCTAACAAATAAAAGACAAAAACATGAAAGAAACAGTAACCTGGAGGCAGCTCAGTAGATGCAACTGTGCCCAGCACCCCAAAGAAATCTGATGAAGTTGGTGTAGCTACAGATGATAACAGTATGATTGAGCCTAAAAGAAAAAAAGTACATTATAATTTGACCAGGAAACTAAAAAACAGCAATAGGGATGCTCAGGGAATTATTAAATTCAATTAATTTAAAAAAAAGATACCTGAAGGTTTACATGTATTAGTAGATGCAACTGTGCCCTCCACCCCAAAAAACTCAGATGAAGTTGGAGTAACTACAGTATTTTGCAGATTGATTGAACCTGAAAAATTAAAAAGATAGGCATACAAAAAAGAAATAAGAAAATGTAACCCATAAAATACATGATTCAGTACCTAAAAAGAGTTAAAAAAAGAAATATACCTAAGAGTTTACATGGTTCAGTGCATTGAACTGGGTCCATCACCCCAAAAAAATCAGAAGAAGTTGGAGTGGGCTGTAGGTTGATTGAGCCTGTTCAAATGCCAATAAGGAACAAATTCTTAAAATTAAAAGCAAAATCACAAGGTGATGAGGGGTCAAAAACCAAAATTTAGAGAGACAAAAAAATTACATTGCATAACATCTGGTTTAGCATGGCCCCCATGATGAGGGGTTTGATAGCAAGAGTCAACTTCAGAAATATTTATGCCTGGTGCGTGCATAAAATTCATTGTTAAGAACCATGCATATCTAAGTAGAGACATAACATACAGTAATGAAAAAAGGCAAGAAACATTAAATGATCGACAGTACCTGTAGTAACTTGGGCAGTAGCAATTGAAGAATGCATTCTTTCGTCAACATGTGGTGATATGGGGTCTGGAGCATCGAATCACGGGTTGGGTGAAAAAAAAAGGAAAAAAGCATCAGGCAAAACCCTCACTAACCAATTCGCCAATACAAACTTGAAGGCAATGATGTATTCCGCGAATAGCCAACAAAAAAAAAATTACCTTGTCTAAGAACATGGGCAAACTGACCCTCTGCTGGCAGGTTATAACATAGTGATTGAGATGGACCAACATCAAAGCATGATGTATTTCCACCAATAGCCAGTACATTGGTGTTATCAGCAAGGTTCACCCCAGTGGAGATAACAGTTTTAAGCTCTGTTGCCAACTCCTTTAGATCACGCTTGTGTGACTCTTCCCATTTTGCCTGATGCTTCAATATTACATCATCGATCAATGCATCAACCTGTAAAAAAAAGACGCACAAAACAGATAAGAATATAAGACACATTCATCATGAACAAAAAAAAGACAAATGAAGAAGGGAAAGGTGAAATTTAAAGAATGTAAAATTACATTATACGGTTGCAGTGAGTGAGCAGGGACACTAGAGTTAGTATCCTTGGCAATAGGTGAAGAAGGAACATCATAAAGTATTTGAGAATGGTCGACAATAACAGGGTAGGAGGTGCAGTATCAGGAATCTCTTGATTGTGAAACATATGCATGTGCGGAGCAGCATCAGGTATCTCTTGATTATCAATCACATGAACATCAGGAGCAGCATCAGGGATCTCTGGATTGTCAATAAACAAAGGCGGCTCAGCCTCATCGTCAGAAGATTCTGGCTCATTTTGAAGAGCATGAAGATGATCAGGGTTGTTGTACAGATTTGCATATGGGGTCAACGTAATATCCTTGATCTGCAAAAAGCAGTAAAATGATGCAGAAGAGATTTAATACAAAAAATATGTACCAAACACAACAAAGTTGAACACATATTAAGGTACATAGAAAGTGTACCTGCAAAACCCCATATGACTTTCTAGAAGTCCTCTTCCGATCAAGGCGTTCCAGGAGATCAAAGTCACTCTGCCTGACGTGGTGAATCCTAGGACGGCCATAATCAATACCTCCATCTTGTCCATTGAAATCAACATGGTCCATGTATCCAATCTGTGCATGCAGCACAAACAAAACATAAAAAGGAAGGTTTGTAGTGATAAATGAAAACAAGTGCAATAAATTGAAGAACAAAAAAAAGAAAGGGAAAAAGGTGAAACTGTATTACTTACAGTCAGAACAGGCAGACATCCACCAACCCATAGCATTCTGTTGTAATCTGATGACAACACAGGAAGAAACACTTTGTCTTTGAACTTATCAATCTCAGTGAACAGATGCTCATAGCAATAAGATCCGTAATCCAACTTCCGGATGTGAGAAAGCTTTCTTAGAGAAAACAGGAGCTTCGGATTTACAAAATTCTGTGTGCGCGGGCAGAGGATTGTTGTTACAAAGAACATAATAAAACCCCTCATGAACCCAGCCTCTGAATTATCAGCCAACATTTCCGTAACAACCTTTGCTACAGGAATTTTACCATTGACAGTGTACTTTGCCTGAAGCAATTCCACTTCAGCTACAACATTTGGATCACTGCTGCCAAAAACAAAACGCATCGAACCATAATCAAACCCAAAAATTGCATTAACAAAGTCCTTGTAGAATCTGAATGACTTCGACTTGTGCCTAAAAACACCATCACAACCATAAGATATATGGTCAATGATCCACTGTGTTAGTGGCATTGGTACCATCAGGTGCTCTGGGATGTTGAGTAAGAAAGGGAAACCATTGCTGATTATGTGACCCCTCTGAATATCATTAAACTTTCTGACAACTTTATTGTACCGAAGGGTGGAAAACCTGGATCTTATGGTTGCTTTGCACCGAACAGCGTCGGGCATAACTACCCCTATAACAAAAAAGAGAAAAAAAGAACAAGTAAGAAAAACAGTGAACTAAGACTACAAAAAACATCACATGACATGCATAGCTAATAAAATATGCATAAGTATCTTATAGTTGTTTTGAAAAAAATGTCTTGCTACAAACATAACGATCAGTACTGACCCAAAAACATGATCTGGATCCACTGTTTCATGTTGGGAAGTGAAACAATGTCAACTATACATACTCATGTCAACTGTTTGTTTCCAAAACCTACCAAGCGCTCTCTCTCTCTCTCGCTCACGGACGGACGTTAAAAAGAATATAAAGAGTAAAACAGTAGACACAGTTGTTTAAGCTTTCCTTCAGCCCCAAACCCTGGAACTCACACTCTGATTTCATCAAAACATCAGTACGCGGGCGGGGTTGTTAGAATTTAGAAACATGAAAAACAGTTTCCCCCCAATCACCCCAGGAGTATTAGATACTAACAGGCATGTTGAATCCAAAAATTAACTAAAACTCACTGCATATAATTCCAACTGCATATAATTTCCACTGCATACTAACACCAAAAATTCTAACTCACTGCATATACTAACTCACTGCATATAATTCCCACTGAAAAAGAAGACAACATACTTCAAACATAGGTTGTGCGTAATGCAATAAGCACTGCAATGACATGAAATTCTCTCTGATCACCCCAGAAAATACAGTAGGATAAGTACTAACAACACCAAAAGTTCAGGAAAAAGCCGCAGTAAGCACGCACGATGCCCACCTTGATCTCGCACGCACTCACGATGCCCAGCTAGATCTGCCACTCGATCCGCACGATTCAGCGGCGCGCACATGCACAACGCGGCCGAGCCCCAACGGACTAAGCACGACCACCCACTACGCTCGCCAAAAACAACCTAACACTACGCGGTGGACTCGAACGCGAGCTTGACTCACGCAAATCAATGAACCAATCCGGCCGAAGAACTAGCGAGAACACATTCAGGGATCTAGCAAAAATCGAAGAAGAACAGCCGAAACAGCCGTGGGAGCAAAAAACAAACCTAGATCCGCCATGGACAGAAGCACGAACCCTAGCGAAGCATCAAGGGGTAATCCGGCCGAAGAGGAGCTCGCGAGATCTCTCTGCGGTGAAGGGGATGTGGATGAATCGCCTCGATCTCTTCGCACGACGCGGCCTCGCGAACCTCTCCGGGGGTGAGGGGAATCGGGGCAGCTCTGATGGGAAGCGAAGGCAGAAGCGAAGAAGCAGAAGCGAAGAAGCAGAAGCAGAAGGAAAACAGGCCGGCCCAGAAAACGATTCGAGAACGAGCTCTTCAGGCGCCGCTTCGGTTTTGGGGCGCTTACGGGCGCATATAGGAATTGCGGAGTTAGGGCGAAGACAGGAGACGAGCTCGCAATGGAGACACGAAACGCCTAGCAATGCCAGGCCCAACATTGTCTACCACTTCGTGAGGCCTTTCATGGGCCCGAAGAGAAGACAAGTTTTGCATTCACTTTTGTGCCCTATCAATTAAGTGCAATTGCATTAGACTCAAAAAAAAAAAAAAATTAAGTGCAATTGCATAAATAAAAGTTAAATTTATACAAAATGTACAATTGCACGTAAAATCATGAAATTGGGAAAAATACAAAAAAAATAACAGAAAAAGGTGAAAGTGAAATTGCACCACAAAAGTGCACAAAAAAGTTCATTCACTCAATACCTCTATGTCGAAGCAGCTCCAATATAAACTTGAGCAAGATATAAACCTAGGGAATTGGGAGTGGCTCGGGATGAATCCGTGTAATTTTTATACAGCTCAAAAATCAATTGTCGAAGCAGCTCTTTTATTTTGTCTCTCGGATATTTGCCATTGGGTGATCTGGCCCATGGGTTTTATGCCTTTTCTATTGGCTACCACATACGCTTTGATTATAAGATGATTTTTAGTTACAAAAAGATAATTCTTATAAACCGACGTTCTCTGCAAACAATATGAGTTGGGATGATGGGCCTGAAACATTCAAAATAACAAAATTTAATTTGTATATCAAATGACCTTATGTAACTTATCAATGAGGTAAGTGTCATCTCCATTGTACATGTGTACGTGTGGTTCCAATGTCACAAACCATAGACAAACATTTATGTTGTAAAATGTGTTTCATTCAACTTATAAGTTAGATGGCCTATGCATTGATAGGATGAACGTACAGTGTCGATGACCGACATGTCAAGGTTGGACACAGTCATATTATTCTACAGTAATATAAAATATATATCTTTTCTTGTTGGACCCATCAACCTAAATTTTATTTAAGCCTTATCCCAATTAATATAAAGGATCAAGTAGGCAATATTACAAGTTTATATTCTAAATATTCATCCATGTTGCGGATGATGTGTCTTCCATACACGGAGAGCACATATGTGGAGATGGATAGCTACAAACACTCCACCCCGTCCCCATCCCCACGCCCGTCGAGATAAAAGAACAAGAAGTGAAAATTGTTATGTTAAAAAACTCTAGATCATTCTATCAAGTTAAGTAGGTATCTACAATACTGTCGAGAAGAACACATATAAGCGACTATAATACTCAAAGAATAATAACTTAATTTTTTGATTGATGAGATACTTTTGGATTATTAGATTTAATTGTTAAAACTCTTCTACCAGTAATGTTTTATTAAAAATCTCAAATTCAATATATAAAATAAACATCGTCTGCAATAATGCAATTTTTTTAGCGCAAGAGATGCACTTCTACCGATATATTATAATGGTATGGTGAATAGGTATCTTATCATATAAAAGTTTATTGCATTATTAAATATTATGGTTAAATCTAAAATTGATATAAAATGCATTAAAGTAAATAAAGAAATAAAGACATGCATTTGGTGAAAAATGAGTTGTGATGAAGTAAAAGAGCTTGGTATAAATGGCATGCATTTGTATATATCTTAATGAGAGAGTACGCAAATTAAATGGCCAACTACTCAGTCTTGTATCGATTTAGCGCAACTTTAAAGAGGAAAAGAGGAAATCATGGCACCGAGGAGGAGATGCATATACTCAAAGGAGGAAAGAGTTTCCACGGCCACCGTGTTTAATGCTCACTACTCCCTCCGTTCCAAGGAATAGGGAGTGCATGTTTGGCTAGTTGATTAAGAAAAATCTAGCAGTAGCAAGAGTTTCCAAAAGTACTCCTATTAATTCAGTAGCATTTTCTCTTTGCATGGCGCTCTCCGCCAAAGCTGGCTTTTATTCCCTTGCGCATGCAGCATGGAAGCCAATGAGCAAGGCCGACTTCCTGAGACTTATATTGGACACGCGCTAGAGAAGGCAAAATTTTGGAAACTTCATTCACTTCGGTAAGTTTTCACCAAAAATATGTACAATTGCACGTAAAATCATGAATTGGGACAAATACAAAAAAGAACAAATAACAGAAAAGGTGAAAGTGAAATTGCACCAGAAAAGTGCACACAAAAAGGTCAGGTGCATGGTAGTAAAAGTTTATTTACACAAAAAGTACGAAACTTAAACAAAATAAGAACATATAAAAATTGATTGAAACTTTGCAAAAGCGACTGAAAATTTCACGCTAAATAATGAAACCAGTAATTTTTTTTTGCGAGAATAATGAAACCAGTATTGACGGAAGAAGTGACCATGACTTTAAACACATTCAGATGCATGTGTTTTAGCAATTTAGTTTAGGTAAATGCAAAAGGCTACCATGCCTACTTCTGTAATGACTTAAACTCTATCTGGATTGATGTTTTAGGATGTCAAATCACTAAGCCTTCTTTGTAATTTAGTTACGGTATGCACAACTGGTAAATCAGATGTAGTCCTGAACATTTGCAACACATGTCCAAGCCCCTTTGCATTTTTATCTGAATATTGTCCCTAGATTTTTTGTTCTATGCTCTGTTAAATTCATGTGTATAAATCACAAAGTTTAATTTGGTTTTTTTTGTAGCTATACAGTCAATATACACACTGTAAATAAATGCAAATCCCTAACACAAGCAAAGCAAGGCCGTAAAAACTTGGGCGGTTATTACTATTTCACGATTGCCATTTAGCAACGACCAAGTCGGAACTACCGCGGCCCGAGTGGGGAAAAAATCCATTCCCAGATACCCCTTCGGCCGAGAAAATGACACAAAACCACCACATTTGGGGGTGAGTTCTAGCATAGCCACCACAATTCAGATTTTTGACACATAAATACCACTTCAGGGGCTGGTGTGGGACGCAGATCACTGATTGTCGCCTGTTATCGTTTTAACCACGTTTCTGGCAGGTGGGACCCGTTGTCAGGTGTGACGTGGCAAATCTCGGACGGACGCCGTTAACGCGCGCGTTAGGGCACGGGCGTTAACTCACTCGATCCAGTCTCTCTCAGTCTCTCTCTCGCGACTCCTATGGCGACCGGAGGTGGCGGCGGCGTGCCAGACGGGGACGGCGGCTCGCCGGAGAGGCAGGGCGGCTCTTGTGCTGAAGTGGGACGCCATCGATGTCGACAGCCGGGCTTCGACATTGCCGCCATAGATGTCGACAGCGAGGAGGAGCGCGAGGCGAGGCCGGAGCGCGAGCGCGCGTCGGAGCAGGGGTGCTCGCAGTTGGCTCTGGCTAGCCAGTGCAGCAGCGACCCGTTCAGGCACTACATCTGTGACGATGGGTAAGAAATGTGGGAGTTGTACAGTTTCTGTGCCTCTGTTCTAGGTTTATGAGTTTGCACAGTTTCACTGAACACAAATTAAACTGTATTTAGGCAAGATTTGTGGGAGTTGTACATCCAATTCGACGGTGCCAAATTTTGGTCGACCACTGCGCGCCGGTCTGACATTAGGTGGCTGTATTTGCTGGGGATGATGGAGCAAAATGGGTACGGGCTGTGTGATTCGATGTATTATGTGAAAGAAGAAGGGGAAGGATTGAATGGGCTAGAACTGGTTGACAGCAATATTAAGGTGCAAGAGATGCTCAGAAAGTATGAAAGGTCGAGGAAGCTAGTTCTAACAGTGATGAGGGACAAGAGAAAGCAAGCCATTGTATTGTCCCCTGTGAAAACAAAGAAGAGGCAGGAGAAGAAGCTGTATGCTAGGTCATATCCTAGTCCAGTTGTTGTTGATTTGGAGGAGCCAGAGCAGTGTGAGAACAACAATTTGCCAACTCAGGCCAGTGTGAATTTTCAGCCTTTATTCACAGTTGAAGATAGTTTGCAGAAATCAGGAGAAGGAGAAGAAAATTCAGAGGAAGAAGAAGGACATGCATCTGAAGATGACAGCTGGATGTATCCTTGCCAGTATGACCCAGATAAAGCAGAGCAGCTGAAGAGGAAGGAAATAGAAGAAATGAATGAAAGAATTGCTAAGAGGAAAAGGAAACTTGATGAACAGCTATATGAGGATGAGTCTGAAGCAGAAGATATATTTGACACTTATTATGCAGAGAAACCAGAGGAGCAAGTGAAGAAGATAGTAAAGAGGCATGGCCCAACTAGCAGATCACATTCTCATGCACCACCTTCTGTTAGGACAGATTGGGCTCCATCTGATGATGAAGAGGACCTAGGTTTTCTTAAAGAAGAGGATGATGATGGCTTTCAGCCAGAGGTATTTGTGTTGCCAAATGGGAGGAAGAGCAGAGCAAAGAGGCAAAAAGAGAGGGTTTGGTATGATGACACAAGGGAAAATCCAGAGCAACAATTCAGGCTTAGGCTTTGTTTCAAGGATGTTTACCAGTTCAGGCAAGCATTGTGCAGACTTCATATTGCACAAGTGAGGAATTTTCATTATCACAGGAATTGCTCTGATAGGATCATTGTGTGCTGCAAGCCACCAGAGAAGAAGAAGAAGCCAGAGGATGCACTAGAAGATGTAGAAGTAGAAGAAGAAGAAGAAGAAGAAGAAGAAGAAATAAAGGAAATTCCTGAAGAACACAAGTGCCCCTTCTTTATGTCAGCTGCAAAAATAAAGAATGAAAACACCTTCTGCATCAAGAAGATGCACTTGGAACACACTTGTCCTACTCAACCCAAAAGCACCAGAGTTAACAGTAAGTGGCTTAGCAAAGAATTTGTGGATGATTTTAGGTCAGCTCCTAACACAGGGATCATATATGTTGCTGACAAAGCTTTGAAGGAATATGGTGTAACTGTATCAAAGAAAATGGCCTACAGAGTTAGGACAAGGGCAAGAAATATTGTGATGGGAGATCACAAGAAGCAATATCACAGAATTAGAGATTATCTGCAAACAGTGATAGATAAAAATCCAGGATCAAGATACATTGTGACCACAGAGATAGGGCCAACAAAGGCAGAGAAGGAAGCACTGGAGAAAGGACAGCAAGTTTGGATAAGTGACAAGCCAAGATTCCATGGTCTTTTCTTTTGTGTCAATGCTGCTAGGCTTGGATTCCTGGAGGGTTGCAGGCCCTTCATAGGCTTGGATGGATGCTTCATAAAATTGACAACTGGAGCTCAAATCCTAGCAGCTACTGGCAGAGATGGCAATAACAACATTTACCCAGTTGCTTGGGGCATTGTTGACAAAGAAGATACAGAAAATTGCCAGTGGTTTCTGGAGCAGCTGAAGGAAGCACTTGGTGGAGAGGAAGGCCAGTTTGGACACTACACCATCATGTCTGACAGGCAAAAAGGTTTGATAAAAGCAGTGAGCACAGTTTTCCCAAACTGTCCTCAAAGGTTCTGCCTTAGGCACATATATGCCAACTTCCAGACTGCAGGATTCAGAGGAGAGGACCTGAAGAAGTGCATGGACAATGCAGCCTATTCTTACACCAAGGATGGATTTGACAAAGCAATGGAAGAACTGAAAAAACAATCTGAGCTAGCATGGCAGTGGCTTTCCAATATTCCAGTACACACTTGGGCTAGATGGGCCTTTGACACAAACTGCAAGACAGATTTAGTGAACAATAACTTGAGTGAGGTGTTCAATAGATATATACTGGATGAAAGAAACAAGCCAATTGTGACAATGCTTGTAGGGATCCATGACAGGCAAATGGTCAGGTTTGATGAGAAGAGAGAGGGTGGGAACAAGTCTCTGTGGGAAATTACACCACATTATGGTGAGAGGCTAGAACTGATGAAAAAATATGCAAGAAATTGTGTTCCTCGAAGAGCAGATGAAGGACTGTGGCAGGTAGCTAGTGGAGAAACCACATATGAGGTAAATATTGATAAGAGAACATGCAGTTGTAGAAAGTGGGATTTATCTGGCTTGCCCTACAACCATGCAGTCAGTGCTATCTACAGAGCAAACAAATATCCAGAAGATTTAGTCTCAGATTTCTACAAGAAACCTATGTACAGAAAGGCCTACAGGCCAGTGTTCTATCCAATGCCACAGCAGCATGGCTGGACAAAAACAGACAATGAAGACATTATGCCACCTGATTTCAAAGATAACCTGAAGGGAAGAAGGCAGGAAAAGAGGAGAAAAGGGAAATTTGAGGTCCCTAAACCAAAGGAAACCTCCAGGATGGCAACAATTACCTGTAGCAACTGCAAATTGCAAGGACACAAATACACTAGCTGTGCACAAGCACTGAAACCTGAGCTGGCATTTAGGAAAAGCCAACACAAGGTATGAAAACAGTATAAAAAATGATTACTGCTTTTATCAAACTAACTCTGTTTTTTTAGTTACTAACTATGTTTATGTGCAGTCAAACAGGACAGTTCCTCATGGAGCAGGCCCAAGTGGTGATGGAGCAGCCTCAACTTCCTCTCAGGCTGCACCTCCTGTGACAGAACCATCAGCTGCTGCTCCCAGGCCAAGAAGGTCTTCATTTGTTGCACCCAGATCAACTCATGATGTAGAAGCTCCAACTACTGCTTCTGCTTTAGGTACTACAGCACCAAGGAGAGGTTCCATGAGCTACTTCACAGCTGGGGCAAATGCATGTCCTGGTAGGGACAAGAATGTTGGACCTCTAGATGGTTGAATTGCTGTGAACAATTCTGTGATGTAAAACCTATTATTTTGCTGTGACAGACATGGTTGAATTGCTGGGAGCAATTCATAGATGTAAAACCTCTATATTTTGGTACTTCTGGAGTGGATGATGCTTGTTAGTAATCTGAATGTTAAGTGTTATCCTAAAATTTGTGTGTTTAATGTCAATTTATGTCATGTTTGAATGTGTCGACAAGTTGTCGACACCAAACTCATCCTCTTAAAAGGACTCAAAAGGTCTCGACAAGTTGTCGACAAGTTGTCGAGACCAAACTCATCCTCTTAAATGGACTCAAAAGGTGTCGACAAGTTGTCGAGACCAAACTCATCCTCTTAAAAGGACTCAAAAGGTCTCGACAAGTTGTTGAGACCAAACTCATCCTTTTAAATGGACTCAAAAATTCAGCATAAATTTGATGGACTAAAAAATTCAGCATAAATTTGATGGACACAACAATTGGGCATTCATTGACACATAATAACCATTCAACTACAGATAATACTAATTGTACTTATTACAACTCACAAATCACAAATTGTTCATAATGAAGCAAATAAGTCATAAACCAACAACTAGGCTGAATTCAACAACAATGCATTACACATTTGTCAACATTACATGACCAAAGTAAAATTAAACATCACAAATTTCCTTAATCTTCTTGAACCTGCTCCTGAGGTCCTCTTTCTGATACAGCAATTCAGCAACATAATTCTCTAGCTTCCTCTTCTCTTCCTTGTACTTATCTCTGTCCTTCTCAGCTTTCTTCAACAAGCATTTGTGCATGTTACAGGTGGTTTCATCAGTGAGCCTCTTCTCTTGTAATTCTGCCCTAGCTTCCATCAGTGCTTGTTCAGCTCTAGCCTTGTGGGCTAAAGTCACATGCTTTTCAGCCACCTCTTTGGCAACCTCATCTTGTAAATTTCTCAGATCAATGTGGAGCTTTTCTAAATGGTCTTGATGAGCAAACTTCTGATCCATGAAATCCAGAGCATCAGTGACTCTGCCTTGCTTTACTTCTCCATACATTTCCCATAGCTTCGCCAATGCCTTCATCATACAACTAGTAGGGACTGGATCAATCCATTCCTTGAAATCACACTTCTCAGGTTCCTAAATGACAAAGCACAGGCACACACTACAATTAACATCACTAGGGACAGTTCATTTATGTATACCACTAACTAAAATTAGCTACATTGCACAAAAATTTGGGGACAGTGTGCACATACCTGCCCTCCACAAGACAGGAACCTCCTGCCAGTGTTGTAGCCAAAAAATCCCACATGTTTGGCCGCGACATAGCCACATCGACGGAGCACAGGCTCGTCCCCATCATCGGCTTCTCCGCAGTACTCGGAATCGAAAATGGTGTTGATACTCTAACAAGTGCAAATGGCAACGCAAATTAGACTGGGATTACAACTAAATCGACAGGAACCATACAAATCGACTAGAACCCTAGAAATCCCCAAATTGGTGTGCAAAGAACTCACACTGGTATCCGAGCTGCAATCGGTCGAGGATTCTTCTCCGTCGCCCCACGACACCATGGCGGAACGGCGAGTCCTTGGTCCTTCTCCGGCGGCGGGGCGGCGACGGCGCGGTACTGGCTTGCAGGAGAGGGAAATGAGTGAGAGACAGACTCCAGATGCACATATAAGCGTGGTCAACGCCCGTGCCCTAACGCGCGCGTTAACGGCGTCCGTCCGAGATTTGCCACGTCACACCTGACAACGGGTCCCACCTGCCAGAAACGTGGTTAAAACGATAACATGCCACAATCAGTGCTCTGCGTCCCACACCAGCCACTGAAGTGGTATTTATGTGTCAAAAATCTGAATTGTGGTGGCTATGCTAGAACTCACCCCCAAATGTGGTGGTTTCGTGTCATTTTCTCCCTTCGGCCCTTCCCCGTCCAAGGTCCAAGTGCCTCACTCCGTCTTGCGCCACATGGCTCCGCCCGCCGCCACCGTCGCCGTCCTCGGCGACGACCTCCTGCGGGAGGTCTTCATCCTCCTCCCCACCCCCACCGACCTCCTCCGCGCCGCGCTCGCCTGCAAGCCCTTCCTCCGCGCCGCCCGCAGCGCCGCCTTCCTCCGCCGCTTCCGCCGCCGCCACCCCTTCACCTGCCCGCGCCTCCTCGGCTGCCTCCTCCCCCACCCAAACGGCCACCCCGGAACCCGCCCTCTTCACCTTCTCCCCGCTTACCCCGACGCCGCCACGCACCGCATCATCGAGGGCGGTGACCCCACCTTCTCCTTCCTCCCCCGCGGCGGCTGGCCGGAAGTCGTTGGCAACCCGTGGCAGCTCATGGACTCCCGCAACGGACGCGTCCTTCTGCTCAGCCGGGCTTCCAAGGAACTCGCCGTCGCCGATCCGTTGACCCGGCGCTGGGTCTCGCTCCCCGCGCGCCCCGGCCTAGGGTACGCCCTCGTCGCCGACGACGGCGACTCATCGCTGTTCAAGGCAGTGTGCATTTCCCGACGCGTAGGATCCCCAGGGCTGCGCGCCTTTCTCCTCTCCTCCGCCGACCTCCGCTGGGCCGAGGTCGCTGTCCTCACCGAACAATCCGATCTCGCTGGCTCCCGGGCGATGCAGGCGAACGGATCTCTGTACTGGAAGCTAGCGGGTGGGGAGCGCATGGTGGCGTTCAACACGGCGACCATGGAGCTCACCGTGCTGGAGCTCCCGCCTTTCTTGAGGGAGATCAGTTTCGACGTCATTGAGAAGGGGAGGACGGTACAGGTGGGCTCCATCTGCTCACCATGCGCGGCTTCTGCATTGAGGTTTGGATCGGTGTCAAGGACGGCGCCGCCGCCGGTGGGCTGACGTGGACGCTGGTGGAGAAATCGGTGAGGTTCCACAGGGCGATGGCGGAGATGATTGATTCCGAACTCTTTCACCAGCTTACACTGGATGTCATCGGGGTGGTTGCCGGTGTTGTGTTCTTGCGCAATGGCGATTGCCTGTTCTCCATCAATCTCGAGACTATGAAGATGAGGAGGATGCCCCCCAAGGAGAATTGCCCATCCCATCTGATTTATCCTTACACGATTGCGTGGCCGCCGTCGTTCCTGAACAGTACTGAACAAGGTGCTTGATGAGATGGTAACCTCTTACTATATGCTAAATGCCTCCTGCAAGTTTTGATTAGCATGTGCTTATACAGAAATAATATTGCCAGCTAACCTTCTATCAATTTGTTTTTAAAAAACAACCTTCTATCAATTTTTTAGTTACTTGAAAAAGGAATCAAGACCTTAGCCTTTACATTTAGAAAAAAGAACCTGATGGCAGCTTTATACTCCAAACTTTCTTTATTCGCTTCTTGGGTGAATTCTTATGTTATGCCTGAATAACCTGAATTTGCTGCAGGGATGTGATGATACATTTCAGCTTAAGATGATAAGGTTGTGTGGCAGAGGTGACACTTTATGAGGAGGCATTTGATCCATATGAACTCTTGAGGGATGATCGCTACGCACCTGCTCTTGTTGTGCTTACATGTTTGAGCCTCGTATCATGTACTTACTTATGCTCGTGATCTTAGTTAGTATTATGTACTGTCAAATTATGTCTATGGCAGTCTGTTACTCGAGATTATAATCTGGGGGATATAATATTTAGCTTGCTTTTGCGAATCCTATGCAGGAGCTTCACCTTGATCATTATATTGTGTCCATTTCTATATCAGTTCATCTGGCTCCTCACATTGGGTGCATATCTTACCGTTGTCGTACTAAAGTTCTTGTTGGGGCTTGGAGTGTGGCTTCTCTAGTACTGATGCATGAATGTTGGGTGTTCTTACTTTGCTTCCAAAAAGATGCACAGTGAAGAAACTCATTTGAAATTGTCGTTAGTGCATTCTTTTCACTCTAGATTTTTTTAGATGTGCCATGGATGGAGATAGCAGCCTGTCCTGGGGTTGTTTCTTCAGTTAATCTGGGTTCAAGGTTTTGTAGGTAAGAAATGCACTGTGGTTTATAAGAGATAGGTCATCCTTTTCTTTCTATCATGTTTGCATAACTACAATTCTGTTTGGGGTTTCAATTGTGGTTCTTGAGGAATTGTCGTTACTGGCATAAAAGGTTTTATAGGCATTTGTACAAATGCCTGCAAGTCTTATTGTGCATCCAAATTTCGTAGTCATGCACAGGGAGGATACTAAGATGGAGAAGTAACTTGGCCGATTTTGTGTGTTCTCTTACAAAGTTCCGAGACGTGTTGCAGATGGAGGTAGCATCCTCAGGGTTCTAGGGTCGTTTCTTCAGTTTCTCCAGGCTGGAGATATCTGTTGGTTAATTACACTGATTTCGCAGATACAGGTTATCCTGTGCACTTTCCCTCTTACAGTTCTATAGATCTTCAGATGTTTACGGTCGATGTTGTTACTGTCAGAACGATGTTGCAGCACACAGCTAAGAGGGCGTCATGAATAAGCTTACACGTGGGATCGACATTTGTAAAACTACTCCAAGCCATCGATGTCCCCCCTGGAGCTTATTCAGGATGGTGTTTAGTGTTTTACAACGATTATCAGCATCAGAACTGAAGTTGATATTTCTGTTCGTGGATATACAAACCAAATACATCAATTTTGTGCAACATCTTGCTACAATAGACTAGACAAGACATAATACAGAAATAAAAGAAACAAAGTATCTGAATCCGCTCAATGCAGTTTTGACAGTATGGAGTAATGGATGCATACTAGAGCCTTAAGAGAATTGGCACTTCCCTTCCAGCATACGAAGCAGCTTCAGGGTATTCTAAGGGCGTGTTCGGAAGTTCTCAAGCTTCCAGCTTCTCGAAAATCCACCGCGGAGCAGTGACGAACAGCCCAACTCCACGGAGCTAGATCCGAGAAGCTTCTAGCAAAAAACTGGAAACCATGAGCAGACTTTACTGACTACTATTCATTTGTGGTAAGCTACCTATAGATTGTTTCTGTCTGTTCATCGATAACTACATTTTGGGTTAAGTTGCAGAGTGGAATGACCGAATGAATTGTTCAACTTGACTTAGAACAGCAACCTAGGTCTGATTCCGCCGCCTTCAGTGGCATCAGAATGCATTCTATTCAATGATCTACCGTATCATTCTGCATCTTTGCAAAAAAAAAAAAAAAAAAATCCGTATCATTCTGCACCTTATGGTTATTTGGTGTCTGGACCTTTCAATCAGCCTAGCCAGTGCGCCAGGTCAAAAAATGACACATTATTTGAAATGGAGCATTGTTGCTCACCTAACCTAAAACCCTTGTAGCGCTGGGTATCCAACGTTCTTCCAATCTCTCATCTATGGGTACTCTAGCCTTCGTCATCCTCCTACTTGCTGAAACATTTGTCTACACAAGAGTTGACAACAATAGCTCAACCATGCCTTTTTTGAAAGCAAAGAGCTGCGTCCAAGGGCAAGAATCTCATATTGGGATCCTATTTTAACCAAAAAGTTTGCAAAAGATCATAGGTATTGGTCACACCGTGTTGCTAAGTTTTCATGCCAAATCTCTATTGTCATGAAGTATTTTAGTTATTTTGTCTGAATGGAAAATTTTGATGAAATGAAGAACATTTGAGATTCGCCACTCACAAACCCTCTGCATCTTGTCAAGAATCTCCATTGCTTTATCGCATTCATGGAAACAATGGACTTCATGTTAATTTTTTTTATTGCATTTATTTTGTATGATTGGTAAATGAAGATGTAGTGAAAATATTTTGGATTCATCACTCCCAAACGCTCTGCATCTTATCATGAACCTGAGTCGGTCGGATTACTTGTTCATTGCTTTATTGCATTTATTATGAGAACGACATACTTCATATTAATTTGTAATTGAATTGTTAGATTTTTTTCTCGCAAGTTGAACGTTCAAATAAGTAAGCTGATGGTTATGCTCTCTCCATATTCGTTATGTTGCTTTTTTTGACGGATTTGATTACGGATTATATTGGACTACAAAGGAAAAAATGAGTGTGGACTCGAGGAAAAAATTATCAGACCAACGTATAAAGGGAATAATTTTATTTCACTGTGCAAACAACATAAACATAACATTTATCCAATATACATAACACACAGTGGTCAAGCCTTGAAAGCCACATCCCACACCAATGCTGCAATGGTTACCATTATGGGCGGTATGTGCCACAAAGGCACAGATCGCATAAGTGATTACAATTGTTGTAGGGTTCTATTTCCACTCGGGTAATTGATTTAGTGAACTAGTAGTTGAATATTTGGGCTGGTAGGATGGGTTAGCTTAATGGTAGGATTTTTTTTAGGGGAGTTTATAGCAGGATAATTCTAACTGAGCTTCAGGACAAAATGTCATTTTACCACGAATCTTGGCAAGTAAGTAGTACGTTTGTATATGTTCATCTCCAAAAGTTTTCAGATTTTTTTTAAAATGTTTACTATTTTTTAAATTTATTTATTCTATCAGGAGGATATCAGATCGGGAGCCACATTGTGAATTTCCGGAGGCTATATTGCGCAAGATAGCCATTGATCAACGGGCCCTACGCCGAAACTACCTCCAACTGCTCCCACCCCGATCCCCCATCCATCCTGCGCCACATGGCTCCGGGCGCCGCCACCATCGCCGTCCTCGGCGACGACCTCCTGCGGGAGGTCTTCCTCCGCCTCCCCACTCCCGCCGACCTCCTCCGCGCCGCGCTAGCCTGCAAGCCTTTCCTCCGGGCTGTCCGCCTCGCCTCCTTCCTCCGCCTCTTCTGCCGCCGCCACCCCTTCACCTGTCCGCCCCTCCTCGGCTGCTTCCTCCACCGCCCCATCGGACACCGCATCGGCAAGAACCACAGCAATCTCCTGCTCCACGCGTCCCCCGCCGCCGCCACGCGCCGCGTCGTCGAGGGCGGCGACTTCGCGCTCTCCTTCCTCCCCGCCCGCGCTTCGTCGTACGCCGCCGACCAGTGGGATGCCTTTTACTCGTACGCCGACCAGTGGAAGGTCTTGGACTGCCGCAACGGCCGCCTCCTTCTGCGTAACCAGATGTCCAGAGAGATGGCCGTCGCCGACCCCTTGACCCGGCGCTGCGTCTCTCTCCCCGCGCCGCCCGCCGAGCGCCCCGTAGGGTACGGCCTCGTCACCGACGACGGCGACTCTTCTTTGTTCCAGGCGTTCTGCATTTCTCAAGACAGCGGCGGTTCCTCCGGGCTGCGCGCTCTCGTCCTCTCCTCCGGCGAGCTCCGCTGGACCGACGTTGCTGGCCTCGCGCTCGCGCACCAGTCTGGTTTCGACGACTCCCGGGCGATGCAGGCGAACGGGTCGCTGTACTGGGGTCTCAAGGGCTGGAGCGCATGGTGGAGCTCAACACGGTGACCATGGAGTTCTCCCTGCTGGAGCTCCCGCCTTTCACGAGGAAGTTCAGGTTCGACGTCATTGAGAAGGGAGAGGACGGCGCCGGTGGTCTCTACCTGCTCACCATGCGCGAATTCTGCATCGAGGTTTGGGGCGGTTGGGAGGATGGCAGCGGTCGCCTGACAGGGACGCTTGTGGAGAAGTCGGTGAGGTTCCAAAGGGCGATGGCAGCGATGATTGGTTCAGAACAATTTTACCGGAGTGGGCTCAAGGTCATTGGGTGGTTGCCGGTGTCCTATTCTTGCGCAATGGGGATCGTCATCTCTCCATTGATCTGGAAACTATGAGGCTGAGGATGTTGCCTCATATACAGAAATGCGGCAAAGGCCCATTACCACAGGGGCTGATTTATCCATACACGATAGCGTGGCCGCCTTCGTTCCTCAACCCTACTGAAGAAAGTGCTTGATAAGATGGTAATCCATCATGCTTTATACTCCGAAACTTTTTTCGTTTTCTGCTTGGGTGAAATCTTCTGATATGCTGAACATCCTGAATTTACTGCAGGACTGTGAGACACTTCAGTTTATGATGATAAGAATTTATGGCAGAGGTAATGGAAAAGAAGGAATTCGTAGAGGATGATCGGAGCCAGTGGCGGAGCTTGACCATAAGCATAGGAGGGGCTAAGAGAGATTAGATGATAACTGAGGTGGCCAACTTGAAGCATTTTATGTTTTGTATGGTCAAAAAGTGGTAAATACATAGTACTACTATGGAAATTTCAGCATGTTTCCTGATTTCTGTACATGTTCATCGTCTTCACATTAGTTACTTAACCTGCAGTTGTGATTACATGTTTGAGCCTTGTATGACGTAATTGTTCAGTCTTCGGGTCTTAATTGGTGTTATGCCCAGTCCAATGATGTGCATGGTCATTATTATTCGACTGCATACTCTGGGAAATATAGCATTTAGCAATTAGCATGCTTCCTGATTTCTGTGCCAGTTCGTTTGGCTCCTTGCATTAGTTAACCTGCAGTTTGGTGTGATACAATTCTGGTCGGATTGGAGTGTGGCTCCTTCAATACAGATGCATGAATGCTGTATAATCTTACTGGGCTTTCAAAATCATGTGCAGTGGGTGCTGCCATTGTGTCAAAGGTTCATGATAGCTGTATGCTTCTTTTTTTATAATCTAATCTCTGAAGAAATTTTGAGATGGAACCTGCAGCCTCAGATTTTGGGGCTGTTTCTTGAGGTTATCTTCGTCAAAGGTTTGTAGGCAAACAAACTCTGATTTCACAGAGACAGGATATCCTTTTTCGTCAATCATGTTTCATATGGACGGCTTAAATAGGGTGGCTACAATAATGGGCGTAATTGTCTGATGTTCATATATGCCCACCCGTCTTAGTATTAAGCAGTCATGTTGTGTGCCAATGGATCGCCTGGACTGGAAGGCATCAGGAGTCAACTTTGCTTATGCAAGTTCCGCAACAATAAGAGTGTTGTCGGAGTTTAATGTACCAACAAATTCAGCACAATGTGTTGATCGTATTCAATCAAAATGTGGGTGACATGTTTGAAAATGACACAGTACCTGTCGTCTGTTATTTTCAGTCTAGGTTTAACAGTCTAAACTTCTAGAGTCTAGAGCTCTTGCTGCAAGGAAACATATCATGTTCTAAGCACGGACTAGACTACGCTGCCGTGTGGTATAGTTTTGTAACATTGCTATCTGGTGGCCTGACACTTGTAAGACACTGCATAGGCAAACCTGTTAGACCTAACATTACTCTAACCACAACTATGCTTTGGGAGCAGACATCAATCAGCCTAGAGCACGGAATTATGTTGTATCTGCTGCATACGCTGGCCATCTCCTTCTGTACGATGATGCTGGGGATCATGTCAGTATACATGAGCAGACTGTAGTACTCCGGACGGCCTCCCTCGCGTGGCTGCGGGTCATCGTCTCCTTCACCAGACGTGTCGGCGTCGCCCTGGCAGAGATCTGGTCCGATTTCCCTGTAAGAACACAAACACTTCCATTCTCAGCATCCCACCATTCTTCATCGGAAAAATTGGCGCTCATCTTGATTCACAGCGTGTGATCGAATTTGGGATTTCTTGTGCTCTGCTTATAAGCTTTCACTTTTTATTTGGACAGTAAAAAAGGATACGAGAGTGGCATGACTGAATCTTGAAAGCATCTTTTGTTTGCTCTACTTGGTATTCTGGGAAGAAAGCTTCATGTTTGTGATCACAGCTCACATCCTCTGCTTCCAACTTAAGTGCTCTCAGCTTATCATGCAGGTTTGATCTGGACCAAGTACTGTTGAAAAACAAAAATGTCAAGATCCCAGATATCAATACTATATATTGTGCAGAAATATGATAAATGACCAGATGAAGCGATTACATGATGTGTTTTAGCTTATAAAAGATGCATGGCAAATGAAAGAAGTCAAGATCAGTTCAGTTAGGAACATAAATATGCGAATATACTTTCAGTTGCCAAACTGGTTGGAGACTATGCTGCAAAATCTGACAAGGAGGAGGTGCCCTTTCCATTTTCCCCAAGGTTTCTGGACGTTTTTAGGTCCAAATGTGAATTGGAGTCATAAATTTATCTATACCTCTTATAAAGTAAAACCCCACTAAGTGTATTAATTATTTTTCTATCTCAACATGCAAGGTATCCACATCACCCACTATTTTATCCAATCAATTGTACATGTCATCTCCACTAACAATAATTAATAATAGTACATCTTGTGTGTGCTCAATATCCATGTCATTTTTCAACCATATAATTGTCCACGTCATTAATATTTAGTCCTCAAATATTCAATAATTTCACATGAATTAAATTTATTGTATTATTGTGATCAACTGAATCTTGACAATTGAATATTCATGTGTTTTCTACCCATTTCATTACATACTATTTTTTTTAATAGATTCCCGCTGCAACGCGCGGGGTATTCTTCTAGTTTATTATATTCTGAATACCTTATGAGCTATTAAGGCTGCTCACAGTGGGGGTAACTAAGGAAGTAACATAGATGTCACCTAAGCAAAAAAGATGACGTGTCAGCTAACTAATGAGGAGAGATAGAGTAACATAGCTAGTTACCATCACATAGCGCTTCCCAAGACAAGATGAGTCTACAACTTAATAAATGAGACCACAGGGGCTGATTTATCCACACACGATAGGGGCCACCTTCGTTCCTCAACCCTACTGAAAAAAGTGCTGATAAGATGGTAATCCATGATGCTTTATACTCTGAAACTTTCTTCGTTTTCTTCTTGGGTGAAATCTTCTGATATGCTGAACATCTTGAATTTGCTGCAGGAATGTGAGGCACACTCAGTTTATGATGATAAGAATTTGTGGCAGAGGTAACCGAAAAGAAGAAATTTGATTGTCCATAGGAATTCCTGGAGGATGATGGGAGCGCAAGTACTCCAGCTGTGCCTGCATGTTTGAGCCTCGTATGGCGTAATTGTTCAGTCTTGAGAATCTTAATTGGTGTTATGCTCAGTCCAATGATGTGCATCATCACTATTATTCGACTGCATACTCTGGGAATTGTAGCATTTAGCATGCTTCCTGATTGCTGTGCCAGTTCATTTGGCTCCTAGCATTAGTTACTTAACCTGCAGTTGGTGTGATACAATTCTGGAATGCTGGATAATCTTACTGGGCTTTCAAAATCATGTGCACTGGGTGCTGTGATTGTGTCAAAGATTCATGATAGCTGTATGCTTTTTTTAATCTAATCTCTGAAGAAACTTTGAGATGGAAACTGCAGCCTCAGGTTTTGGGGCTGTTTCTTGAGGTTATCTTTGTCAAAGGTTTGTAGGCAAGCAAACTCTGATTTCACAGAGACAGGTTATCATTTTTTTTGTCAATCGTGTTGTTTATGGATGAGCTTAAAGTGGGCTGCTACAATAATGAGCGTGAGTGTCTGATGTTCATATATGCCCACCCGTTTTAGAGTAAGCAGTCATGTTGTGTACCAGTGGATCGCCTGGACTGGAAGGCATCACGAGTCGACTTCTGCATTATCTGAATCAACAGAGGATCTATGTTTACAATTATGCATCTTCTTTACTTTGCTTATGCAAGTTCCGCAACAATAAGAGTGTTGCCGGAGTTTCATGTACCAACAAATTCAGCACAATGTGTTAGTCGAATTCAATCAAAATGTGGGTGACATGTTTGAAAATGACACAGTACCTGTCGTCTGTTATTTTCAGTCTAGGTTTAACAGTCTAAACTTCTAGACTCTAGAGCTCTTGCTGCAAGGAAAAATATCATGTTCCTACGCTGCCGTGTGGTACAGTTTTGTAACATTGCTATCTGACACTTGTAAGACACTGCATAGGCAAACCTGTTAGACCTACCATTACTCTAACCACAACTATGCTTTGGGAGCAGACATCAATCAGCCTAGAGCACGGAATTATGTTATATCTGCTGCATACGCTGGTCATCTCCTCTACGATGACGCTATTCACGGGGATCATGTCAGTATACATGAGCAGACTGTAGTACTCCGGACGACCTCCCTCGTGTGGGTGCGGGTCATCGTCTCCTTCTTCACAAGACGTGTCGGCGTCGACATGGCAGAGATATGCTCCTATTTCCCTGTAAGAACACAAACACTTCCCTTCTCACCATCCCACCGTTCTATGATCGGAAAAATTGGCGCTCATCTTGATTCACAGCGTGTGATTTGAGATTTCTTGTGCTCTGCTTATAAGCATTCATTTTTTATTTGGACAGTAAAAAAGGATACGAGAGTGGCATGACTGAATCTTGAAAGCATCTTTTGTTTGCCCTACTTGGTATTCTAGGAAGAAAGCTCCATGTTTGTGATCACAGCTCACATCCTCTGCTTCCAACTTAAGTGCTCTCAGCTTATCATGGAGGTTTGATCTGGACCAAGTACTGTTGAAAAACTAAAATGTCAAGATCCCAAATATCAATACTATATATTGTGCTGAAATATGATAAATGACCAGATGAAGCGATTACTTTCAGTTAGGAACATAATGTGTTGTAGCTTATAAAAGATGCATGGCAAATGAAAGAAGTCAAGATCAGTTCAGTTAGGAACATAAATATGCGAATATACTTTCAGTTGCCAAACTGGTTGGAGACTATGCTGCAAAATCTGACAAGGAGGAGGTGCCCTTTCCATTTTCCCCAAGGTTTCTGTACGTTTTTAGGTCCAAATGTGAATTGGAGTCATAAATTTTATTCTGAATACCTTATGAGCTATTAAATCCTGGCAAACTGGCTGCAAACGTTGCAGGCTAATAAATCTAGCGGAGGCTCTATGTTCAGTCAGAAAAGAGAGACCGTCACGCAAGTGGAAATCCGCAGTTCCGAACACAAACCTTCCAAATTCAGTTAGCCGCTGGGCAGAAAACTTGAAAGCCAAGTCCGTGTTCGGGACGAGGAGGCGAATCCGACATCAGATCAGACACAAGCGCGTGGAAGCCTGCCCATCATATAATCACACCACCCCCGATCGACCCCTCCTCTGACACAGCTACCAAGCTCTCTGCCTCCACTCGGCTTCACCCATGGCCATGAAGGACGCGAGAAAACTCGAAACCAAGAAACGAACCAACGCAACCTCCAGCAGCTCCGTGGCCATGGCGGAGATGCCTCCCCACGGCGCGAACCATGTCCAGACACCGCCGCCGCCGCTCCCTCCCGGCGTCTACTTCAGCCCGACGCGGATGGAGTGCCTGGGAGGCTGGGACTCCTCAACAGGTCGATCGCCGGCGACAATGAGATGCGCGAGCGCGACACCTGGGGCTGCGTCCGTGGCGGCAACATCTACGGCGAGAGCCCCGACGCACTGCGCCGGCAGCATCCGCCGGCCAGCATCCGCGACAGCGAGCACACGTGGTGGTTTCTGAGCCAGACGAAATTCCAGAGCCAGGCCAAGGGCGGTGGCGCCTCCAAGCGCGCCGACCGCCGCGTCGAGACCGGCGGGTACTGGCGGCTGGAGCAGAGCAAGCAGAAGCTGGACGACGATGGCTTCAAGAACACCTTCGGCTATTACGTCGACGGGCACTCCAAGTCCAAGAGGAAGGACAAGACGCCGTGGCTCATGCAGGAGTTCACCAGCAACAACGACGACGGCGCCGGCAAGGGGGGCGTGCCCGCGCTCTACAGGCTCTACGTCACGCCGCGCGCCACCGACGACCAGCTGAAAGACGTCTTCGGGAGGACGGCATGAAGATTGATCCTGACGGGAGGAAGAAGCCCGCACGAGGCATGGTCCCGGAGGAGTATTTCGACCGCATCGTCGACCTGCTGCCGCAGGGGAGTGTCTGTCCTGGTGTCGGTCAAGAGCACGTCCAGGAGGAGCACTATCTTGGTCAGTACGAGCTGCAGCAGGGGCAGCCACCGCCTCTGCCTCCGGTGGCGCCGGAGGGTTTTGTTGATTTCTACAGCCAGCAGGAGCAGTATCCCGGTCCGTACCAGTACCAGCAGGATCAGTATCAAGTACGAGCAGCAGCAGCAGCAGGGGCAGTATTCCGGGTACCAGCAGGATCAGTATATTGGTCAGTACGAGCAGCAGCAGGGGCCGCCGTCAATGGTCGCTCCACCCCTCCCTCCGCCTGCATCGCCGGGCCTCCTTGCTGAGCTCGCGGTGGACGCGCCGTCGGACAATCTCAGCATACCCATGGCCGACTTTATGAGGATGATCGACGATAACCAGCAGCCAGCGGAGACGGTCAAGGGGGGAGAACCGAATTGGGAGTCGCTGGACGATATAGTTGATGACGATGAGCTTGCCAACTTCAATAAGGACTGATCACAGGACGGCGACGGCTGACAGATAGTAGTAGATTAGCATGCTTGAGGCGATCCTCTGGTCAATTTCGGGACGTTTTTTTTGTAGTATTCTTGCTGTTGGCTTAACGGTGTATGCTGATTGCCGATAGCTCTTTCAAGACTGTTTTGTATCTGATGATTGCAGGAGGCAAGTGTTGATTTAGTACTCTGTTTTGAAATTACTGCATTTTTTTTACTACTCCGTACTTGATAGAATGATAGTTGAGACGATCATACCGTCATACGAACACTACAATAATGCGAGGACAGGAATTCTTTTAACTGTCTTTGTTATTTTTTGCCTGAAAATATTTGTCGCAGAGGTGTGATAGAAATAAGACGCCACTGTATGTTTTGCTCATCTTCAGCAAGCAGCCATATAAATTCAGACTATGGAATATGGAGGAAACAAGTAGTACGGAGTAAATGATTTGCTTCCTCGCATTACTGGAGTTGCTGTGAGCCTGTGATACAGTTCTGGAATGTGGTTCCTCTCATACAGATGCACAAATGCTGGCCAAAATCATGCACAGTGGTTGCTGCGATTGTGGTAATGGTTGATAAAATATTTGTGTCAGTTGTATCAGTGCAATTTTTAATCCATTCTCTGGAGAAATTTTGAGATGTCATGGATCGAAACTGCAGCCTCTGGTTTTGGGCTTCTGTTTCTTCAGTTTCTTTCGCTCAAGGGTTTTGTGGGCAAATAAATCCGATTTCAGAGAGACAGGTTATCCTTGTCTTTCAGCCATGTTACATCTGAGAGTATAGAAGGGGGCGACGACAATAATGACAATGAATGCATGATGTTCGTAGATGCCTCACCCATTTCAGTGTTAAACAGTCATGTTCCGTGTGTGCCGACGAATCGCCTGGGTTGGCATCAGGAGGAGTGCATTTACAGCTGCTTGAGAAGAGTGCAACGAGGGTGCATGGTGGACCGTCTAATGATTCTGCATGGAGGGAAGGCGTATGGAAAGGCATCTGGAAGCTAAATTGCCCGGCCAATGTTCATCGGTGCTATGTTTGCAATTATGCATCTTTTTTTTAATTTTGCTTATGCAGGCTTCGCAACAATAAGGGTGTTGTCTGAGTTTCATGCACCGACCAATCCACCCAATGCAATCTTCCCTGTGTCAGTTTCTTATATACCCGGCGTCCATTATTTCAAGCCTAGGGTAAAAAGACTAAATTCTAGTGCCCTATAAATAGACAACCTTGTTAGACCTCCATTACTGTAGCCACAAATTAGCTTTGGGAGCGTACACGAGTCAGTAATCTGCACAGTGCACTTCTGAATTCGTACACTCGACACAAACCAGGCAGATGTACAAATAAGCCAACAGCAGCACATTCAAATACTGTGTAAGTACCCTTAAATAAAGATGATGCATAATTACATCAAAGAAAATGATACTTTTTTCGATAAAGGGCATTAGATTAAACTCAAAAGTTAGCATCACGCTGATTATACAATTCAAGAGAGCTTACACCCGCTCTCTGTATAGATAGGATGCACACAGCCGCAAAGATCAAAAGTAAATAAAAAAGAACGGCGTATAACAAAATAACATGAAGATCTTGCCGAACGCCTATGATGAAGGAGGGCCGATCCGAAGACTACATTGCCACCCATGTGGGATAAAAAAATATCCCGCACCACTCGCTCCAATCGTGTACACACCTCCATAAATAGGTTTATGTTTTCCATACGTTGTAAAGGCCACCATGAACGAAGCAAAAGTGTATTTCGGTAAATGACATGCAAAAGAGAAGACAACTTACTATTAAAAACCATATCATTTATACATAACCAAAACGATCATATTACGGCAAGAGCTCCTAGCCTAATGAGAATTCTATATTTGTGGTCAACTCCACGTAATGAATTACCAAAGCTATTTGCAACACTATGTGGTGGGTACAAGTTAGAAACCAATTGGATGACTCACCATATTGAACGGCCAACCTGACATTGGAAGAATAAGTGGTTAATTGTCTCATTATGCTGACATAATACGCACTTTGTACTCCCATGCCAGTTGTGTTTAACAAGGTTATCCTTGGTAAGGATCACACCTTTGCGAAGGTACCACACAATTTTTGTAGTTTTTAGAGGTATCTTCATGTTGCAGATTTTTTTATTATTATCGACCGACACTTCTGCATGAACGAGTGCTCTATACATGGAATCAACCGAGAATTTGCCGTTCTCGTATAAATTCCAGTGAAACTCATCAAACCCTTGCGACAGTTGAACCATTGCCAACCGCCCACACAAAATGTTCCATGCCGCAAGTGCAGGACCAATTAAATCTCGCTTGAACGTCATGTTTGGTTAAGATGACTTCATAACGTAGCGATTGTATCGCTCTTCTTGTGACGAACAATATTGTACAGAGCTAGATATTGTTCTAGGATGGTGGCGTCACCTAGCCACTTATACTCTCAGAATCTAATTTCCGATCATTCCTTAATATTAAATGATCCAAGGCGGAAAAAATGTTTCTTCGCCGCCATTAGCCCGGCCCAGAAATGTGAATCCCCTGGTTTCCAATATACTTTCTTTTGAGCCTATATACTTTCTTCTCAAGAGGGTTTGCCAGACCCCATCCTCGGTAAGAAGCTTAAATAGTCATTTAACAAGTAAGGCTTAATTCTTGACCAAGACCCCCTTGATCCGTTGGACGACAAATTACGTCCCACCTCGCCAGTTGATATTTCTTCTTTTCATTGTCGCCTTGCCAGAAGAATCTTGATCCGAAATAATCCAATCTATGCAAAACTTCTTTTGGCAATTGGAAGAAAGAAATTATATATATAGTATCATGTTACTTAGTATAGAGTTAATGAGAATCAATCTGATACTAGACCCCCAAAAGAAAAATGCTACTAGGATGGACCTCTGTTTCGCGAGTGCAGAACCTACAATACTATGATTTCAATGTGAATGCAGTAAGGAACAACTACAATTGAAACAAGCTGAAGAACAAACTCCAAACAACCATGTACAGTACAGTGCACATAACCCAGAGTTAATAAGAAAAGCGACAAATTAGATGGGCGTGAGCCACCAACTCAAAGCCGAACATGAAAATAGGAGATGCCACGCCTAATGAAAAGCGACCTAGACTACCGAAAAGAACGGAAACACGCCGCCTTGTAGACCACCGAGCCCCGATGCACTGACCACAACAAGCTATTGCCAGAGAGGGCCGCCTACCCTCTCGATCCGGGCCGTGGAGCGTCGATCCTGCCAGCAACTAGTGAGTACCAATGACGGTGACACCGAAGACACGTGTAAAGGATGGGAGGCCAACGAAACCGCTCCATGCCGAAGACGAGGAAGCTTCAGGCCAAGCCGATGACTCCGAGGTGGTGCACCCGAATTGAACTTGACCTCCCGACGACGACCCCAATAGATAGGGTAACGACGCCGCCGTCGCCTGCAAAACAGGCTAGGGTTTTCTTTCAATATAACTCGAGGATTATACTGCAAGATAGCAATGTATCAACCGGGCCCCAAGCCGAAACTTCCGATCCCCCAGTCTATCGCATGGCTCCGGCCGCCGCCATCATCGCCGACCTCGGCGAGGACCTCCTGCGGGAGATCTTCCTCCTCCTCCCCACCCCTGCCGACCTCCACCGCGCAGCGCTCACTTGCAAACCCTTCCTCCGCGCCGTCCGCAGCGCCGCCTTCCTCCGCCTCTTCCGCCGCCGCCACCCCTTCACCTGTCCGCGCCTCCTCGGCTGCTTCATCTACCGCCCCATCGAAGACCGCCTCTGCGGGAAACCTGGTCCTCTCCTTCTCGCCGCGTTCCCCGCTGCCGCCGCCACGCGCGGCATCGTCGAGGGCGGCGACTTCAAGCTCTCCTTCCTATACGCCCGCGGTTCGTCGTCATACGGCAACCCGTGGAATGTCTTGGACTGCCGCAACGGCCGCCTTCTGCTGCGTAAAAGGGTGACTGGAGAGATGGCCGTCGCCGACCCATTGACCCGGCGTTGTGTCTCTCTCCCCGCGCCCCTGGCCGAGCGCCCCGTAGGGTACGGCCTCGTCACCGACGACGGCGACTCTTCGGCGTTCCAGGTGTTCTGCATTTCGAAAGACGGCGGCGAATCCTCCGGGCTGCGCGCCCTCGTCCTCTCCTCCGGCGAGCTCCGCTGGGCCGACGTCGCTGGCCTCGCGCTTGCGCACCACCCCGATCTCGCCGACCGCCGGGCGATGCAGGCGAACCGATCGCTGTACTGGGGCCTCAAGGGCTGGGAGCGCATGGTGGAGCTCAACACGGGGACGATGAAGTTCTCCGTGCTGGAGCTCCCGCCTTTTACGGGGCAGTTCCGATTCGACGTCATTGAGAAGGGAGAGGACGGCGCCGGTGGGCTCTACCTGCTCACCATGCGCGACTTCTGCGTCGAGGTTTGGGGCGGTTGGGAGGATGGCAGTGGTAGAGTGACATGGACGCTTGTGGAGAAGTCGGTAAGGTTCCAGAGGGCGATGGAGGCGATGTTTGGTTCAGAACATTTTCATGGGCGTGGGCTGCATGTCATCAGGGTGGTTGCCGGTGTCCTGTTCTTGCGCAATGGGTATCGTCTGCTCTCCATTGATCTGGAAACTATGAGGCCGAGGATGTTGTCTCGTAAAAAGAAATGCCCATGGGGGCTGATTTATCCTTACACGATAGCGTGGCCGCCTTCGTTCTTGAATCCTACTGAACAAAGTGATTGATAATATAGCTGGTGAGTCTACTATGCAAGTTTTGTCGAGACTCTGTACTTTGTAAGTTTTGACAAACGATATGATTATACATAAATATTAGGACCAAACAATTCAGTTTAACTTCCTAATTTTTTTGTTTTGAGTTTAGCTTTTGCGCACACAAAAGAACATGATGTTTTATACTCCAAAACTTTTTAATTCGCTTCTTGGGTGAAATCTTTTGATATTGCTGAATACTCTTAATTGGTGCAGGAATTTGAGGCGACATGATAAGATTTTGTGGCAGAGGTAACAAAAGGGAAGACAATTCGATTATCCATATGAATTCCTGGAGGATGATCACAGTGCAACTACTCCAGTCATGCTTACCGGTTTTGGTTGTTGTTAATCTCAGTCTCGCTATTATTTTACTGTATAATTTGGGGAATGTAGAATTTAACATGCTTCATGATTTCTTTAGCTGTTCATTTGCGTCCTCGCATTACTGGAGTTGATGTGATAGTATGGTTCCTTTGATACAGATGCACGAATACCGGGTACAGGGTTCCCCAGGATAATCTTTCTGGGTTTCCAAATCATGCACAGTGGTTGCTCCGATTGTGGCAATGGTTGTTAAAATACACTACGGAAACAGTCAAAACGCCGACGGCGGGCCGCCGTCGGCGTAGCAACGATCGCCGTCGGCGTAGACCTACACCGACGGCCGCCGTCGGCGTATCGTCGTCGGCGTAGGACGCTGTCGGCGTATGAACAATGCCGTCGGCGTATCTGAAGTGGGACCCACAAAAGGAAAGTTGACGTCTCCGTCTGCTCCACCTATACGCCGACGGCAGTGCCGTCGGCCTAGGCTGCCACGTGTGCTGATCTGGTGCGTCTGGGAGGAGTCTTACGCCGACGGCATTGCCGTCGGCGTATATATGACCATATGGTCCTCCAGCGTCGACGTGGCGCCATCCTGTGCGTCCCCGCAGCATACTCCGACGGCAATGCCGTCGGCGTAGACTTGACCATATTTTCAGTTTCTGAAATTTTTTGCTGCTGGTTTCTGGCGCATTTTAAATACAATTAAAATTGCACAAATTATAAAACATCACAGAAACATCAAATAAAACACCACATACATATCCAAATGACACAAACATGATTCAAATTCATCCAAGCATTCATACAAACTCCAAACAAGTTCGAATTCACACACGCTACACCCGAACACATCCTACACCTCCCGAGAGCCCGAGGCCGATGATTCCTTGCCTTGGCTCATCTTGGTCAATCACCTGCATTGAGAAAGGATAAACTTTAAGCATGTTGAAAAATGTAGTAAATAAGAATAAAGACGTAATGCAATTAAGAAGAAGCATGTTGAAAAGTAAATAGTACGCAAAAGGACATAAAAGACCCTCACCCCTAATCATCACTCTCATAGTTAAGTCCTGGGTTGTCATCATCACTATCAACATCACTATCACGAGTGTTGTATATTGGAACCTCCTCGCACGGTGGAGGCTCATCATCGTCATCACTATCACTCTGTAACTTGTTGAGCATATCTATATCCTTTAGATTCACCACTACGTCACCACCTGTTTGTGCATTGTCCTCGCGGTCCTCAAGACCTTGTATGCCAAAGTCCCCAAAGGTTTGTTCCTCTTGATAGAAAATCCCCTCGTATGTTTTAGGGTCAATGTTGTTGTAATCGTCTTCGGAGGGCATGGGTAGCTTACCACGTGGCGATACATGGAACACGACTTCCCAACCAATGAGTCCCTCTTTCTTGCATGGGTAGGGCAAATAATAAACTTGAAAGGCTTGGTGAGCCACAACAAAGACATCGGATCCATTGTAGGTGGTTGAAGGCTTAACTTCAACTAACCCAATGGAAGGGGTACTTTTGGTTCCATGCTCAGGGTCGAACCAGTGGCATTTGAACACAACAAGCTTGAGTGATATGTTCGTGTTATTGAACGTCAGCTCATATACGTTCTGTAACCTTCCGTAGTAATCATAATTACCGGCTCCTTTGGTGAAGACCCCGGTATTTATAGTCTTTGCATTAGGCCGACTGTTCTGGTGATGCTCTGTATGGAAGCGGTACCCATTCACATCATACTTCTCATACTTCTCGACTCTACGGTTACAACCTTGGGAGACACATCTCAACTCATCTGACATCACAACGTTGGGATCAGCTCCCTACAAGTACAAATTGTTTTGTGCATTAGTAAGAGGGATAATACACGAATTGCAAGGTAGAAGGGACAGGTTTGAAATTACCTTTTCCCTGAACCAAACCGTGAATTTTTTCTTTCCGGGGGCAGGCTCTTTCAAAAGAGTGTCCAACGCGGCTTCATTGGGTCCATCTGATGTTCCCGACCACATTTCATCCGTGAATTGACTAAAAGGAGAAAATACGTATTAGAACGAAATCATGATAGTAGTTGCAAAGTAATTTGTTCCCCATTTTACCTAAGGAAACTGCCCTCTTCTCCCTGCTCGTCGTGGGTCACTTCCTTCATGTTCATAAGCACATAGAGCATTATGCACTCCAGCTCATCATTGGTCAAGTTATACCTTGTTGGGCCACCGCTCTTGCCACCGGGACACTGGAAGAGGACGAGCTTGGGGTCTCGCTTGGGCTCGTCGACATTGTACCGAGAGGCCTGGTTATGCATAGTGGGAACATCATCGGGGTAGTACGTTAGCCTGGCGTCTGCCATCTCCTGAAGGATAGTTGCCTCGGCTATGGATGACTCAATCTTATTTTTGTTTCCACATTTGGTTCGAATATACTTAAACTCTCTCTCAATACAAAACTGCCAACGAAACTGCACCGGTCCACCCAAGAGTACCTCATTCGCAAGATGCACAACAAGATGTGCCATCGGAGTAAAGAAGCCTGGCGGAAATATCGTCTCTAAGTTGCACAGCAACTCCGGCACTAGTTCATGCAGCTTCTGAATAATCAGGGGACATACTTGCTTAGCACAGAGCGTGCGGAAGAAATGGCTCAACTCCGCGAGCACTCGCCAGACACGGTCGGGGAGATACCCTCGAACCATCACCGGTAGCAGCCGCTCAATCCATATATGATAGTCGTGACTCTTGAGCCCGGTGACTTTTGCCGTTTGTATATTGACTCCCTTACTTATATTCGAACAATAGCCATCAGGGAACATCACGACGAATTTGAGCCAATGGAATGCCTCAGACCTTTGCATACTATTAAGGCAGAAGTCAGCATGCGGCTTGAACCAGTTCTTTTGACGGCCTTCAGGAGGCTTCATGTGCATTCTCTCCCTATCACAGAGCTTCTTAACATCAACTCTAGCCTTAACATTATCCTTCGACTTCGGGGTAATGTTCAGGATTGTGTGAAAGAGGGACTCTCCAACATTCTTTTCGGTGTGCATCACATCGATGCTATGGGGAAGTTCGAGGTCCTTGTAATATTCGAGTTGCGTCAAGCCTGCCACGTGAGTCCAGTTGTGCGACACACCATATCCCACATATCGTGGGCCTTTTCTCCCAGCAGGCACGAGAGCACTTAGCTCGGCGTCAACAGCTGCACCATCGAAAGTTGGTATCGCTTTTTCTTCACGCTCAACTCTGCCCTTCTTGAAGTTCTTTTTGTCTTCTCTAAACGGATGCCCTCTTTTGAGGAACTTTCGATGTGTGTCAAACGCGGAATACTTCCGTCCCGCCGTTAGCCACATGAACTCAAGTCGGTTCCTGCACACTGGGCATGGCCACTTACCAGCTGTACACCATCCGCAGAATAGGGCGTACCCGGGCATGTCATGCATGGAATTGTGATACCAAACTTTCATCAAGAAGTTTGTCTTCGATGCACGATCATATGTCAACGTCCCGTGGTGCCAAGAGTGGTTCAGATCATCCACAATTGGCTGCATGTACATACTTAAATTCTTCCCCGGATATTCAGGACCTGGAATGATCAGCGAGAGGAACATGGTCTTCTTTTGCATTAGGGCTCCAGGAGGGAGATTGAGCGGAATAACAAACACGGGCCAGCAGCTGTACGCGGTAGTCGACAAACCATATGGATTGAATCCATCGGTTGCTATCGCGATTCTCACGTTTCGAGCATCTGCTGCCTCATCGGGGTGGTTCGCATCAAAGTTCTTCCATGCCGTACCATCAGATGGATGTCCCATCAATTCCCGGTCGTGCTCATCCTTGTATCTCTTCCCCGTTTTGTGCCATTGCATCTGTGTGGCAGACTCTTTGTTCATGTAAAGCCGCTTGATTCTTTGTATGAATGGGAGGTAACGAAGAATCTTAATGGCGACATTTGACTGCGTCTTCGTACCATCGGGTCCTTTTACCACATGATACCTAGAGGCCTTACACAAGATACAGTACTTGTCATTGGCAAACTGTTTCCAAAACAAAAGGCATCCTTTTGGACAACAATCTATCTTCTGATAATCCATGCTGAGATCTCGCAGGATTTTCTTCGTTTCGTACATGCTTTGAGGCAGACAATGCCCTTCAGGCAACAGGTTACCAGTTGTTTGCAGATGCGCTTCAAAGCATGAACGGGTGCTGCCATACTGGAGCTTGTTGGCTAGTGCTTGCGAGATGGCATCGAGCTGAGAAACTTTTGCACCCTCGTACAGAGGCCTCTGAGACGAGGCCATCATAGCAAAGAAGGCCTTCGCGGTTGGCTCTGGGTCCTCCGGTTCACGCGGTTCCTCCGGTTCTGGAGGTTCCTCCGGTTCCTCCTGTGATGGTGGCGAATCTGGCATGTCGCCAGCACGGAGATCATCTAGCCAGTTTCTAATCCCATCATCTTCATTGCCATTGATCCGCTGCCGCATCACCCTGCCACTCTCGCGCTCGTACTCATCAAAGTTGACTGTCGTCACGAAGTTCGGCATATACCCACGAGAGAAGAGGTGTTTAATCATATCATCCTTTCCCTGACGTGTACGAAACTTGCAACGAGGGCAAGGGCACTGTCCACGAGCGCCTGACTCTGAACCCTTACGCGCTAACTCCTTCACTAACAAATGCGTCTTCCATACCCACTCATCTGTTTTGTCAACCAAACTAATTCGGCCACTGTACATCCACCCATTATCTGCCATCCTCTGCTGCTTTACTGTGAGCCAAATAATAATAACATGAAATTAAATGCATCATATTTTTATTTTCTTGCATGCAATGTCACCATTTTATTACGGCCAAATTTTATCTTTTACAACATGCAAGGGTTCACATACACTTCTAATAGGTAGGGGCCTATCCCGCCCGAGTACGTGTAGATCGAGTCGTGTCCCATGTTCTACCCCGACCCGAGACGGAATTTCGGCAGCACCTCCCCGCTGTTCTTCAGAATACACGTCTCGAGCTTGTCAAGCCGAGAGGGTGTGCATCCGAAGAACAACAGGGAGGTGCTGCCGAAATTCCGTCTCAGGAAGGGGTAGAACGTGGAACACGACCCGATCTACACGTACTCGGACTGTCCAACAGGACAACCCGGAAGTGTTACGGTTATAAATATGCAAAGATGGACAATCCTGCATATTTATAAATTTGTAACCCTTCCGGATGGGATCTGACTCGGGTTACGCGACTGACTTGGTGATCTAGACCAAAATAAACCTATGCAGCAAGAGAGGCGAAAGATTTATACCCTCGAAGCGTGATCGGTGGCCGGAGAAGGCCGAGAGGAAGCTACGTCATCTGAAAAGTACAAACAATCGAAATATATAAGCAAATATCCCTCCATTTTACCTAATAATTAAACATAAAACAGAATAAACCATAGAACGATGTAACCATATTAGCTAAACATAACACATATAGACAAGTAGCACAATAATACATAGGTAGCATGCATGCATCATAAGTCTAGCAGTACGACATGTAGCATAATAAGTCTAGTACGACACAACAGGACATCTGATAGACATCCTAAACTCACTCGCGCCGGTGTCAGTGACGTCGTCGTCGGCCCCACCAAGAGGACGTGCTGCTAGAGTCCTCCTGCTGCTGCGTGCCGGAGGGGCCGGCCTCGCCCTGCCCGCGCTGCTGCCGGCTCTCGCTGAGACCTGGTACTGGACCGCCATCACCTGGGGATCAAGGAGGAGATCCTTGACCAAGGGGTCATCCTCGCGCTGGTGGCGCGCCCTGAGCAGCCTCTCTGCCTGTCGGTGCTCCCTCTCCTCGGCCTTCGTCGCGATCCTCATGCCATCTGGCGCTAACATGTGCGCCACGCTCCGCTCATCCTCAAAGTTGAGGATCGCTCTCGCCCCAAAGTGCTGGACCGCCGCGCAGTCGTAGGCGCGGGCCGCCTGCCACGGGCACCTGAAAGTACCAAGCTGGATCTTCCTGTGATCCACTGTGATCTGAGCTGCCCAAGTCGGGATCTTCGTGGGTCTCCGGTGAACACCACGAAACTTTCGCTCCGGCTCCGACATGATACTTAGTTAAGTAAAAGCATTTGATACAGGGGTTAGTCATATATGAAATGAATATATGTGAAATCTACTTCAAACATGAACATGCAACACATATGAAACAAATGCTGTCATTTACACACAGGTATACATCAATCTATGAGTAAGAAATTTTTATACCTGCACTCAAGCTCTGCTGCCACTAGAGTAGGAATCCTGCAAGCAAAGGGACTTTTTTTAGTCCAAATAACGAAGATATTAAGGAGATGACTATGCATAGGGAACGTGGTTTTACATCTGAAGCCTCATATGTCAAAGCCATTAGTCAGCAAAAAGAGTGCCTACAAGAACGAAGTAGAAATAAATGCATTGTTCTTGCATTTACCCTTGGTTCTGTAGACAGTCTTCTTGCAAGCATAATGGACTATTCTAATCATCGGCTTGCATTAAGAATAGCCAAGAAGACAACATTATTTCTTTCGACTCATAAAAAACAGCAAATCACCTACACTAAATTTTTATACAACGATCATTCCAAATTGACTTAGCAAATTTTTCTAACAACATTTCTAATAAATTTCTACTAACACTTGGTCGACTAAGCAAAATCTACTAACACTTGGTCGACTAAGCAAAATCTACTAAGCAAAATCAACTAAGCTCACTTCCAGCTCTCACCCCAGGGGCACAAACACATCCCCTGATGGGATTGAGCAACCCACACCACCACTACTGTTATTCACTACTTCTAATCACTAGAAAAACCAGCCTCTCTGGCTCAGAACATGACCACTACTAAATTCAGCAGAGTAACCACTACTAAATTCAGCAGAACATAATCACTAGAACATTACAGACACGGAATATTTTACCTTGTTAAAATGGGGGTGTTGAGCAGCACTGCAGTGGAGGAGACGGCTCAAGGCAGTGGATTTGGCGGCGATCTCCACCGGATCCAGTGTGGGGCGCTCCTGCGCGTCGGCCTGGGTGTGGCGGGAGGTGGCCCGCGTGGCGGCGGCGGCGGCCGGGGCGCGACCTCGGGGCGGCGGGAGGTGGCCGGGGCGCGACCTCGGGGTCGGGGAGGAGGAGGCGCACGGCCGAAGCGGGAGGCTGAGGCGGCGGCGGACCTCGGGCGGCGGGAGGTGGCCCGCGTGGCGGCGGCGGCGGCCGGGGCGCGACCTCGGGGCGGCGGGAGGTGGCCGGGGCGCGACCTCGGGGCGGCGGGAGGTGGCCCGCGTGGCGGCGGCGGCGAAGCGGGAGGCTGCGGCGGCGGCGGACCGAGGGCGGGGAGGAGGCGCACGGGATGGGGGAGCAGGCGGCGGCGGCGGATCGAGGTCGGGGAGGAGGTGGCGGCGGCGGGCAGCGCGGGGAGGTGGGGATCGAGCAAGTGTGTGTGTGTGTGTGTGTGGAGGAGAGGAGCGTGCCCGCGCGCGTTTTTGTAGGTGGATAAGACTACGCCGACGGCATTGCCGTCGGCGTAGGGGTGGGTGGGTTAATTGGATAAGACTACGCCGACGGCATTGCCGTCGGCGTATCCTATTTTTTTTACTCAATATATTCCCTAATTTAGTAGAGAGAGGACAGCAGGTTATGCAAGAGAGGTTACTCGATCAGATGAACCCATTGTGAAGAACCTAGCTAGATCTGGAGAAGAGAGAGCCAACGCTGATTGCCATGTGAAGAACCCAGCCAGATGTGGAGAAGAGAAAGCCAAAGAGGTTAACTTCCCTGTGAAGGAACAAGCTAGTTGTGGATTAGATAAAGAGGCTAATGTGTCGGATAACCGCCCTGTGAAGAAACAAGCTGAAGCTACCTCTCAGCAAATGTGTCGACCAGGAAAACAGAATAGCAGGGATGGGAGCAAGAACTCTGATGACAGGAGCAAGAAAAGGACCCCTGACGAAGTAGATAGCCTGCCTCCAGAAAAGCAAGTGGAAGTTGCCTTTGAGGAGACAAGAGTTGTTCCTCCAAGTAAAAGGAGTTTTCATCAAGATCAAAGAGATGTTTTATGCGACGATGGAATAAATGCTCGTGTTCAGGAATCCAAGAGCAGGGGATCAGACATGAGTATGTCATCCCCTCAGACCAACAATGCTCAATACAGATCCAGTATGTCACCGGCTTCACTTTCTCTTTAGTTAGTTTCTGCACTTAGAGGTGAAAACTCCCCTTTTGGGCGAACCGGATGGAATCGTGTGTCGATTTGGGGTAGACTTTGGTTTCTCATGTTCCTATGGCCTAACATAACACAACCAAGCAAAAAAGTCCACTGGGCAACCCCGTTTCGACGCACGTCTATGGGGGTAGACGGAAACGTTAGGGTTTTTCCAGCAGATTCAGGGTTTCACCGAAGCGGGGCCCCGGAGCGTCGGAACCCCACCCAAACCTAGCTTGTGACATACCACTGGGCTACCCCGTTTCGACGCACGTCTATGGGGGTAGACGGAAACGTTAGGGTTTTTCCAGCGGATTCAGGGTTTCACCGAAGCGGGCCCCGGAGCGTCGGAACCCCACCCAAACCTAGCTTGTGACATACCATATGTATACAAGTGTGTTGTGTGTTGTAAATGTGCAAGAATCTACTCCTAGGTGTGACCGACATCACCGGCTTCACTTTCTCTCTAGTTAGTTTCTGCACTTAGAGGTGAAAACTCCCCTTTCGGGCGAACCGGATGGAATCGTGTGTCGATTTGGGGTAGACTTTGGTTTCTCATGTTCCTATGGCCTAACATAACACAACCAAGCAAAAAAGTCCACTGGGCTACCCCGTTTCGACGCACGTCTATGGGGTAGACGGAAACGTTAGGGTTTTTCCAGCGGATTCAGGGTTTCACCGAAGCGGGGACCCGGAGCGTCGGAACCCCACCCAAACCTAGCTTGTGACATACCATATGTATACAAGTGTGTTGTGTGTTGTAAATGTGCAAGAATCTACTCCTAGGTGTGACCGACATCACCGGCTTCACTTTCTCTCTAGTTAGTTTCTGCACTTAGAGGTGAAAACTCCCCTTTCGGGCGAACCGGATGGAATCGTGTGTCGATTTGGGGTAGACTTTGGTTTCTCATGTTACTATGGCCTAACATAACACAACCAAGCAAAAAAATCCACTGGGCTACCCCGTTTCGACGCACGTCTATGGGGGTAGACGGAAACGTTAGGGTTTTTCCAGCGGATTCAGGGTTTCACCGAAGCGGGGCCCCGGAGCGTCGGAACCCCACCCAGACCTAGCTTGTGACATACCATATGTATACAAGTGTGTTGTGTGTTGTAAATGTGCAAGAATCTACTCCTAGGTGTGACCGACATCACTGGCTTCACTTTCTCTCTAGTTAGTTTCTGCACTTAGAGGTGAAAACTCCCCTTTCGGGCGAACCGGATGGAATCGTGTGTCGATTTGGGGTAGACTTTGGTTTCTCATGTTCCTATGGCCTAACATAACACAACCAAGCAAAAAAATCCACTGGGCTACCCCGTTTCGACGCACGTCTATGGGGGTAGACGGAAACGTTAGGGTTTTTCCAGCGGATTCAGGGTTTCACCGAAGCGGGGCCCCGGAGCGTCGGAACCCCACCCAAACCTAGCTTGTGACATACCATATGTATACAAGTGTGTTGTGTGTTGTAAATGTGCAAGAATCTACTCCTAGGTGTGACCGACATCACCGGCTTCACTTTCTCTCTAGTTAGTTTCTGCACTTAGAGGTGAAAACTCCCCTTTCGGGCGAACCGGATGGAATCGTGTGTCGATTTGGGGTAGACTTTGGTTTCTCATGTTCCTATGGCCTAACATAACACAACCAAGCAAAAAAGTCCACTGGGCTACCCCGTTTCGACGCACGTCTATGGGGGTAGACGGAAACGTTAGGGTTTTTCCAGCGGCTTCAGGGTTTCACCGAAGCGGGGACCCGGAGCGTCGGAACCCCACCCAAACCTAGCTTGTGACATACCATATGTATACAAGTGTGTTGTGTGTTGTAAATGTGCAAGAATCTACTCCTAGGTGTGACCGACATCACCGGCTTCACTTTCTCTCTAGTTAGTTTCTGCACTTAGAGGTGAAAACTCCCCTTTCGGGCGAACCGGATGGAATCGTGTGTCGATTTGGGGTAGACTTTGGTTTCTCATGTTCCTATGGCCTAACATAACACAACCAAGCAAAAAAGTCCACTGGGCTACCCCGTTTCGACGCACGTCTATGGGGGTAGACGGAAACGTTAGGGTTTTTCCAGCGGCTTCAGGGTTTCACCGAAGCGGGGACCCGGAGCGTCGGAACCCCACCCAAACCTAGCTTGTGACATACCATATGTATACAAGTGTGTTGTGTGTTGTAAATGTGCAAGAATCTACTCCTAGGTGTGACCGACATCACCGGCTTCACTTTCTCTCTAGTTAGTTTCTGCACTTAGAGGTGAAAACTCCCCTTTCGGGCGAACCGGATGGAATCGTGTGTCGATTTGGGGTAGACTTTGGTTTCTCATGTTCCTATGGCCTAACATAACACAACCAAGCAAAAAAATCCACTGGGCTACCCCGTTTCGACGCACGTCTATGGGGGTAGACGGAAACGTTAGGGTTTTTCCAGCGGATTCAGGGTTTCACCGAAGCGGGGCCCCGGAGCGTCGGAACCCCACCCAAACCTAGCTTGTGACATACCATATGTATACAAGTGTGTTGTGTGTTGTAAATGTGCAAGAATCTACTCCTAGGTGTGACCGACATCACCGGCTTCACTTTCTCTCTAGTTAGTTTCTGCACTTAGAGGTGAAAACTCCCCTTTCGGGCGAACCGGATGGAATCGTGTGTCGATTTGGGGGTAGACTTTGGTTTCTCATGTTCCTATGGCCTAACATAACACAACCAAGCAAAAAAGTCCACTGGGCTACCCCGTTTCGACGCACGTCTATGGGGGTAGACGGAAACGTTAGGGTTTTTCCAGCGGATTCAGGGTTTCACCGAAGCGGGGCCCCGGAGCGTCGGAACCCCACCCAAACCTAGCTTGTGACATACCATATGTATACAAGTGTGTTGTGTGTTGTAAATGTGCAAGAATCTACTCCTAGGTGTGACCGACATCACCGGCTTCACTTTCTCTCTAGTTAGTTTCTGCACTTAGAGGTGAAAACTCCCCTTTCGGGCGAACCGGATGGAATCGTGTGTCGATTTGGGGTAGACTTTGGTTTCTCATGTTCCTTTGGCCTAACATAACACAACCAAGCAAAAAAATCCACTGGGCTACCCCGTTTCGACGCACGTCTATGGGGGTAGACGGAAACGTTAGGGTTTTTCCAGCGGATTCAGGGTTTCACCGAAGCGGGGCCCCGGAGCGTCGGAACCCCACCCAAACCTAGCTTGTGACATACCATATGTATACAAGTGTGTTGTGTGTTGTAAATGTGCAAGAATCTACTCCTAGGTGTGACCGACATCACCGGCTTCACTTTCTCTCTAGTTAGTTTCTGCACTTAGAGGTGAAAACTCCCCTTTCGGGCGAACCGGATGGAATCGTGTGTCGATTTGGGGTAGACTTTGGTTTCTCATGTTCCTATGGCCTAACATAACACAACCAAGCAAAAAAATCCACTGGGCTACCCCATTTCGACGCACGTCTATGGGGGTAGACGGAAACGTTAGGGTTTTTCCAGCGGATTCAGGGTTTCACCGAAGCGGGGCCCGGAGCGTCGGAACCCCACCCAAACCTAGCTTGTGACATACCATATGTATACAAGTGTGTTGTGTGTTGTAAATGTGCAAGAATCTACTCCTAGGTGTGACCGACATCACCGGCTTCACTTTCTCTCTAGTTAGTTTCTGCACTTAGAGGTGAAAACTCCCCTTTCGGGCGAACCGGATGGAATCGTGTGTCGATTTGGGGTAGACTTTGGTTTCTCATGTTCCTATGGCCTAACATAACACAACCAAGCAAAAAAGTCCACTGGGCTACCCCGTTTCGACGCACGTCTATGGGGGTAGACGGAAACGTTAGGGTTTTTCCAGCGGATTCAGGGTTTCACCGAATCGGGGACCCGGAGCGTCGGAACCCCACCCAAACCTAGCTTGTGACATACCATATGTATACAAGTGTGTTGTGTGTTGTAAATGTGCAAGAATCTACTCCTAGGTGTGACCGACATCACCGGCTTCACTTTCTCTCTAGTTAGTTTCTGCACTTAGAGGTGAAAACTCCCCTTTCGGGCGAACCGGATGGAATCGTGTGTCGATTTGGGGTAGACTTTGGTTTCTCATGTTCCTATGGCCTAACATAACACAACCAAGCAAAAAAGTCCACTGGGCTACCCCGTTTCGACGCACGTCTATGGGGGTAGACGGAAACGTTAGGGTTTTTCCAGCGGATTCAGGGTTTCACCGAATCGTGGACCCGGAGCGTCGGAACCCCACCCAAACCTAGCTTGTGACATACCATATGTATACAAGTGTGTTGTGTGTTGTAAATGTGCAAGAATCTACTCCTAGGTGTGACCGACATCACCGGCTTCACTTTCTCTCTAGTTAGTTTCTGCACTTAGAGGTGAAAACTCCCCTTTCGGGCGAACCGGATGGAATCGTGTGTCGATTTGGGGTAGACTTTGGTTTCTCATGTTCCTATGGCCTAACATAACACAACCAAGGAAAAAAGTCCACTGGGCTACCCCGTTTCGACGCACGTCTATGGGGGTAGACGGAAACGTTAGGGTTTTTCCAGCGGATTCAGGGTTTCACCGAAGCGGGGCCTCGGAGCGTCGGAACCCCACCCAAACCTAGCTTGTGACATACCATATGTATACAAGTGTGTTGTGTGTTGTAAATGTGCAAGAATCTACTCCTAGGTGTGACCGACATCACCGGCTTCACTTTCTCTCTAGTTAGTTTCTGCACTTAGAGGTGAAAACTCCCCTTTCGGGCGAACCGGATGGAATCGTGTGTCGATTTGGGGGTAGACTTTGGTTTCTCATGTTCCTATGGCCTAACATAACACAACCAAGCAAAAAAGTCCACTGGGCTACCCCGTTTCGACGCACGTCTATGGGGTAGACGGAAACGTTAGGGTTTTTCCAGCGGATTCAGGGTTTCACCGAAGCGGGGCCCCGGAGCGTCGGAACCCCACCCAAACCTAGCTTGTGACATACCATATGTATACAAGTGTGTTGTGTGTTGTAAATGTGCAAGAATCTACTCCTAGGTGTGACCGACATCACCGGCTTCACTTTCTCTCTAGTTAGTTTCTGCACTTAGAGGTGAAAACTCCCCTTTCGGGCGAACCGGATGGAATCGTGTGTCGATTTGGGGTAGACTTTGGTTTCTCATGTTCCTATGGCCTAACATAACACAACCAAGCAAAAAAATCCACTGGGCTACCCCGTTTCGACGCACGTCTATGGGGGTAGACGGAAACGTTAGGGTTTTTCCAGCGGATTCAGGGTTTCACCGAAGCGGGGCCCCGGAGCGTCGGAACCCCACCCAAACCTAGCTTGTGACATACCATATGTATACAAGTGTGTTGTGTGTTGTAAATGTGCAAGAATCTACTCCTAGGTGTGACCGACATCACCGGCTTCATTTTCTCTCTAGTTAGTTTCTGCACTTAGAGGTGAAAACTCCCCTTTCGGGCGAACCGGATGGAATCGTGTGTCGATTTGTGGTAGACTTTGGTTTCTCATGTTCCTATGGCCTAACATAACACAACCAAGCAAAAAAATCCACTGGCTACCCCGTTTCGACGCACGTCTATGGGGGTAGACGGAAACGTTAGGGTTTTTCCAGCGGATTCAGGGTTTCACCGAAGCGGGGCCCCGGAGCGTCGGAACCCCACCCAAACCTAGCTTGTGACATACCATATGTATACAAGTGTGTTGTGTGTTGTAAATGTGCAAGAATCTACTCCTAGGTGTGACCGACATCACCGGCTTCACTTTCTCTCTAGTTAGTTTCTGCACTTAGAGGTGAAAACTCCCCTTTCGGGCGAACCGGATGGAATCGTGTGTCGATTTGGGGTAGACTTTGGTTTCTCATGTTCCTATGGCCTAACATAACACAACCAAGCAAAAAAATCCACTGGGCTACCCCGTTTCGACGCACGTCTATGGGGGTAGACGGAAACGTTAGGGTTTTTCCAGCGGATTCAGGGTTTCACCGAAGCGGGGCCCCGGAGCGTCGGAACCCCACCCAAACCTAGCTTGTGACATACCATATGTATACAAGTGTGTTGTGTGTTGTAAATGTGCAAGAATCTACTCCTAGGTGTGACCGACATCACCGGCTTCACTTTCTCTCTAGTTAGTTTCTGCACTTAGAGGTGAAAACTCCCCTTTCGGGCGAACCGGATGGAATCGTGTGTCGATTTGGGGTAGACTTTGGTTTCTCATGTTCCTATGGCCTAACATAACACAACCAAGCAAAAAAGTCCACTGGGCTACCCCGTTTCGACGCACGTCTATGGGGGTAGACGGAAACGTTAGGGTTTTTCCAGCGGATTCAGGGTTTCACCGAAGCGGGGCCCCGGAGCGTCGGAACCCCACCCAAACCTAGCTTGTGACATACCATATGTATACAACTGTGTTGTGTGTTGTAAATGTGCAAGAATCTACTCCTAGGTGTGACCGACATCACCGGCTTCACTTTCTCTCTAGTTAGTTTCTGCACTTAGAGGTGAAAACTCCCCTTTCGGGCGAACCGGATGGAATCGTGTGTCGATTTGGGGTAGACTTTGGTTTCTCATGTTCCTATGGCCTAACATAACACAACCAAGCAAAAAAATCCACTGGGCTACCCCGTTTCGACGCACGTCTATGGGGGTAGACGGAAACGTTAGGGTTTTTCCAGCGGATTCAGGGTTTCACCGAAGCGGGGCCCCGGAGCGTCGGAACCCCACCCAAACCTAGCTTGTGACATACCATATGTATACAAGTGTGTTGTGTGTTCTACCTGTGCAAGAATCTACTCCTAGGTGTGACCGACATCACCGGCATCACTTTCTCTCTAGTGAGCCAGGAAAAGTTTTTATTTGTTTTACATGTATATGTTGTAGGGTTGGGTTCCGGAAAACTCAAACCGTTATTTTACGGGGGTGGGATACTGAAATTGGGAGGGCAATTATAGGTCCAATATATATAAATTACAACTACATTAAATATTATGTAGAGAAATAAAGAAATGAATATTATATACGAAAATAAATTTAAAAAAACAACTAAACGCCGACGGCAGCTGTCGGCGTATAAACGACGCTGGACGGTTCCGTCATGCCGCCCTTTGTACGCCGACGGGATTTAGAACGCCGACGGCAGCCGTCGGGGACTTAATTCTACGCCGACGGCGCATCGTACGCCGACGGCCTGTTCGTCGTCTGCCCTAGCCCGTGCTGTACGCCGACGGCCCCGACATTTGGCCGTCGGCGTACAGGACGGCCGTCGGCGTTTTGACGGTTTCCCGTAGTGATAGTTGTATCAGTTGGCATCAGTCCATTTTTTGTATCTACTAATCTGTGGAGAAAATTTGAGATGCCACGGATGGAAAACTGCAGCCTCTGGTTTTGGGGCTTTTATTTCTTACAGTTTATCTGGGACTCTGGGTCAACGGTTTTGTGGGCAAATAAACTCCGATAATAGAGAGACAGGTTATCCTTGTCTTCCAGTCATCTTGCATATGGACTTAATGGGGGCGACTACAATACTGAGTGAATGCCTGATGTTCATATATGCCCACCCATTTTAGTGTTAAACAGTCATGTTGTGTGTTTGCCCATGAGTCGGCTGGCTGGCATCACGAGTCAATTTCTGCATTATCTGAAACAACAGAGAAGCTATGTTTGCAATTATGCATCTTTTTTTACTTTGCTTATGCAGGTTTCGCAACAATAAGATTGAGTTTCATGCACCAACCAATCCACCCAATGCAATCTTCACTGTGTCGGTTGTACGGAACACTCTCCCGCGTGTTCTGGCCCGAAGTTCTGACTGACATGTGGAATTGGGACGTCAGGTGTTCCGTGGTCATAAGAGCATCTTCATCGTCGGCGTTTCACGCACTGACCAATGCACTCAGCACAATCTTCCGCGTGGTAGTCGTACTCAACACAACCCCTTGCGTCTAAATGTGACGATCGACACGTTCAGAGATGACAACACCCATTATTCCAGTGTAGGTAAAAAGACTAAATTCTAGCGCCTGGTGGCCTGACTCTGCAAGAGGAGGGCTTCCATGGTTTATGTAAACCATAAAAGTATTTAGATCCTCAACCAAATCTAGAGTAATGTCATAACTCAGGCTAATCTCCCTAATCGCAGTGATGGTCACGGAGCTCACTTGGATGTTGTATATGAAACTTTTTTCTTTTGAGATCATGCGTAGCAATATAATCTCCAACTCTAAATTTAACCGTTGCTAGACTGAACGAAAAAAATTAACTTTTATTGAGTGATATATTACAGTGATGTTTAACATTGATTATAGAGTAGAAAAATGCTGGTCGGTGAAGATAATATATTCATGTACATACCATTTAGAGCTATGTCCAGTTGGAAGGAACTTTTTGTGTGCAAAACGAAATACTTCAAGTAGTCTTGCATTGTTAATATTGATTTTCAATTTTTCCATATTACTTTTAACAGAAATACATAAGGAGAAAACCTATTAATGTGGAAAACATTGAGCAATTTGATTTGCAGCTCTCTCTCCTTGAAATTCGCTAGATGAACAAACAAAATATAAAAAATTATTTTGTTCTCCTAAATAAGCATGGTTAAAAGGTATATGACGCTTTTTTCTTTTGAGATCATGCGTAGCAATATAATCTCCAACTCTAAATTTAACCGTTGCTAGACTGAATGAAAAAAATTAACTTTTATTGAGTGATATATTACAGTGATGTTTAACATTGATTATACAGTAGAAAAATGCTGGTCGGTGAAGATAATATATTCATGTACATACCATTTAGAGCTATGTCCATTTGGAAGGGACTTTTTGTGTGCAAAATGAAATACTTCAAGTAGTCTTGCATTGTTAATACTGATTTTCAATTTTTCCATATTACTTTTAACAGAAATACATAAGGAGAAAACTTATTAATGTGGAAAACATTGAGCAATTTGATTTGCAGCTCTCTCTCTCCTTCAAATTCGTTGGATGAACAAACAAAATATAAAAAATTATTTTGTTCTCCTAAATAAGCATGGTTAAAAGTTGTTAAACATGCATGAATTTTGATACCAGTAGATAGATTTAATTTTTCTGAACATTTTGATATGTTGAACACATTTTTCTGAATTACAGATCAGAAGTTATAGATTATACAATTTTGGGCATTTTTCTGAAATTTCTGGAAATGTTTAAAATTCTGACAACGGGACCCACATGTCAGGGTTTTAGTAATTACTAAAATTATTTATCAAAATGAATAAAATTCTTACGGCTGGGGCCCACGATGACGTCACTGCTGTTGGTCACAGCGATGACCGCGTCGTTGTGAAAAGGTCCCTGGATTGTCCGAAAATTGCAAATAGTTGATCACAGCGATGACCGCGTCATTGCGAAAAGGTCCGTGGATTGTCCGAAAATTGCAAATAAGTCCCTCTGTTGATCACGGAGATGACCGCGTCTTTGTGAAAAGGTCCCTGGATTGTACGAATATTGCAAATAGTTGATCACGGCGATGACCGTGTCGTTGTGAAAAGGTCCCTGGATTATCCGAAAATTGCAAATAAGTCCCTCCGACGTGCGAAACGACGAAGGCTTCTTTGACCTGTGGACTGCGGGTTAATATAACTATTTGTCGGGTTTTTTTTCCAAAATGCGGCCGCGCAACTGTTCATTAGAACAGTGCATGGGGTGCTGAGAGGCCGCGAAACGGGCGGTCTTTTATATAGTTAGTAATGTGCACAGCTTTACTTCTGAATTTGTAGACTCAAAACAACAAGGCAGATCAAGCCAACAGCAGCAAAGGACATCTCATTCAAATATTGTGCTAAGTACCCTATGAATAAAGATGATGCATAATTTACATAATAGAAAATGATATAATAGACCTCTATTTGGTGAGTGCAGAGCCTAGAATACTTTGATTTCAATGTGAATGCAGCAAGGAACAACTACAACTGAAACAAGCCCAAAAACAAACGCCGGACAACAATGTACACTGCAGTGCACATAAGCCAGAGTAGAAGATAAACAAGACCAGAGACCATATGTGTCTTGTGCAAAAAAGAGAAAGATCTAAGTGAATAGTATCATGTGTTATGCACAGTTCATTTATCTTTTTTACACAGGTCACATATGGCCATATTTTTTTATAAAAATTATGGGTGCACAACAGACAACATAATCTATGTCTATGATTTATTTTACATCTTTTGAAGACTCCGAAGTGGGGCATCCAACAATGGGGTGCGGGCGCAACTAATTGCAAATGGTACTTTCCCAAGACCAAAGACCTACTCATGAAGAACTCTTTTTTGGAAAATGAGCGGAATACCGCTGTCTGTTCTACCCAACAACACGGCCATCAACTCTGATCGAGTACATATGAACGAATGATAAGCTGTGATTGCTAATCATAATATTTCCTCATAAATTCAAATAAATTCATGGCAATGGCGGTGGCGGCGACACCGTTGATGATTTCGTTGGCTTATTGCCTTGCTGGTGACTTTGTCCAGCAGGCTTCTCATCCAAGACATCCTTCATCCCTTCCTGATAGGTCTCCACATAGCTCTTCATCGCACTTGTGTAGGTCGAGGCACGGGTCATGTATATGCGCCGCAGCACGGGCTTCAGGGTCTCTGCCCCGCCCCTCGCCGCCACGGCAAGATCTTCGAGCACGGTAGGCTCACTTGCAGTCTTCCCCTCCTTGGTGTTGTTGGGGTCGGATTCCTCTTTGACCTTATTGTAATCATTTGGCCTGAGCTCGGGACCAATGTCCCTAACCCAGGAAGCCCCATAGAGCCTGGATGCCTCCTTGAAAAGACATACCATTTCTCTTTCAGTGTGAGCTTAGGACGCCTCTTGGTGCCCGGAGGGTCTGGCAGAGAAGACGGGAACGCAATCTCTCTAAGATCATACCTCACGTAATCATACAGCTTCCTGCAAACACCTCTGAACTTCATCCTGATTGGCACTACGACAACCTCTTTATGTTGTTTCGGCGATGGAATAACCCGCGTCATGGTAGAAGTAAAGTCAGTCATGCCCTTTGTATCTGTTCCCACATTTTTATTTAAGTTCCTAACACAAGACGGGTTCAAAAAATGCAGGACGAAGTCATGAGGTGTAAGCCCGGATTCAGCATGTATTTGTGAGCAATCTAAAAAACCATGTATTTGTGAGCGTGACAAGGGTGAAGGTAGACAGAACAAACTGCAAACACTGGAATCACCCAGGGTGCATATGTTCATCTAAGAAGCCTTTAACCAAACACCTTGCCCGCAGAAGGAAACTAGGATGCAGAAAGAAGACTATAATCGAATCGATGCGACTGCACTGCACACCAGTATAGATATGACCGCCGGCCAAGTATAGATAGAATGAAAAAACAAACGATCAGTAGTAGATCGATGTAAGATAGAAGATCGGCTGAACATTACCAATTCTCAGGTTTCACCAAGCTAAACCATGACCGTAAGAACTTCGGCATGTAGTCAGTTATAGCTCATTCTCGAGCAGATGAATCAGCGGGAGCGTTTGCAAAATCTAACAGGTACTCAACGTATTGACAGTAGACTCTCCAATATTTGCTCTCCTTGGCGTTTTATCTCGGGAAAAGCTATTCATCAACCGGCTGTAGCTACAGCCGGTTCAGGCGACGCGCGCGTCCCGTCCCGCGCTCGCGACGCAGTCCTGCGGAGTGTTCCGACTGCCTGCTTTAGCACATGGTCCCCACAACCCGTATGTCACGTCGCTGCCTTTTTTGGTCCTCGCCATGGGCTGGTCTCTCCTTAAATTTTCTCACGGAAGTGGACAAAGGACCATGTGACATGCAACCATGCTATTTGCTACAGCACCGGTGCATGTTGGATGTCGGATGTCACTAGCAACGTTGCACGTCACAGCGGCCTCCTTTTTAGAGTCACATCCTTTTTGCTACATGTCGTGGGAGTAGATAGGATCACTACATCCATTGATTACATGGTGCTAAATCAAAACATTAGTTACTTGGTACACGCTCAAACTATTTTGGTATTTGATGGTTCGTGGTGCCGTCGTCTAGTCATATTAGCGAATACTACCACAAACCCGACACCTAAAGGATGAATACGGAAAGACAATGGAGGTAGTGCTAGCCGGACCATGGTTGCCGGATCTAGCGCCGACATGCCTTAGGCAAGCCAACTCGTGGTTGGCGAGCACGAATCGGTGAAGGGATGGCGCATCCAACCTCCATTGTTGATGGTTCGTGGTTAGTGACATTTAAGATATGTAGATGTTGCATATGGTGTTTCGACGTGTTACATATACATATGCCTTTTGCTACATGAGGGTATTGAAAATGTAGCAAACCGCCACATGATTTTCCATGTTTTGCTACAACCAAGTTGGCGATGTGTTGCACAATTTGTTGGATGTGGTGGGCACAATTGTTGGATGTGGTGGTTTTTTTCTTGTTAAAAACGGCGACACTCTACCAAAGTTTGTGCTGCAAACAAATGTGAATTTGTTGCATAGGTTACTGGTTTTTGCTACATGGCGTGTAAAAAGTGCTACAATATTTTTTCCTACACGCAAGTGACGACACACAAACAGCGACACTCTACCAAAGTTTTTGCTACAAACAAATATGAATGTGTTGCATAGGTTATTGGTTTTTGCTACATGGCCATGTAAAAATTGCTACATTTGATTTTTGGCACGTCGCAAGTTTTTTACATATTTCTAGAAAAATGTTGCAAACTAATTTCGCATTTTGTTACATATATTGTTAGTTTTTGCTACATGGTCATGTCCAAAATGCTACATTTGATTTTTTGGCACGTCGCAAGTTTTTTACATATTTTCTAGAAAAATGTTGCAAAATAATTTCGTATTTTGTTACATATATTGTTAGTTTTTGCTACATGGTCATGTCCAAAATGCTACATTTGATTTTTGGCACGTCGCAAGTTTTTTACATATTTCTAGAAAAATGTTGCAAAATAATTTCGCATTTTGTTACATATATTGTTAGTTTTTGCTACATGGTCATGTCTAAAATGCTATATTTGATTTTTGGCACGTCGCAAGTTTTTACATATTTTCTAGAAAAATGTTGCAAAATAATTTCGCATTTTGTTACATATATTGTTAGTTTTTGCTACATGGTCATGTCCAAAATGCTACATTTGATTTTTGGCATGTCGCAAGTTTTTACATATTTCTAGAAAAATGTTGCAAAATAATTTCGCATTTTGTTACATATATTGTTAGTTTTTGCTACATGGTCGTGTCCAAAATGCTAAAATTTTTTTTTGTTACATGGTGCAAATTTTCCAGATTTCGATGTCACATTTGGTAAAAAACTACATAAGCAGAAAAAATGTTACCGTAGCATTTTTGCATACACTAGCTTGTGTTTTATAGTGCATGGCCAACTAGCAGCTAGGGTCTACAGTCTACTACTACTAGGCATGCGAACAAGCAGCAAGGCAGCCGCATGCACGAGCCTGGGCAAGCGACATCTCGGAAATACTGGAAAGGGCGAGGTTGACAGCGACATCACGCGTCGCGCGGACGGACGGTCAGACCGGCTGTAGCTACAGCCGGCTGACGCGTAGCGCACGTCTTTTATCTCTCCCAACGACAACGGGATTTTAGGACCGAATAGCGTCGTACCGGCGAGGGGCGAGAGGTGTGGGCCTGTGGCTTCGGCCGCGATGGCGTGCAAAACTGTGCGGGCCGGCCCTTGTCCCGGCTTAGAACTTCTTCCAACCTCAAACCGAAGAAAAAAAAAATCCTCTTCTCCTTTCTCCATTCAAAATGTATCAGAAATATATTCATGGTATGAGGAAATTATTTATGCATGGATATGTTGCTAGGACGTTGACTTGTGGCTCCCGGGTACCAACGCAACTGATATGGGATTTTTTTTAGACATTCGAAAAAAGTCAAAATATTCCGAATCTTTTTTGCGCTGAAAGATGATCAAGTATTATACTCTTTTAAAAAAATTGGCTAAAAGGATTCTCATTGACTTGTGGGCAAAACAGACAGATCTATGACGAATATAGCATGCATATAGAGACTTTTTAGGCAAATCTTTAATCCAGGGGTACCGGCCAGTTCTCCAATGTATTTTCGTATATTGCTAACACATTATGAAGTACTACCTCCGCTTCTTGATGTAGGTTGTATAGTTTTTTGAGGAATTTTTTCTAAAATATAGGGTGTCTTGCGCTTTATGGACAATTTTACCCATCCACAAATGAGTCTCAATCTGGAACAGAGGTTTTTGAGGGATTGTTTCCAATTTGTCGCTATTAGGGACTCCTCTCTCCTAATTTTTGCCAGCGGCAAATGAGTCCACCATATGCCAAAATCTCACATCTTAATATTCGTGCAAGAAAACTATACACCCTACATTTATTATGGAGGGAGTATTTTAAAACATAAATTCACTTATATTTATATGTCAATAATCGAAGTTTGTATGCAACTTTCTAGCTCATCATATATTTGAAATGTATTAGATACCTCTCTTTTAAATTATTTATACATAAGTGTTAACCGAAGTTAACATTTGTAAAGTTTAACTATGTATATCCAAACACCATCGACGTCTAAAATATCAATTAATGCATAAAGTATGAAAACATATTTAGGAGGGTTTAATAATATTTGTTTGATATTTTGTATGTTGTAGTTTTTCTTATATGCTGGATGATATTTATGAAGTCACTTCGACCAAAACTTGTACACAATATTTTCTAGGAAGGAGGGAGTAGTAAATTACATAAACGACAACAGAAGAGATATGGGAGCAATCAAGTGTACTACTAGATCTTAACGTATAGATCTCGGCGATTTAGGATGTGTTCGTTTTTTGGATGGAGTGCCATTCCATTCCATTCCATTCTATTCCATCAGTGTGTTCGGTTGATTTTCAAAACGGTGGAATGGAACGGAATCAAATTAATTTAAACATACAATTAATTAGATCCTAATTTAATCTAACATTCAATTAATTCCTAATTAGACCCGAATTAGACCTGCACTCCAAATCAGCGAGGACGGCAGTGACCTCAGAGAGATTGGACGGAGGACAGGAGGGCGCCGCCGCCGCCTGCTGGCCACCGCCGCCGTCCCTGCTCCGCCGCCTCTGCTCCGCCCGGCCCCGCCTCCGCCGCCGCGTGGCCGTCGCGCCTCTGCTCCGCCCGGCCCCGCCCCCGCCGCGCATGGCCGCCGCGCCTGGGCTGGCTGGCCGCCGCCGCACCTCGGGCTGGCTGGCCGCCGCGCCGCCTGCTGGCCGGCTGCCGCACCGCCTCGGGCCGTCGCGCCTCCTACCGGCCGGCCGCTGCGCCGCCTCGGGCCGCCGTGCCGCCTGCCGGACGCCACCGCCGCCTACTGGTCACGGGGAGAGAGAAAAGGAGAGGTCGAGGGGGAGAGAGAGGTCGAGGGGAGAGCACGGCTTCGTTTAGCGATAAAGTAGAGATTAGGCACCCGTTCCACTCGGTCCGGCTGAATCGGCCGGACGGGTGAATTCCGGATCTTCTGCGAATATTCGTTTTTGAGGAACGACTTGGTTCCGTTCCACTCCACAACCGAATGCGAGAATGCCACTCAGGTGCGGAACCATTCCATCCCGTTTCGGCAGATTCTGGAACCGAACACACCGACTTAAGACGCGGGGTAGCGATTGAGCATTGTTGTGTCGTACTGTGACTGTGACTCAAGTCAGTCTCAAGAGACAGCGTCAGAAATGAAGCTGACGAGTTTAATTTCTAGAATTAATTACGGCACCTGGAAATAAATATTTCCAGACTCTTCGACACAAGGAAGAGGCAGCAGGCGCAGTAACCTCAGGAACATGCGGGTCAGGCTCACTGAGTGAACTGGCCATTGCAGGCTTCTCACGATGCTCAAATGGCGCCTTTCGCGTCCCTCGCACAGCCACTGCGGCACTGCCCGCGGCCATTGTAGGCTTCTCACGACGGAAAACAACTCTTGTTCAAAAAAAAAAAAGACGGAAAACAACGAGCCGAGAGCCTTGGTTAGCTGCCCATCGTTTTCCTCCAAGTCCTACGGTCTCCATAGTCGTTTTCCCAAGTTTTGGCAACTTTCTATAGACCTACATGCACGTATGTGTGTGTGTCACCGTCGATCAATTGTTAAGTGCTACTCTCTCCGTCCAAAAATAAGTGTCTCAAGTTTGCTCAGAAGTGGAGTTATCTAGACATAAAAATATGTCTAAATAACTCCACTTTTGAGCAAACTTGAGACACTTATTTTTGGACGGAGGGAGTATAAGATGTTTTATCTTTTGTCCACATGCACATGCATACAAATATATGTAGACACATTTTTGTGTGCATGTTCACTCATTTTAGTGTGCATATAGACAACATGTGTACTATCTAAAACTTCTTATATTAAAAAACGGAGGGAGTAGTTTTTAATGACAACTTGCTCTGTGCATCACACTCTTTAGATATTAACAGTAGTGTGGTGTCTTTGCACTGCTGGGTAAAAGCTGAAAGTGAAATCAAGTGCCAATATCTAAGTTGACAGAGAAACGTGTTTTTTGTATGACGGGATCTAGACGCACAAATTAAGATTCTCCTTATCTAGTATACGGAAAATAGGGAACACATATTTTTTGAAATTATAAGCGGCTTGTGCAACTTTGTTTCAAATTTGAATACCTAAAATTTCACGAATTTCTATGTGAATCTCCAGTACTCAAAATGTGCAATCTAGTCAACTTAGAAATAGCAATTTCTCGGTCGTCTTGCATATAGCACATCCGAAGAGAACAATATGTCGTAGACAGGTAGAGCCATGTGAGAATAAACTATATCTATACTACTATTAAAAGAGCAAACATGTTTGAGATACATTAAATCTGATCTGTTCAATATTAGATCAACAGTCCAGATCGCTCTAATGTTTAACAGCTCAACACACCTCAACACATCTTTTCAACTTCGTGATGATTACAGGTGTTGCCACCGCTAAAAGATTCATGGCAGGAGTGGCCTGGGAGCGGCCGGCCGGACGGCACCGTGGAGGGTGAGCTGGGTCGTCTGGTCGATAGGTCGAGCATCATCGTCGTGTCTTTCCGCCCCGCCATGAACCCTAGCCCCACAGATTCGGACCCCGCCACCCGCATCCTGCTGCACCCTACCTCAATGCAAGATGGGATCAGGAGCATCGCTGGATGGATGCTGGGAGTGGCCTGGGAGCGGCCGGCCGGACAGCACCGTGGAGGGCGAGCTCGGTCGTCAGGTCGAGCATCATCGTCGTGTCTTTCCGCCCCGCCACGAACCCTAGCCCCGTAGATTCCGGCGCCGTCACCCGCATCCTGCTGCGCCCCACCTCAACCGTGGGATGCAAGATGGGATCAGGCACATCGCTGGATGGATCCTGGTTGACATCCATGGCGTCAGCAATACGTACGGTGTCTGCGAGGTAGGAGCGGCGGCCGCCGGCGACGACGAGGGAGGAGCCGGCCTACACGTCGCCTTTGCTCGAACTGGTGAGCGCGGACTGGTCGGCCTTGATGGTCTCCGGCCGCTCCTCACCACCTGCTCCTCTTCGGCTCTTCCGGGCCGTCATGGCGCAGGGCGCCGTGCACAAGCTGCACCTGCTCTTTGCACGGCCTATGAAGGATCCATGCTCGCTGCCTACTCTAGTTTTGTCTTTTAAGAGCGATGGACTGGACGAGCATGCGTATGTCTTCCACATGATCCTGCACTCCATCTGGCTAAGGAGGCTCAACGTCAGGCTTCAAGAAGAGGACTGAAACTAAATCTGAAATAATCTTGTCTTCTTTTGTTTTTTGAAACTGGATGAGAAGTTCTGTCAGAGCGAATCGGACCGCTCCCCTTTCCCCATCTACAGTGAAAGATCACTTTTTTTGCCTCCCCGCATCCACCACCTCGTCGCCGGCGATCTACTCGATTCCTCGCCTCCGGCGGCCGCTCCGGCGGCGGGAGGTTGGGGAATCGGTAGATCCCGGCGTGTACATAGTGTAGGTAGCTGCAGGGTGCTTGCTGGCGGCGTTGTGGAGAAGACGGCGACGCCGGAGAAGCTTTTGTGGATGGAGATCCTCTTCTCTGTTCTGGGTCCTCTACTGGAGGCTCGGGGCAGGACTGCCGTTCTCGGCGTGCTTGCGGCTCTTCGGAGTTTCGACGCGCCTTCCCTCAAGCCGGCGTTCGTGATGGCGGCGCCGGAGCTCGGAGATCTAGATGAAGGTGATGGCGTTGACCAAGTTGGTGTTGCTCATCGTGCGGGATGGAGGCATAGCGCCGAGGACCGTCGACTTCCTTGCCGCCTGAGGGCTCCTCCCAGTCCAACGTTTGTTGGAGGAGTGGCGGCGGGATCCGCCGGCGGAGCGTGCCGTGCGAGCAGGAGGGCATCAGAGCTCAGAAGGACTTATTTGTTTTTTATCTTTGTTTCTGGGTTTATCTGTAAGATGCTTGGTTAATGTAATCCTCTTTATCTGCGCAAAAAAAAGGATGAGAAGTTCTGTCCCTCGATTCGTACAGGAGGTTTGGCACTGGGAAAACTGTGTGGGTCATACGCTGCTGATTCTGAATCAAGCGACTGTATGATTTATCACCCCTGAAGTCAATCCGCTACTCACTCTAGTCTCTGGAAAAATTGTAAAGACTTCTCAATCAAAGGCTTAGTCAATGCCCGGAAAATTTGCCAAAAAAGAAAGGCTTAAAGTTTGAATTCACTCCACCAACAACAAAATAAGCATTTTCAATTGATGATATTTGTCTTTAAGATTACACGAGCGTTGCACGTGCACGGTTACTAGTAACAAAAAAAAAGTGAAAACAGTTTCCTTACAACAGGTTCTCGCAACACATACGGCAGGAGTATTCCCACAATGCGACGAAAGGACTCTGCTCTGGCCACGGTTCTTCGAGTATCCTACACCACATATGTTTTGGGACATTGAGAACGTGTTTCTTAGTTTGTGATACCTTGATGGGCACAATTCCAAATCCAAATTCTACACCATATATGTTCTCAATTTCTGGGATACTGCCAAGTTTTTTATTTATTTTGTGATACCTTGATGAGCAGAATCCCAAATTCACATTTTAGAGTATAGCAAACAGAGACGGTGTTTCTTTTCTCTTTCCTTCTAATACACTTTGGCATTAACGTTGAAATGTCAAAGATGCTATGGCACCACATTTGCTTGTTCCGTTTATGTCGACGTCACCGATTAATTTCAGCTTTTCCATGTTGGTTAATTTGTTGCTACAAACCAAAACGGCGTTGTATATACTGATCTCGCCCTTTGTAATCGGTGACAGATCTCACTACTAGATATCGCAATATAGCCGAGGGCCATATTCCCGTCGGATATTAAAGTTTACCGTCGGTAAAGGCTATATCCGACGGTACACCGTCGGCTATCTCCCGTCGGCGAAGCTCGGTCGGCCATTACTCTAATGGCCGACGGTACTATCGGCTATTACCTTTACCGACGGCGTAAATCCGACGGTTAGCGGTCGGCAATGACTTGGCCATGGGCCTCCTAACGATGTTTAGACACCACTTATAACTGACAGTTTCCCGTCAATTATGTATTATCCGACGTATGTTTTCTACCGTCGGCATTCACAATAGCTGATGGTTTATTTGTCCCGTGGAATACTATTATACCTGAGAGGACGCTCGAAATTGTCATTCAGTGTAATAACCGATAGGACAAATAATTCACCAGGCAATTTGGTCCCAGCGTCAGTCATCATTGCTCCTCAAGGAAGGCTGCATAGGACAAACGTAGGGCACAACGTTGTCTACTCTAGTAGCATTCCGTAATTACATTTCTCAAATCTCACTATCACAAGATTATTCTCAAAAGTGCTTGCCTTTCAATATATTTGACCTGAATGACATACGATGAACCATATTTACAGTGTCTAATAATGTATCACAAACCGAACTAGAGTTGCATCCAGATCACGTTAAACCTTAATGATACATCCAAAAAAAAGGACATCAAACACACTCCGGCAGGAGAACTTCAATTTATTGCATTGCTTTCGAAGAATTTCAACTCTACACCACTCCTATCATGCTCCATCAAAGATACTATTTTCTTCAGCGAGACTACCTTCATCTTCCCAGTCCCTACAAACATTACAAAACTAGTTGTAAGAAAGATGATAAACCAGAATCATAAGCGCAACAAACGAAAATAATCTGAACAAATGGCAAGATAAGTCGGACAAGTCACAATTATATATATTACAGAAATAAAAGTACTGCTACCACTCAACTTAAATTTGTCACAGCACAAAATTTCTATTTTTAAACCACGAAACCAGTAGATTATAATCTGACCGAGATGCAAGTAAGTATTTAACAGGTGTAACTTCCTCCAAACAAAGTTCTTGGTCTGACTGATATTTTCAGAGTCTAGTAGTGCAAGTCTCCTTATTTATTCAGAGTACTAATTATTATTAGTATTTGTATTCACTTTCAAGCAATTAACAGATCACTGACCTAAGATATATGCAAAAGAAATTACCATGCAGAAGTTTATGAGGTTCCTACAACATTTGTAAAACTGTTTAGCAGCTTTTGCTATCTCCTCGCCTGGAAGAATACCTGCCACAACAATTGCATTGACTATCTTGAAAAGCATTAAGTGTGCATGCTTACCATCAAGATGGTTGTGCAACAGAAATTAGCCCAAATCTCACCAATCGAAGTCACACTTGGGGCACTCCAGCATCACCAGTGGCAGTGAAACTGAACTCCGGGCTCCTATGTGACCTGAACACTGAACACTTATCAAAATTATGCAAGGTAGAGAAAAAGCAATCAGTGAGGTATTTTTCTGCGTAAACTACAGCAGCATGACCCTACAATAATTTGGCAGGGAGATGTAACCATATAGAACAGACCTAGCGTCAACGCATTCACTAAATTAACATCGAGACATATGCAAGTCATAACATGCCATTCTTAGCATTTGGAGGGTGATTGACCCTACAATAATTTGGCAGGGAGATGTAACCATATAGAACAGACCTAGCGTCAACGCATTCACTAAATTAACATCGAGACATATGCAAGTCATAACATGCCATTCTTAGCATTTGGAGGGTGAGACCAAGTAAGGTCAGACCTCGTAGGCGCCGGTGCGATCAGGATCCTCCAACGCCATCCTGGGCGAGGCCGATGCTGCAGCCCTCCAGCACACAGATGACCCACTCCCTACATCACCCGGCAGAACTTAAAACATAATTCAGAAATAGAGTAAGAATGGGAAACCAAAGACTCGAGGTAAGGGAACCACTATGATTACCTGCAGAGGATGTACAGTCTTGTTGCCTCTTTGATTGAGATCTTCCCTGGATTTTCGGAACTGAACTCCAGGATCCTGCGCGAATTGAACACCAATACGAATCAAAATTACAGAAATATAGAGAAGGCGACCAGCGAGCTATATTTTTTACGGAAATTGCAGTGGCATGACCCCATAATACTTCGTAAGTTAGATGTAACCATAGTGACCAGATATAGAATCAATATGAGTTCACTAGCAAGTCCTTCTTGGCCTTTGGAAAGAGATCATACCTAGTTGGCGCCAGTGCCGGCGTGGTCAGGATCGGCCGACGACGTCCTAGTCAAACTGAGGCAACCATCCTCATGGAGGCCGCGAGAAGTTGGGTGCCCCTGGCAGCCTGTGCGCTACACCTCCTGCAGGGATGCCACCTCGGTTTTTACCACCTCCGGCGCCGGTCGGGACTCAAGATCCGCCAGAATGCATGGCCATTTGGGCATGGTCTCTCTTGCCTCGCTCCGAGTCGAGATAAATAACGGGAGGTGGGGGTGGAGGAGGTGGCGCGGAGACCGGATTTGAGTGGGAATGTGGAGGAGGCCACCGGTGCTGGCAGATCGGGGCGGCGGCGGGGAGGCGGCGAGCTAGGGGGGAGTTGATTTTGGGATATGCTGCGGAGTGGGAGAGGGTTCTGATTGACGTGGTGGAGGCTTTACTGCCCACCTGTTATAGGGGTGGATGGGTGGTTCGCCAAATTTCTGCATCGCCCGCGCGCACTCAGTGCGAAATTGACGCGCACGCGCGCCTAAAATCTGAAATTTGATGTTCTCTTTTTCCTCCAAGTTTGCTACACGATTTTCTTTTGACCTTTTATTTTATTATATATCTGTGATGCTCTAGAAAATCACAGAAAAACGGAGCAAAATTAAAAAAAATGAAAATTTTGGTAAAAAAACGCAGAGTTTCTACCACGTTGTAACCTCACGGGAGTTGTGCACCAAACAACTGAAATCATCGATGGAGTCTTGCCATACCACCATGTCGTAACTCGTCGGAGTTTTGGAAAATGAATATTTAATATATTTTTTAAACTATCTAGCGTATTCGTAGTTTTAAGATCTATGTCGTGATTTTTTCCATGCTTGACGAGGTTGGATCAATAAATGTAACTCTGTTGGAATAGCTCTCAACGTCACTTCAAAATGCAAGGTTTCCAATAATCGCATATGCATGGTCGTATATTTTGCCTCTTTTTATTTTCTCTTTAAAAAAATAACCAAACAAAAAATAATTTACACCATCGGCCACTAAATCTAATAACCGAGGGGTTATCTTAACCGTCAGCTATTACTATTTACTCTCGGCTATTTCACGTATGACCGAGGGTTAGTCACTGACCGTCGGTAATTTGGGCATATAGCCGAGAGTCGCTTTTGAACCCGTCGGCTATCTTACTAAATACCCGACGGTGGTAAATGTATCGTCGGCTATTACTAAGAACCGTAGGCTAATATGAATTAATACACGAGCGGTGTTCGATCCCCGTCGGGTGTGTGAAAAACCGTCGGTTATATTACATAATATCCGAGCGTTTGACTTCAACCGTCGGTAATATGCTGCACCGTCGGTCATTAGTGTAATAGCCGACGGGCCGTCGGTTATAAAAATTCACCGTCGGAAATATGGGGATTTCTAGTAGTGTCTACATGTACCCAAGGGTCGAGGGGTGCACAGAAGACCGGGTAGAAAACTAATTCTTGATAAAATAGCAAAATTTCACCGTATATGCATCCAAAAATATAGATTCTCCTCTTGGTGCACAGATAGGCACCCTGGTGCTCCAAGCTCTAGCTTCGCCATTGTTTGCATTGGATTACAACTCTGTTTTTCCTTGAAGCTGCATGGGTGCCTGACCCATACCTTTACGCGGCATGATAAAATTTCAAGGGAAAAGGACACGGCACCTCGCGTGCATGTGCATGCATGGCATGCATGCCGGTGCGATGGATTCGGTCGAGGCACACGTTGCATGGCGCATTGATTGTGCTAGCTTCACTTGCAAAGAGATTCATCGATCGATCGCAGCTACTGTAGCCACCGAGTAGATTTCATTCTTCTCCATATCTCCAATTAATTAACTAGGCAGCTAGCAGGTCAAGCCGACAAAACATTTATCTATCTGCTTACATCCTGAACATGTCAGGAAAAGGAAAACATACGGAGTAGATGGGAATATCTCCACGCTGCGAATTGAAGGTTACTCCGTATATAGTACAGTACTAGAAGGATAGGGCGCGCTTTGCTGCGCCCGTTTCTGTTGCTTGCGTTAGTCTGTTTCGTCAGCTATTGGGGCGCTTGGCCTGGGTCTATGTGAGGAGGTATTGAGTATTAGCAAATGGCGACGTTCTGAATGTATTATGCTCTGGCCATTTTTATAGTAGAGGGAAATTAAGCCTCTGTGTCGCCACTCAACAACACATACCCGACCCAAGCTTGCCACACAAAAGCAACGGAATAAGAATACGACAAAAGCAAAAACGGCACATCAAAGCTCATAGGATTGTTCTAGTTTGAGTCTACTTGCAAACATATCAACTGAATTTAAAGAAAAAAATTCAAATAACATCTACTCTGTAGCTGCTAAATAGTGAATATTTGCATACATCAACACTTTAGGTAGAGCACTAACAGTGCATACACCACACTAAAAAGATGCACTCCCAAAATTGTATCAAAATCATCGAGCACGATACAAAGCCAGCTGGGTATGTCAATTCATCCAATGACGACTCCAAATGTTACAGAAAATAATAGTTGTACAATGGTTCACTGGATTCCATAACGAAGGCTTGTAAACAGAATATCGATGAGATCACTCACTCTCTATTGTTAGCCTTACTTGCAGCAATCTGACACCACAGTGGCAATAGAACTATGTATATGACATTACTACGGAAGCAGGTGAATGTGTTGGTCCAGGCCATCAATTTGATCGAGAATCTGGCATTAAAGACAATAACATTTAGTAACTCCTCACTGAGTTAACCAGGGAAAAATCCAAAGTACAGCAAGCAAGCATCTCTTATTGTTAAGGAACCAGTGGTAAAGTAACGATGCACTATTCAGATTCCAGAGTAAGGACAAAAGACGAAGTCTATAAGAAAAGGGGAATTACTGTCTGATTAAAAGTGCTAGATGTGATTTTCATATTAATGATGTAGACTAAACTATGTTTTTAGGACACGGCATTCTCTAGGAGTAGTTCCATTCAGAAGAAACTTCCTGGCATATATCACTACTTGATTAAAAGTGTATGTTGTGACCTGACTCTAATGATTAAGCTACAATGGTTAAGAAAATTCAAAGCATGATATACCCCACATAAGTTCAGGGTTAAATTATCAAAACATTATCGCTAAAGCTAGTTATATGAATAATCACTATCACTGCAAAAAATATCTGAATGGTCCCTATAATGGAGGACTGAATACGGTTACTATTAGCCAAAAGTGAAAAATCGAGCTGAAAAGAAAGACCTTAGTGCAAAGCAATGAGGTCAACTTAGTGCAAAGCAATGGGGTCAAAGCACATCACCCCACTTTCACACGATCGGTCATGCCTAAGATAACGCATCTAGGGAGTGCATGTGCTGACACAAGAACTTACACAGAGAGTCTTGGCCAAGATCTATAGGTTCAGATTAACATGATGTAAGGTTGGCCGACCCAGCTAATCCAAACAAATACATCACAAAATTAGACATATGAACAATTAGTGGACCTAGAAATGCTTTGAGGTACCCGATTCGAAGATGCTATTGCATGAGAATGCATGGTCGACCAATGTGATATGGAACTATTCTAATTAATGAATCTACAATACAAATATTACCCACATTTCCTGTAGAAAAATCCTGCTGGATGACGGGGTGGCCATTCCATTGAGCTCAACCTCAAACTTGTATGGGGTAAAAATACAGTACATGTAGTTGATATATCTGAAAAATAGAATGGGATGTGTAAGATTATGCAACAACTACAAAATAATTGATGATGCTCATGCATAATGCCATTTGGACATTGCAGATATGATAAGAGACGCACCTCCTAGACCCGCCTTTGGTTATTTCTTATTTCAATCTCACATAAGTTTGTCATGTTTACAGGCTATAATTCAAGCCTACCTCTTCACTTAAAAAGGCCTAAACATGTACCTCTAATCATGTTTGAAACTTACAAATATTACATGAACTTGTACCACAGATATAGTACCTGATAGCAAAAAAAATTGGTGACCAAAAAACAATAATGCCAGCAAAGCAGGATAAGTAATGTTGCAGGAGAATTTCCTTATCAACACAACACTACAATGAGCTACTTTCTCAGCCCAAATGCACTGAACCAAAGGCCAAAGTGATACTGGTTTTAACTTCCAATTGTAAGCTTTGACGACAACACCATTAGTAAAAAAAATGGTCGAGCAATAGTAGAATGGGCAGGGACACATTGCTTATCAGCTTGGTTAGGCTTATTTCTGCCTTTTTGGGCTTTTTCTTATAAGCCGCCAAAAGCCAAAACCAAGCCTAACCAAACACCTGATTCTGAACTAAAATGAAAAGAGATTGTACTATGTATCTCTAAGGCACAAGGGGAAAAAAAGGTATTGATTGCAGTGTTTAACTTGAAGGCAAGTACTTTGATTAATTCTATCAATCTGATCCATTATGTAGGAAGGAAAAGTAAAGGATGTGAGTACGTGATAGCATCATTTTGCCAGCATAAGTTCACTGAACACAGTTAGCCGTTCTTTTTTTTGATAAAAAATAAACACTAATAAATAGTTAAATACCGCTATCTCTTCTTTTACTTCTCTTGCTTGTTTTTATATTTCCCCTACATGTATCCAAAATTTATAGATTGTAAAAAAGAGAGGTGGCAAAGTCCATGTCACCGAATCCAACATTCATCGTATCCAGAAAAGATCCATTGCTCTCCATTTGTGAGTTGTCCATCCCCAATTGTTCATCTGTACAAGCAAAATCCTGTAGTAATTTAGTAAACAGCACAAGCAGCAGCTATTCAGTACAATGATCAGTACAATGTCAGTACAAAAGTTCTTCAATTAACAGCACGCAGGCACGCAGCTAAGAAAAAATTCAGCAAGTAGCAGCAGCAGGTTTTCAGTAAAGCAGGAGATAAGCAGCACGCACGCACGCACGCAGCTATTCACGCACGAACGCACACACCTTTTCCCCAGCCGAGCTCTCTCGCCGGCGACCAGCACCACCCCGAGCTCCCTTGCGCCCCGCCCTCTTCTCTGCCCCTCCCCTTCCCTAGCACCACCCCGAGCTCCCTCGCGGCCGCCGCCCTCTCCTCTGCCCCTCCCCTTCCCCACGACCGCCCCGAGCTCCATCGCCGGCCCACACATGCCCCGCCCTATCCTCTGCCCCTCCGCCCGATCAAGCTCAAATCCATGGAAAACGGGGCGGCGGCGGCCAGATCCGGCGACACCCAAGCTGCCGAATCGAATCCGGCGGCGCCCCCATCAAATTCCTATCTCAAAATCGAAAAAAGGCAGAAATTACCTGGGGACGGCGAGTCGGGGAGTGGCGCCGGCGTGCTGCTCATCTCCTGCAATCTCCGGATGCGCGCGGGAGGCCTACCTGCGTACCAGGAGTGCGGCCGGCGCGCCCGCCGCCACCGGCACAGATCCGAAGCGCCCACCAACCTCCAAGCCAACCAATCGAGAGATGCAGATCTGAAAAAAGAGAAGCCGCGAGATCAGGGGAGAAAAGCAGGAAGAACACACCGCAAAAGAAGCAGAGAGAGCGCCGGAGTCAGAGAACCAGCAGCGGCGGCGGCACAGCCACCGAACAGAGAGCAACGAGGACTGAAATCAGCCTCTAAGCCTAGAGAAGGGAGGTGAGAGGAACACGCGTCTCCACGGAAGACCGATGAACCGACCCAAACAGGCACGGTAACAAATAACACAGAAAACGAGCCCACACACGCGCACACGGTCACACCGACAAGCGGGATCAGGAAAACCGTGGCCCACTCGCAGTGAATGAGTAGGCGTGGAAGAATGGAACGGGCCAACGAATTGAGTCACTGATTTGTGGGCCCAGGATGTGGATGAACCACATGGCAGCAATCCCAGGGAGCTTAGATGTTGTAGAGATTTCAGATGCGTACTGGTGATCTGCAAGGTCTTCCCATAAATGGAAATGAAAGTTTCTGGGGTGAGTGAGGCAGAAGAGAAAGGTGGCGGTTTGTAGCCACGCATCCATCCAGGGGCGGAACTTGGCCCCGGGCAGCCCGGGCTACAGCCCGGGTTGTGGCCCATCCAGTACAGGCAACCCTCCTAATAATTTCAGCGAAATTCTGGACCTGAAGCAGCTTAGCCCGTGTCCTTGGGCTGGCCTGACCAGGGCTCAAGCCCACTAAGGTAGCGAACAAAGGGATCCACTAGCGCACATTCTCTTTTTACGCGGCCGTAAGTAGTTTTTTGTCTCAAAAAAATAAATAGTTTTTTTATTTTTTTGAGGGAAGCGCGGTCGTACACGTTCATATATTCTGTTGACTGTTGCTAACATAACTGTTCGTTTAGATTGCTGAGGCCAAGTACAACGCAGGTGCTTAACCTGGGTGCTAAGGAGAAAAACCGGGTTTATTTTGCCAGCTCAGATTCGCTCGGTGCTTGCGGAAGGGAAAGAGTGCCTAGTTTGGCTTCGATGCTTCGGCGCTGCTAAAGAAAATAACTGCTCCTTTCTGAGCAGACGACGGAACGAGTGCCTCGCACCGGTGCTTGCCTTTCTTCCTCCACCGAATAAAATATGGAGTTGTCCTCCTCCATGCATGGCAGGTGCAGGCATTGTCTTTCACGTGAGACCAGGGACAAAGTTGGACTGACCACATGCGGCTGCATGCAAAATATATTTTTATATTACTTGGTCCTCCATGTATGACTAGAAAGAGTCATGGTAGTTGAGCAAGTTAGTTAGATCAGAGTAGAGTACTCTTTATCCACGACTAGAACCAGTCATTGTAGTTGAGCTAGTGCGAACTTCACTCTCGCTATATATAAAGTCCAGTGGGTTACTACATCCTACACAACCCAAACACTTTTCGAGAAAATGAATTCTGAATTCGGCTTTGTAGATCTGTTGAACTATGGTGGTTCAGCTTCATACGAGGCTACTTGTGAAGGTTTTCAAGATGCTACATATACAGTTCCATGTGGCGGCGGCGGCGACGGAGGAGGTGGTGGTGGTGGTGGCGGTGGAGGTGGAGGAGGAGATGAACCCGACGATGGAGGATCCAGACGCCTAAAGTGGACCGATGAAGAAAATTTACGACTGGTACATTTTTTTATCAATGTTAGCTACTTCGTTAATCATATTTCGTAATGTGATATAGTGGATACATTCATATCCATATTTCTTAATATTGTATAATGATACGTGCAGATCAGTGCATGGTTGAACAACTCCGTCGATCCTATCGACGGGAATGCGAAGAAAGGAGATTTTTACTGGAAGCAAGTCACAAAAGAGTACAATGAGAATACTCCAGCTGATCGCAGGAGGAAGCCCATGAACTGCAAAGATCACTGGGGTAAAATGAATCGCAAGATTGTACATTTTAATGGCGTATGGCGTATGCAAGCCCTGCTGATAACATTGATGAGTGTTTTCGAATGGGGCCAAGTACAGCAATTCAGTGCCTAACAAAGTTTGTTGAAGGTGTGAAGGAAATATTTGGTCCAGAATATCTTAGAAAACCTAGACCTGATGACGTCCAGCGATTGCTCCAAATGGGAGAGGCTCATGGTTTCCCTGGAATGCTAGGTAGCCTTGATTGTATGCATTGGGAATGGAAAAATTGTCCCGTTGCATGGCAGGGGCAGTTCACTCGTGGAGACTATGGAGTCGCTACCGTTATGCTTGAGGCAGTGGCATCACAAGATACATGGATATGGCATTCTTTTTTTGGTGTTGCTGGATCAAACAACGACATCAATGTGCTAAACCAGTCACCGTTGTTCACTAATGTTTTGAAAGGGCGGGCTGCGCCGGTTCAGTTCACTGTTAATGGACATCAATACGATATGGGGTACTACCTTGTGGATGGAATATATCCTGAATGGGCTGCATTTGTGAAATCAATCCCTCTACCTCAGAATGCTAGGAATAGAACATATGCAAAGCGTCAGGAAGCAGCTAGGAAGGATGTAGAAAGAGCATTTGGAATTCTACAAGCTCGCTTTGCCATTCTACGCCAATCAGCCCGTTTTTGGCACCGCAAAACCCTTTCTAAAATCATGTATGCTTGCATTATAATGCATAACATGATAGTAGAGGATGAAAGAGGTACTTATGGTGGCAACCATGCCTACAATTATGAGCAAGGAAGAAATCCAGTCCCACCAGCCGTAATTCACCATGGTCCTATTGATGGTTTCACTGATCTACTGGCAAGAAATGCCCGCATTCGTGACAAAGCAAAGCATAATCGTCTAAAGGGTGACTTGGTTCAGCATATTTGGGAACGTTTTGGAGATGGCCAGGCGAACAATTAGCTATACGGTGTGAGAGTGCTTGATTTATGGTCAATTTATTTCTTAGATCAAGATATTTTTCATATCTGGAATTATTTGCCGCTACTAGTCGTACTCATTCTATCAATTATTAATGTATTCAGAACAACACCTTGCATTGTGAGTAAAATAGCAGCATGGTTCATTTACCTAGTTGCCATCAGGTTTGATTTTTTCCCAAATAGACTTCATATCAAGCAGCTGCAGTAATTTTTCCCCAATAGACTTCATTTGAATCAGCTACAGAAATTTTCCCCCAATAGTCTTCATATCAAGCAGCTGCAGTACTGCAGTAAAGTAGCGTCATATCCTGCTGAACAATCACGTCCATATCCTGGAACAGAGATTAATTCCAGGAATGCATGCTAATGGAGGTAGTACTACCATCTAGATAGACGAATATGCACAACCTGTAAAAATAATGGGGGATGCCCTCATCTGAGAGTTGAGGAGGCGGAAGAGCTAGGCTCAGGCAACAGAGTTGAACATGGCGGGGGCTAGAGCCGATGGGTGTGAGCTTGGTGCGGCAAGGGGGCGGTGGACGCGACCAGCGCTCGAGCTTGCGGCTGTACAGCGCATCCTGCTCGTGCTCGGGGCTGGTCACCATGAGGAAGGCGGAGTACGGCGTCGGATGGTGGCGGGTCGTACGTCGACTGCCGCAACCTGCTCCATGCCTTCTGCAACACGAGCGCCGCTGTATGCACTGTCCGCCGGCGACGACACGCCGTCCCTGAGCTACGTGGTGGTGAGTACTGTAGATGGGGAATAGCTGAGCTAGTGAGCTTCAGGTCTGGATAGCATCTAATTTTCTGCTACGGGTTGGAGAGACCGGTGCTTAGTCTAGGTGCTAACGATGCAGGCCCACAACTGAAGCACCGCCCTAGGCTTCCGCGCGTTGGACGAAAAGAAATTTAGTCAGGTGTTTGCTGACGTTGCAGCACTCTCTCTCCTTAAGCACCTCTAGTTAGGCACCTCGCATTGTACATGCCCTGACTGAGCCCAGCGCCGCCCTATCGACTTGATCGTGCCAGCACCGCCGCACCGTTCAAAATCTCGACCTACAGTTTCAAAAAAAAAAAATCTCGACCTACAGAATCACGCCGAAACGCTGCTGTTGTTGCTGTCCACACAACACCGCACCGACGCTCAACTGGCCGGCTTCTTACCGGCTCTGATAGGTAATTTTTTGTTTCTCATAGAAAGTCTGATCCCTGAAGAACGGAAGAGTGATTTTTCGGTCCTAAAACTGCTACAATTAAGTTTGGCTCGTTGTGGATCAAAATGTGTTATTCAATCTGATTAAATACAAGATGAAGGGGACAAACAGATTGACGACACATTCATATTTTCTGAACTTGCAAGAATTTATGTATTGACTTCTCCCAATTTTAGGGATATTCCTTAGGACCAACTTGGCACATTTACTGTTGATGTGAAAGATGATCTGGACTCTGCGACTTTGGGAACCAAACCTTACTCTAAAAATGTTCAAACAGCGAGGATTTTGCAAGCATCAAAAGATAAGATTTTAGACTGTTTCCAAAGCATACGTAAGGTCACATAAGGGAAAAATACCACATACAGCTCGGGTTATGTTACTTTCTTGAATACAAATTATGTACATGTATTCTTAGACTATTTCTGATTATTTTTATTGTCATTGTAGGTTATGGTTCTTTTCTGATGATTGATGAGAAATTGATATGACAAGATCAGAGCAAATCTTCATTATTTAGGTACCAAAAATGTGTTTTATTATGCAATTGTACGACCATATTTTTTGTGTGATTTTCTTATTGTCGTTTGATGAACATTGAGCTCATATTTCACGTTAAATCGTAATTTTATAGTGTGTTTTGTCTAATATATTATGAGGGGATGGGAGGAAAATATTTATACATAGGTCTTAAAAATTAGCCCCGGTCGTACCGAAATCCTGGGTCCGCCACTGCATCCATCCACGCCTCATGTAGCCTGGAGCGCCGAGCAGCGGATGACTGGATGAGTCTGAGAAAAAGCTACATCCACCGGCTTAGCTACCCGATTGCATTTCCAACGGCTTTTATATTTTTTATTGCATAGTAATTGTTAAACGAACTTTCGTATGCAACACCTCTCCTTCCTCCTTTTCATCATTGCATATCTTCCTCAGAGTTTACCAATGTGTCAAAACTTCACGCTAAAGCTAAATGGATTGACGTCGAAAGGGTAGCAAAGAAAACACACAAACTAGGACGGGAAGCAATAAGCATTCCCTTATCTACAAAAGAAATCTCTCCATGAGCTTAGCAAAGCATTAGAACGATGCCATCATTCCAGAGTTGGCTCGGTAGCAAAGAAATAAGAGAGCGATGTTGGGGCAAGGGGACTAGGGCTATATGTTCGGCCCTTGTCAAGCCTGAGTGTCGTAACCTGGAATAGTTGAATGTTGGTGAGTTTGTGTATCTCCAAGCGACCAATTAGTTTCAAGCCAAAAACCTTGAGTTAAGCTAACATATTTCTTGATATAGTTTTCGAGTCGTCTCGATCGAGATGACATGGATTCGATGGGCTACCACTAGAGATGTTGCAAAAACCAAGAAAGAAACCAAACACAAGACAATGCACTATCCTCTACGGAATGTATCACACGCTTTATTGCGGGTAGGTAGTAAAACGTGTGTGGTTGTTCTGCACGGAATGTATTGCTCCCTTCGATCCATATAAAGTGTCGTGACTGTACGTTTAATTTGTACATGAACTAGTTGTTTCCTGCGACACTTTTTGTGGATCAGAGGTAGTACGTGTTTCCTAACATGCATATATACGAGGAGGCTATGGTTCTGTATATCATACACTACATTTAACATATGATGCCTTTGTAAGGCGATCACATTTCGACTTGCAAAAAACCCATCTATTGCACTTCAATACCTTGTCTAGTTGTCTTAGGTTTGACCAAACTCAGATCAAAGGGCAGCATACCAGATTCGCTGCAACACGTTTGTACACCTAACAGAAACAAACTTTGGTTCCCAGGAGACCCCAGGCAGTCACCCCCTGACAGGTGGGCCCGCATCCACCTCCCGCCGCACGCGCTCCAGCCCGGCTGACTCAGCCGCGGGCCCCACCTGCAAGCAACCGAGCTATAACACCGCCTCCGCCGCCTCACACCACCCGTACAAAAAAGAACACGCTACTGCTCCACAGTTCCAACCGAACCCAACCACGCACGAGACACACAGGAGAGGCCGAGAAGGCGCGGGGATCTCGACGGCCGCGGCGATGCCGGTGGCGGGGAGATCTTCTTCGGCGGGCGGGGACACGGAGGACGCGAAAGCGGAGGCAGGATGGTGCTGGGCGGAGGCGGCGCCGGGGTGGGTGTGGAGGACGCGGTGGTGATGGAGCTGGCGGCGGGGGAAGGGGAGGACAGCGTCATCACCGTCAACTGCCCCGACCAGGCGGGCCTCGGCTGCGACCTCTGCCGCACCATCCTCGAGTTCGGCCTCCGCATCACCCGCGGCGGTGAGCCCTCCCCTCCCATCCTTTCCCGACACCTTCGACCTCTGTTCCCAATTCTTGTTTCCGGTTCGATTGCTGCTGCGCCCCCTTCTGTGGCCTGCCTCGTCTCTGCCGCGCTCACGCGAAATTGCTATTCGTTAGTTTAGTAGCGAGCTCGAATCGCTTGCTTCGGCTGGATTATTTTTTCCGGGATTATTAGGCGCGGTGTCGTGCTTAATTTATGTTTCTTTCAAAAAATCATTTTGCCCTTTTCTCTCCTTTTGTGTACTTCAGTGTGGTTGGTGAGGATGGCTTTCCCTTATTCCGACAAGTTTTAGGCCACCTTTCCGCGTGTATCCGCAGGCCGCAGCAAAAGTTTTCGACTGTTTTTGCCCGTTTCGTGTTCGTCGATATCCCTGAATATCCAGGTATACAGGCACAACTCACGTGTGATTTGAACTGATTCCACCATTATATCTTCTTTTGTTTTCTGGAAAATATAGGCTTTCTTTTCTTGCCATCTCATCTGACTTTCCTGTCCATGTTAATGTATGATCACTGTCAGTCGATAACACTTGCATCTACATTTTACTGTGTGTTCGCTGTTAATCATCGGCAACGGTACCTGGCTTATCCTGTTCAATCATGCGCATAAAAAACGTTGCAACCTGTTCACTTGTACAGGACCCTGTTTCGTCTGCAAGTTTCATGATTCTGCAATCCATGACTTCTACTGTCGATCATCACTGTCGTCTAAATTTCCAGTCTTTGTAAAATTTATCAGACGTGTCCACGGACGGGCAGTGGTGCTACGTGATTTTCTGGGTGGTGCCACGCTCGCCGTCCATCAACATCCGGTGGGGGAGCCTCAAGAACCGGCTCATGTCGATGTGCCCTTCATCTTACGCCATCCCTTTCTACCCCGACATCACGCAACCAGGCCCCCCGCAGTTCTACCTCCTCAAGCTCTTCTCGACCGACCGTAAGGGACTGCTGCACGGTGAGGACATCTGGCCCTGCTTCGTCTTCTAAATGTCTGCATCCAGATATTTGCTATAATTACACCATGCGATTTTCAGACGTGACACATATTCTGTCGGCCCTAGAGCTCATAATCGAGAGAGTCAAAGTGTCGACCACGCCTGACGGGAGAGTTGTGAACCTCTTCTTTATCACGGACGGCATGTAAGTCACTGTCTTGAAGTTCAGTTGTTTTTTGCATGTTGCTGAATCATTAACTTCACCTTTGACACTCTCTTGCTGCTGCTATGATGTCAATTGCTGCTTATTACAAATGATGTTGGTTGGTTGCATGGCATAATAACTGTACTATATATATGACAGTTAATGTTTCTATCTGAAGGGAACTTTTGCACACAAAGGAAAGGCAAGAAGAGACTTGCTCGATGCTTATTGCTACCTTAGGTTCTTCCGTAAGTTGTGAAATTCTATCAGCGGAAGGGTTCCAGCAAGGATTCTCTTCTCTTCCACCAACAATATCTGAAGAACTGTTCAGGTTGGAACTAGATGATTGCGAGAGCAGTTCAGGCTCTCTTAGTGCGGAGATGAAAAAGGTGCAGATGGCCACCATCAACTTTGACAATTCCCTGAGTCCTGCGCACACACTGCTCCAAATAATTTGTGCTGATCAGAAGGGGCTCCTTTATGACATGCTGAGAACACTGAAGGACTGCAGCATTAAGGTACCTGAAGATATATATGTACCTAATGATCTATTACGGCTTCTTAATCCTCACCCAATGCAAAATTCAGCTTGTGTGAAAAAATAGTACCAGAGACTGTAGATATTCTGAATATCTGAAGATACTGACAATCAGAAGTTAAATAAGAGTTTTTTTACAGGAAAACGTTTCAAAAAAAGATATATTACTTAATCATCCTTTTCTTTTATGGTGATAAATATTAGTATCCTCTCTTTTACTCCCACTGTAGTTACCCATTGTATATTCTTCAAATGCTACAAAATTGACTGTTATAAAAAAAGTAGCTATAGACTTGTATCAATGTGCCTAATGTTGAGTGTGTATCAAATTATATCATGATGATTCACTATTTTTTTAGGTCACTTATGGGCGGTTCTGGTCCGACAAGAAAGGTTTTCGAGAAGTGGATCTTTTTATCAAGCAAGCAGATGGCAAGAAGATTATTGATCCTGAGAAACAGGATGCTCTTCGGTCTCGCATGAAGTCTGAGATGCTCCATCCTCTCAGGGTAATGATCGTCAACCGTGGCCCCGACACAGAGCTCCTTGTTGCCAACCCTGTTGAACTATCTGGGAAGGGCCGGCCACGGGTATTCTATGATGCTACTTTGGCCCTGAAAGCGCTTGGAATCTGCATTTTCTCTGTAAGAGTTACAACCTATCTAAGAAGGTGCAAATTAAGTTTGAAATGGTGTTAGTGTTTACTGTTTCCTTTTCTCATTTCAGGCTGAAATCGGGAGACAGACAGCAGCGAGCGTCAATGGGAGGTCTACCGTTTCCTGCTGGATGACAGCAAAGAATTCCCCTTATCAAACAGCCTAACTAATAGGAACCGTGTTGTTGATAGGGTAAGGAAAACACTGATGGGCTGCTTCAACTGAAGACTCGATTTCTATGTCCATGAAGCAAAAGCACTAGAAAGCATCCAATGTATCCGATTAATTGCCTACTGAAGCTAAAGCTTGAATATGATTGCTACAGTAGGTTGATGTATCCAGTTAATTACCCACTGAAAGCTCAAATTAGGCTACTCCAGGGTGTCCAATCTCATCGGTAAATTGTCTGGCTAAACTGGTCTCCATAGTGCCCAGATCTGACAGTTACCAGCCTCTGTTCATGTCATTGGACAATGATGTGGGTGTTTCTGTGACCAATTTCTCAAGACCAATGGTGATGGAAAACAGCAGAAGGCTTCATTATGTTGCAGCCATGCATGATTTCAGAGCTAGCAAATATTTGCCGAACAGACGAAGGCAGGACACTTGACAAAAGGCTTCCTGTTGATGTTCCCAAAACAATGAGGCTCCTTGGAGCTGCATCTTCTGAGCAGTGTTGTAAATGATCAGTGGGAAACAAGAAATGAACGGCAGCGCATTATGTTACTCCTGCATTATCCTATTGCCAGAAAGGAAAGCAAGAAAGAAGAGGAGATAACATGTTTGGTAGGAGGTGCAATCATTGTGCTTTGTTTGGGTCAAGGGATTACTGGATGCTGACACAGATACTACTTCAGTTTGCTGTAGATTAGTGCAGAATGTGTTGTATCTGCCTCACCTGCCTGCCTCCTCCCCGCCTTCTTGTATGATTGCTGCTTTGTTAATAGATTATAGGCATGTCTCCTGTTGTAGGGTTTAGGCTTCCTTGTCACCGAACATGTTACTATATATATATGAGAAGATGGCATTTTGTTCGTGCAAGATATATGTACAAAGTTGTGGATTATCAAAGGAATGGTGTACTTATTGCCACCTTTTTATGATTGTTGCCTTGTCAATGGATTAGGCCTGTCTACTGATGTGGGGTTCAGTGCTTCCTTGTCACCAAGCATTTTATTAATCTATATGAAATGAACTTTGTAAGCAAAGCATATGTACAAAAGAATGTTGTACTTATTGCTACCTTGTATGTACACTGCACTGTACTTGTATTTGGAACCAAGTACCTGCATGATTGGCTTGGTCAGTGCCTGATAGTCTATGGTACAAAACTCTGATGAACCACTGAAATTTTCCTATCATGAATGATCAAGACGGCAGCAAAATGTATGGAAGATTGGATACGAACTCACTGGGGGATATCTATCTAGTTCCAGTGTGGTGGGGATTGGAGGGTGACTTGTGCGGCTGATGGTTTTGAGATGGTGACGTCTGAACCTGAAGCTGTGCATTATTGCGATTTGTTTGTCTGTAAAGTGCAACTTGCCCAACTTGGAGAGGATTATATTATTAGAGTTTGACGATTTTGAATAAGCCGTCCTCTTTCAGGGGAGGCCGGCCGGCTCGATGATAAATATAAATACACTGTGATTGTCATTAGGGAACCTGTCATTATGTAAGTGTCTGATAAAACGTCTTAGTTTATGTGACTACCATCAGCTGTTCGTACAAGCAAGTTTAGTAAATTGACCAAGTGGTGATTTGCCTCCAAAGTGGAATGTACGGAATTAATTTTTCTGATGATTAGGTTTGCTATTAATTACTCCATCGGTTTCACAGTACTGTCATGACACAGACCTAGGAGACAAAAAGGTTGGGTCATGAGTTCTGCATTCCTGGAATAGGATTATTCTTGCTTGCATTAGATGGACTTCGTCGGTCCGAACCAAGGAATCGGTTAGTGCTACTGACACATTAAGAGCAAGAATGGTATTACTCGAAGAAACTTTAACTTCAATCTTGTGCCTCCCAGGTACCCACCCTAGATAAATGCACGAAAAGCAATGATGCTACTAGAAATACATTTCTACCATGAAAGAAAAATACCTGGTTGTCTATCTCAGGGTCTTAACGTAAGCCCAACTACAACGGGATCTTGCTTAGGCTAGCTTGTCAACTCTCTGGATGATATATAGAGTATGCCAACTTGTAATGTTGGAGACAGATTTATCTAGGATTTCATTCAAAGAACGGAATAAATACGTAAATGGAGGATAACTGAAAGTGGATTTCTTTTCCATGGTGTTTGATTTAGATGATTGACTGAAGAAGTATTTATACGAGCTTTTCCTGTCTTTCTAAATTTGAATGGCAATAAACATGAGGTTACAGCTTATGTCCGATGCATGCCAGAGCTCTACAGGTAGTCCTGGTGCAGTCTCCCTATATGTTCCAGAGTCCAAATTCAAGAACATATATTCAACTTCATTTGGTGTATTATCGAAATTACAGAATCAGCCCAGATACTTCAAACCATAAATTCAAAATCAGACAAGGACCGAATTTGCATAATAGGCAATGGACAAGGAGGTTCTGGGTGTGTTTGGTTCAACTGTGGATTCTAAAAAAGCTGCTGTGAACTGTGAGCTGTGGAAAATCCGCTGTGAGCTAAGAACGGTGGCAAAGCTGAAAGTTGTTTGGTTGAAACAGCTGTGAAACTGTGAATTTTGTACGAATCATCTGTAATATCCTGAGACCTCCACTTTTGTCCACCTCGCTCCTGGCCGTATCTTGTCGGAGCATCGCCAGAGTTGGCCGGAACCTCATCGGAGTTCGCCGAACTACCTTGCCGGGGCACCTCGCCGGACCTCCAACACCACGGGAACACCTCGCCGGAGATCGACAAGAGACACGTCGTACCTTGCCGGAGACGCGCCGGACCTCCTACGTCCTCGCCGGAACGCCTCGCCGGACCTTCACCACCGCTGGAACACCTCGCCGGAAATCGACAAAAGACACGCCGTATCTTACCGGAGCCGCGTCGGACCTCCTACATCCTCGCCGGAACCTCGCGGAATTGGCCGGAGTTGTCTGTAATCTCAGAAGCCGTGTTTTAACTGTAAATCACGATACCAATAGGTACACTGTTTGACATGTAAATGACGTTTTTTAGAAATAAAATTACAAAACGTCAATGTTGCTTAGGTTTAAATAATATGACCAATAAATAAAGTTGGTACAGAAGATTTGGTCGGGGCATCAAATGGATGGAACAACCGGCCTGCACTGTAGTTCAGTAGCATTTCAGTAGGAGAACGGAGGCCTGCTCCACCTCGGCGTTGCCAGCAGCTGTTGCTCCAGGCGTATAGTGCGATTGGATTGTGAAGCCAGCCGGCGTGGCAGTCAGCCTGCAGTGAAAGACGGCTCAGGCCTCTAGCAGGTGGTCCTCGAGCGGCGCAGTCCGATGGAAGACGACCGCAACACATCAGACCGGCTGCAGAGCACGGACGGGCCAGACTCGGATGGGGCAGCGCATGGTTCGGGAGAGCGGATGCAGCGGAGGCGGGCGGTGCGCCGCTGGAGGGAGGCTGGAGTTGGGGCGGCCAGCGGCCTGGCCGGAACACTAGCCGGACTTGAACTCCCGAGTCCAGATGTGCGAGAAAGGGAACACACCCTGTGTTAGGGAAAATTTAACGAACCGGTACGCTCACTTACCAATGGCATGGTGGGTAATTTCTCCTCACTTTGTTGGACTCAACGCAGCAAAAGCAGGGGTCGGGGTGCCGTGGAAAATGCGCTAGCGGAAGCAGCTGCGTTTGTGAAATCTGCTGTGGAAAAATATCCGTTTGGTTAGCTTTTAGCTTTCTGGCAACAGAAGCAGGTTGAGAAAACTGAACCAAACAGACCCTCTGTAACGACAGGATTCAAGAAGGAAATATTGGTCATGGACAGTATAACAAAATTACGAAAACAAAGTATTGAAAAATAAAGTACCGACAGGCTAACTCATGTGGTGTTACTGTTATACCCCAGCCTAAACTACAAATATATTATTCAAAGAATTATGTTGCTCTCTACCGCTTAAGAAAACAGAGTTATCTTCTGCTTAAAGAAAAACAGAAACAACATACAAAGAAAGAAAGAAATTATGTTCCGTCCCCTTCTGTATATGCAGCAATACAAAGGTCCAACCAATATATGTAACCATTGGAAATAAAATACATGAGGGAGTAACGCTTCCGAATGCAGAAAATAATGCATCATAAATATTTGACACCAATGGATAACAAGTTGCACGCTGAATACACTTGCATGAAGTAATGGAAATAAAAAGAATTCCATGTATCCTCTCAAATTTAGACCACATGATAAGTTTATCGAAGTGTTAGCAACTAGATTAATTGACTGGGTTCATTCGTATAAATGAATATTAACCATTAGAGGTATCCTTTCAAATTCTCTATGGCTAATGTTCAAAGCCACAAATAGACATGCACCCGAACACCAACAGATACTGAAGTAGAAATAGGAGTTAGTAGATATCCAAGCTAGTGCCACAAAAACAAGAAGATTAGGGCATATCCAACAACTGATTTTTATGAGGGCGTTGTCTCTTCATAGGAGTAGAGAATAGAGAAGAGATAGATATTAGACTAAAGAAGAACTTATACGGTAGACAAATACTAAGTGGTGTAGCATTAACCCAGTCTAAACTACAGACATGTCATTCAGTGAATTATGATGTTGTCTAAAAGAAGTTATCTTCCCCTTAAAAGAAATATGTTCTTTAGTTCTGTTTAGCTTCATAATGATTGACACCAAACAGATTTCTTTACCCTCTCTGTATGTAGCATATAAAATGACACCAGTGTAAAAGAGTAAAAATTTCAAATAAAATCAAACAAACAAGAGTAATATCTCCAAATGCAGAAAAATAGATTTAATTAACATGAATTGCATACTAAAGACAGTTGCTTGAAATAACTAGAAATAGAAATAGTTCCAAATATTGATAACATATGAGATTATCTCAAATTTACCCCACATGAGGAGCTAACAGTGACCTCAATAATTACCCATAGAGGGTTCATTACAAATTCGCTATGGCTAACCAGCATTGATCAAAGCCACAGAACAGCACATATCCGAACGCAAACAGACAGGAAGGCCAAACTCAAGTAAACATAGGAGCTAGCTACGAAGTATCCATGCCAGTTCCACAAAACAAGAAGATTAGGCCCATACCCAACAACTGATTTTGATGAGTATGGCCACACTAAGTGCATGAAGCTACAACTTTTAGTGACCCTCTGACGACCATTCCTCAAAGCAGGGAACATATAGTGCACCATCCATGAATTCTGATCTAGAACTGCTGATAACATTGACTTTCTGATTATCCATATCATACGACACTGTCATGTCCTTGCCATCGTTAATGAAAACCGAATTACAATCAGGATGGATCGCAAACATCATATAGGTGTGATCATCTTCATCAAGCCGCCTCCCGAATATTTCTGAAACATTACCAGTATGCTTTAGGGTCCACTTCCCACTAGCATAGTCCTCAAGAACCCATACACAGAGTTTGCAATCATTATCATTGTCTATCTGCCACGCATACAAGCATCCCTGAGACTGCCCAATCGAAGTATAATTGTAGATATCAGGCCTGCTGTCCGGCATTTCAATTTCCCCCCAAACCTTTTCCTCCATGTCCACTGTGGCTATTGTACCACTATGGGTAGCAAAATGCATGGTGCCATTCAGTAAAACACATTCTGGTTTACCAATCAGAACAGTTTTGTAACCCAGCTCATACTCCACGGAAGTCCACCGCCGAGTTTCAGATGAGAAGATGGCCACTTGTGCAAACTCGCCAAAAGAATTGCTCAGGGGCGCAAACACCACAAAGCGGGATGGATTGGCCGCGTCGAAAGCCAGGAAGAACTCGTCTATATCGTCGTAAATCACAGGAACGCCGTCCACTGGGTCCGGTAGCACGATGAGAGTCAACACAATCCACTGCCCAGTCGCAGGATTGCACACGGCGTACCCGTATTTCTTCTTGTTTCGCCCTTTGTAGGATTCCCAGTACTTGCAAAGGAGAAGGCCGCCGCAGCATTGTTCGACCTCGACGCGTTCGTACCTGCCGCGCAGGAAAGGGAGCGAAGGGTCTACCATTGGGGTGCCCTTCCCGGACAGATTGCGGAAGCTGAGGCCGGTCTTGCTCTTGTTGAAGAAGAAGCCGGACAAGGTCTGCGGACACCTCTTGCGGATCTTGGGGTCGGAGCAGAGGGCCAGCCACGGCTTGGACACACACTTGAAGCGGCAGAGCGACTTGTAGGGCACGCGCGACAGGATCTCCACCAGGGCGGCGTCGGGGAGGCCCGCCGTCGCCGTGGGCTGCTGCTCCTGCTTATGCTTCTTCATCTACAGACGCAAGATGCGACTCATTTCGGTTCCCTTTTTTTGTTGGATTCGAGATCAGAGGAAGAAAGAAAGAGGAGGGGAACGAACCTGAAGCGAATCATCGGTGGCGGGGGGCGGCGGCGGCGGATGGGGCGGAGCGTCCTCGTCTCGGCCAAGGCGGCCGCTCGCCGGCGGACAGCCCTGCGCCGTGCAGCCATGCTCGCCTCCTCCTCCTGGCCGCATCGCTTCCTCGGCTCGGGACCCTTGGTTGGACCTTCGCCGCCGCTGTTCGCCGGAACTCTAGGGTTTTTAGAAGGAGAATGGAGCAGCGGCGGCGGTTTTATTTCGGAATGTGATCCCGATGGAAGTGGAATGGGCGCTTCCTCGATACTGTAGAAAAAATAAATATATTTAATTGCACAAAATAATTTCTTTGGATATTCGCGAATTTTATATTCACGAAAAGTGAAAATTCACTTTTTTTTCCCAAAAAGGTCTATCCCGGTTTCTGCGTCAGGACGACATAGCCCAACTTTTATTATGAAGCTTAGAATCAAATGTTTATACAATACTAGCTAAATGCCTGTGCTTTGCTACGGGTTAAAATATTAGAATGTTTTGTATTTTAAAAATATGCACAAAGGTAAATTTTCCGTTCTTACGATGCCGAGAAAGGTGAAACCAGCTTCCCATCTGGTTGTGCTTTACTAAATGATGCAATTTGTGTGGTGACAACCCATGTTTTACTCACACACAATACCTTGAGTACAAAGTGGTCTATGTAAAAAGAATAAACAAAAAAATATTGAAATGACACAATGCGTGCAGTAACTATATTTCTTTCACAAATTCTCGCTCATGATTCTATCAATGGTTGCATCGTAGGAAGCTTGCAGACTTTGTCACCGATCTGCTGGCTCTGCAAAGTAGCATCATCCAATAATTGGGATTCCAAACCTTGTGGACAAAAAGAAGGTACCAGTTATGATAAGCACCAAGCTTTCTGTATCCATGCAAAATAATTAGCTCCAAGTTAGGCAAATAATCAGATGAATATATCCGCACATTTCTTACCTAAAGCTGCTTTAGGTGAAATAAAAGAAGAGAACTCAAAATATGGGCATGCTCACAAATTCGCCAACGAAGAGAGAAAACTGAACCACAATTAATTCATTCACCCTTGGCGAATTTGCTGTGGTTCCATTTCACAGATGGTAACAAAAGTTCAGGGCAACAAAGATGCCTTAGACATAGTAACCGAAGTCCAAGGCTTCACTACAATGCAAATTTGCATAACTACATGGACGACATGGCATGGATTTGGTGTAAGCCTTGTTCAATTAAGTCTGTATCCTGAAACAGTAACCACAAACAAACTGAACAAAGAGAAAAGATGCATTGCCCTTTCCTCGAAGAAGTTTACCGTGGAGTTGATGATCAGAAGGCATCCAACTCTTTCCATTGTCCATCTCAAATAACCTATATGCATAGCATTTCAACATCAGAGCATGAGGAGCCAAGAACAGATATCCATGTCATATTATTACATTAAAATGCAATGAACTGAAATACAATTTTTGCCAAAACCGACCTGACCCTCTTGACGTTGTCCAACTCTTGCGCAGCGGCGTTCAACCTATCACCCTTGGCACACATGGACTGCTTCAGCTCCGTCAACCGCTTCCGGCACGCCACCGCCCACCAGCCACCCCTCTGTCGCGTACACCGCGTGCCACATCTCCTCCACCATCTGAATCTTGCGCCTCTCAAACCTACAGAAACATAGTATAAGTCACGCGCCCAAACGGGGAAATAAATATCTGAACAAAAAGACATGTAGGATTACTTGATTTTGTAGAGGTATTTGGAGCTGAGCTGCTGCCACAACAATGATCCGGCCCTCGCTCCGAGGACCTCATCACAAATGACGCGCAGCAGCGAGCCGGGGGACCTAACGCAAGGCCATCTCCCCAAGGTGCCTGCCATGTTTCAGGATTACATGAGAACTTTTAGCTCTGAAATAAAAAATACCATCACTAAGGTACCTGCCATGTTTCAGGATTACATGAGAACTTTTAGCTCTGAAATAAAAAATACCATCACTAAGGTTAAATTATCAATGTTAGAAGCTACAGGCAATTGAAACGAACCTCGTGCTTGACCTTTCCTAGATTTTTCAGTGTGTCCAAACCTTCAGAAACAATGTTCAGCCACACGAAGCTCCGCACAGTTAGCACTGCCTTCTTAAGATGTGTGCCCTAGTGTTGAAATTTTTCTCCTTCGCGTTCTCCTTTGGGATTATCCTTACAAATACAAGATGAGCTTTGAATTTGTTATCCATACAATATATCTGCAATATTACAAGAAGAATTCAGGGCCGAGCTTCTCAAATTGTTAAGCATCGCTCATAATAATCTCTTATTAGCAGTTAAAAAGCAACAGAAACTACAGAATTATAAGCATGCAATGCATCATCTGATCCAAAACGTGATTCCTAAAGAATTATAAGCATGCAACACATCATCTGATGTAGCTCATGATGCCCCATATACACCCGATCTATTTCCTAGCGCCTAGAACAACTCGAGAAAAATCTAACCGCTATAAAGCAAGCAAATATAAACCGCTAGAAACGCACAACACATACTGATCCTAATCAACATGTACGGATCTAGCAGATCATGGCGTATGGTACACAGAATTTCGATGAGATTGATATCTAAGCATAGGGAACAGCGAACAACTAACATCTCTCCGCACGAGCCAACTATGAGAAAAACGACGAGATGCATAGGGAGAGGAAAGGGAGAGGGGACGAGGGAGATGGATCGAATCCTTTGTACTTTCCCGGATGCCCATGCTCGCCGCTCTGGAGTCGCTGTAGCCCCAGAACTTTTTGCCGATGACCATCCAAAGAGGGACACGTAAGAGGTAAATCGTACTGGAAATCGTTAACTGAACAAGCAAATCGGTGAGCATGAAGCCTCGGGGCAAATCTTCGCCCAGAAGATGGGTCCTGCCTCGGGAGGCGGAGGACAACGGAGATACGGGCAACGCCACAGACGAGGGCCTATGTGATGTCCGATGTCCCCCGACCCGTATTGCACGTCGACGACCAGGGCGGAGGTCGAAAGCCTTCTTTGACCAGAGTCCTCCGGAGCAGGAGGACGATAGAGATGCAGGAGCCATCGATGGTGTGGAGGCAGGTGAGGGCCTCCGTGAGGCCGCCCGGCCTCCGAGATGCGAGGCGGGCCTTGACGGAGGGGACCGGGAGAGGAAGTTGGAGGCCGCGGCGGCGCAGGCCGAGATGGCGCTGGCAGCGCGAGACGGCGTGCGGGTACAGCGACGCGCCTACGCTCGCGTGGCTGAGCCCGGGGCGGCCGTCAGGGAGAGGGAGAGGATGGGATGGAAGAGGGAGAGAGGGCGTCGCGGCCACGCGCGGGGCGAGCGGAGAGAAACGTCGGGGCAACCTAGGACGATGTTGGACGAAGGGACGACGTACGAGAGGAACAAAATTTTCTTTTAGATAGGAGAGATATAAGAATGTTGTTAACCACCCGGTCCATATGACTCTATTGATCCACCGCACAAGGAAGAACCACATTTGTATCTACTCCCTCCGTTTTTTAATATAAGATGTTTTAGGTGTTACACATGTTGTCTATATATATACTAAAATAAGTGAACATATAAAATAAAGTGTGTCTACATACATTTGTGTGCATGTGAATGTGGACACATCCCAAAACGTCTTATATTAAAAAACGGAGGGAGTAGTGCGTAGCCATGTGAATAATCTGCAAAAAAAGACACCTCTTGCTTTTTTAAAACAATATCATTTCGATAATACCAAATTGTCCAAAGAATAAGATACTCGTTTTATTACGTGCTTTCGTGTTCTTATTAATCTCATTCAACAATATCTACCCTCATATTAGTTGGCGGTGGATGTTAAAAGTAAAATGAACAACCCTCCAAATTGATTTAGCGCAAGAACAACAAATAAACAAGTGCTCAACCAATTCCTCCAACCAAAATACACATTTGGTGCAACCAGCCCATATTGCCTTTTAGCCAAGTTATTATTTGTAAGTGGTTTTTTTTTTGAAACGAATGCGGTAAGAGAAGCCCCTACAACGGATTTTTTTTGAAATAATAAGAACCCAAATCTGCGTTCGTGAGGACTTGAACCTGGGTGGCTGGGTTGTACACCCACTTCTCTTTTTTTATTTGTAAGTGGTTATATTGGTGATTTCCGGCTACGCTCCTTCGCTCATCGCCCGCAACCGGCACCAGGGGGCATTCTCCTCCTATGGAACGATGATCATGTGGACATGACCAACATCAACATCGACACCCATCTCATCTCGGCGGATGTCACGATAAGGGCTTGCGGAACTTCTTTCAAGATCATGACTGTGTTGGAGATATGCCCTAGAGGCAAATAAATATTAAGTATTTATCGCATTATCTCATTAAGTTTATAAATAAGTTTTATATCATGCTATAACTGTATTAATCGGAATTGTTAATACACGTGTGGCATGTAAACAAAACAGGGTCCCTAGTAAGCCTCTATATAAACTAGTTCATCAGTCAGCGGATGATCGAGATTTCCCGATCATGCAGATTCATAACAGTTGATGATGAAGTCATTTTATTAGTGGAAAAAATGATGGACATACCCAACAAAGTATTGCAAGAGGATCGTGTCACGAAGTTCATTATTGCAATAGGAAAATAATATGGTAGTTTATTTCTTAGACCGTGAGATCATATTAATCCCGACCTCCGGAGGGTACTTCGAGTGCATCAATCGTCAGTTCATAAATGAGTGACTAAAAGGTGTGACACTTGGGTATTTGAACGAGGTATGTTGAGGCCTATAGATCAAGAGTGGGATTTGTTCATCCGCGTGATGGAAGATACTCTGGGCCCACTCAGTGGGATTACATCCATGAAGCTGCGCAGCGTATGACTAGGTCATGGGGATGTAATATCACGGAACGAGTTAAGTAACCCTTGTCGATAACGAGATAAAACAAAGCAAACGATCATATCTCGGACAAGGGTAGTATCGAAAGAACAAAAGGAATGAATATCATGTTAACAGTTCAACGACGATTATTCTGGAATGCACAGGGACCGTCATAGCCATCCAGATCTCCCTGACGGTCATTGGCGAGCGAAGGGTCTCGACCATGTCTGGAGTATTTCCCGAACCGTAGGGTAACACACTTAAGGTCTTGACGACTCTTGGAGATCGTTTTGGAATTATCGCAATAATAGAAATAGAGAGAGAGAGAGAGAGAATGAACCGAAAAGGTTCCGGTGGAATCGGAAGGGTTCCGGGGGAAGACCGAAGGAAGTTCGGAGTGGTCCGGAAGTTGTTACGGAGTCACGAGAGATTAAATAATATGCAAATATATTTAATTATGAATTATATATTTAAATATTAATTTAATATTAAATAAAAGGGAAAATTGGGTCAGCCCACCTAAATGGGCCAAACCCCGGAGGGAAAAGCCCACTTGGGGGCCGACCTCCATGGGGAGGTGGGGCGGCTGGGCCATGGGGCCCATGGCCACCACGGCCGCCCCTAGGAGGCCGGCGCACCACCCCTCCTCCTCCCCTTTGTTTAGTCCCACATGGGGGAGCAAGGGAGAGGGACACCCCCTCTCCCCTAATAAATAGTGGGGCATATTAATTGGATAAAACACACAATAAATTCAGGAATTTATTCCGGTTGGCCGAGGATGCCCCTCCGCCCACTTCCACCCTCTCTTCACCCTCTCTCCACCTCTCGTAGTGCGTGTTCCCTCGTAAGGACTGCGCGCGCGTGAGAAATCTATACCGCAGTACGCCGTCGTGCTGCGGGATTCCACCCAAAAGTTCTACTTCCGCTATCTTGGCTGGATCGGAGAGCCCGGGAGTCGCCGTCAAGCTCCGCACGTGTGCGCGTACTCGGAGGCGCCACACTCGTGGTGCCAGGGCGTCATCGTCGCGCCACCTTCGCCGTCGTCTTCGTCGCACCAAGTTCTTCGCGACCTCGAGGTCGGCTACGTCGTCTACATCGACAACACTTGTTGTGGGAGCGTAATCCCCGCTATCGTTCTACAAGGGTATGTGACCGACATCTCCTCCATTACCGCATTACTACATAGTTAGATCCTTGGCTAAGTTTTGGCGTACGTAAGATAGAAAAAATATTATTTTCTGCTACGAACCCCTTCAGACTGTGTATGGACCAACCATTGATGCGGATAAGCGGGCTTTCCTAGATGAGGTTATTGCTGCTGCGCCCACTGACGACTCAAAATGGCTTATCCTGGGGGATTTTAATCTCATCTATCAGGCGACAGACAAGAACAATGGCAACCTTAACCTTCGCCTAATGGGTAAGTTCAGGCGTGCGCTTAACACTAGCCAGCTCAAAGAATTGAAACGGCAAAACAGGAAGTACACTTGGAGCAATGAAAGGGATGACCCTACCTTGGTCAGACTGGATCGAGCTTTCTACAATGCAAGCTGGGACCTTGCCTTTGGAAATCACACGTTACACTAGTAGGGAAAAGCCTACTGCTGGCGAACTGGCGTCCGCCAGTACAGCCTGGCCAGTGGTAATGCGTACCACTGGCGAACAAACTGCCCGCCAAGCGGTACGAAATATTAGCGCTGGCGAACAAACACAAGGGTTCGCCAGTGGTAGCATTTTCAGGTTTAAAAAAAAGACGGGCCAGGCCCTTGCCTAGCATGCCGACCGTGCTGGCGTGCTGGGGCGCCGCCGTCGTCTCATGGCCCTTTACAACCGCGGCCTTGTGCCACTAGCGTGCTGCTTCACGGGCCTCTCCTGGGGCATCACCATGCGGCAGCGCATCGGCACCGGGACGCTGCTCTCGCTCGTGTCCATGGTGGTGGCGGCGCTCGTCGAGACGCGCCGGCTCCGGGTCGCGTTGGACACCGGGCTCGTCGACCAGTCCGGCGGCGGCGGCCGGCACGGCGAGGAGGAGGGGGCGGCGTGGTCGAGCAGGGAGGCGGCAGAGCCATTTCAGGCGGCGACACGGTCGAGCAGGAGGGCGGCGGCGCGGTCGAGCAGTTCGATCTATTCGTACGTGAGAGGAAAATGAATCTCCTTCTTGTCCTGTTTGTGCATGCCCTACAGCTCTTGTCCCACGTCTTGGTCAGCTGAGTGGATGTGTGCCTGATCCAACGGCTCACAGCCTATCTGAGGAAACACACGATCCGTGGGACTAGTGAGGTTGTCTCCTGATTGGCTCAGTTTCGGATTGGCTTCTCGTTGGAAAAGAAAAGGTACTAGCTAGTGCCTATCACGTGGGCATGCAGGTGGAAAATCTCGTGCTAGCGCTGGCGAACAACCATGCGTGTTCGCCAGCGGCAACCTCGGGTCTGCGGCGCCTCCCACGCATGCCCACTACCGTTGGCCGCGCCAGCACAAGTCGCCAGCGTACCCCTGGCGAACAGCAAAACGTGTTCGCCAGCGGTAGCTTGCCCCGCCTACTTCGCCAGCGCTAGCTCCAGCACCCCTGGCGAACAGCAAAACGTGTACGCCAGCGGTAGCTTGCCCCGTTCCCCCGCCCGGGCCCGCACGTACTGCTGGCGGCTAGTAAACGCCGTTCGCCAGCGGTGTTGTGTGTAGCGCTGGTGAACACGCTTTTTGTTCGCCGGTGGTACTAGCGCTGGCGAACGCATATAAAATTTCGCTAGTGGTAGGCTGGCGGCTGTAGGCCTTTTTCTACTAGTGTTAACTGCTCTGTCATCATCTCTGTCGGATCACTGCCCTCTGCTACTATCCAATCAAGGTGGCCCGAGTAAATCAACATCCTTCTGGTTTGAGAACTTTTGGACTAAGATGCCGGGATTTGCTGAAACTGTTGCTGCTGCTTGGGCGGAGCCCACAACTCACACGCAGCCTATGCACATCCTAAACCACAAGCTCAAGCTAACAGCTAAAAGATTGCGCTCATGGCGCAAGGGCATGTTCTCCAACTACAAGCAGCAGCTAATCATGGCCTTGGACGTGATTCTTCAACTGGATATTGCCCAGGAAGCTAGATCTCTCTTTGATGATAAGAAAACTCTACGTGCAACCCTAAAGCAGAGAGTCCTGGCACTCGCTGTGCTTGATTGCTCACGGAAGCAGCAGGCCTCTAGGATCACCCTTCTCCGGGAAGGCGACGCAAACACAAAATTCTTCCATTTGCGAGTCAACTCTCGTCGTCGCAAGAACACCATTCAGAGACTTAAACACAAGGGTGGCTGGGCGGTCAGTCACGGCGAAAAGGAAAGCCTCATTCATGATCACTTCAAGAACGTTCTGGGGAACCCGCCGGTGCGCTCCCTGGATTTCAATTGGAACGCCATTGACCCTGTTATTGAGGACCTCGACGATCTGGGGCTTCCTTTCTCGGTGACCGAGATTAAGAATGCCATTGATGATATGCCTGCTCACTGTCAACTTCCTGCGCTCTTGCTGGACAATCATCATGGATGACCTCATGAATGTCATCAACACCTTCACCGAGCTCACGATCAATAACTTCCAGGTGATTAACACGGCCTGCATAGCTTTGCTGCCCAAAAAGGAGGGGGCGGACAACATATCGGATTTCAGGCCTATTAGCCTCATCCACATCGTCCCCAAAATAATCTCTAAGGCCATGGCCCTTCGCTTGCGCCCCAAGATGAATGACACCGTCTCAAGCAGCCAAAGCGCCTTCATTAATTCCAGAAGCATCCACGACAACTTTATGTACTTCCGAAATGTTGTGCGCATGCTACACCGAAACCATGCTCCCGCTCTGCTCATCAAGCTGGATATCGCCAAAGCCTTCGATTCGGTCCGATGGGACTATATTCTGGATCTCAGGGAGCGTCGAGGCTTCTCGCCGCGGTGGCATGCCTGGGCCTCGCTCATTTTCTCGACGTCCTCTTCGCGTGTGCTGCTCAGCGGGACCCCAGGAAAGGAGATTGTGCATCGTCGCAGTTTGAGGCAGGGTGATCCGCTTTCCCCTCTTCTCTTCGATCTGGCCATTGATCCCCTGCCGCGTATCATTCAGCTCGCTGCAAACTCAGGGGTACTCCAAGCGCTACCGGGCAACTTCATCAAGTTAAGGGTCTCTCTGTACGTAGACGACGCGGCCATTTTTATCACCCCCGACGTCCAAGACATCACATCCTTGGCTGCTTTGCTCCATAATTTTGGGGAGGTTACCGGACTTGTTACCAATGTGGACAAGAGTTCTGTCGCTCCAATCAGATGCTCTGAAATTGACTTAGGCACCATCCTTCAAAATTTTCCGGCAACTCAAGCTCAGTTCCCCCTCAAATATTTGGGGCTTCCGCTCTCTTTGGGGAGGCTACGCCGGACTGACCTGCAACCGTATATTGACAAAGCGGCATCGAAGCTCATTTCATGGAAGGCCAAGTTCCTCAATCGCGCTGGTTGCGCTGAGCTGGTCAAGTCGGTGCTTTCCTCCATGCCAATTTTCTATTGACCGCCATCAAGGTGGACAAGGCTACGCTCAGAGCCTTCGACAAAATCTGCCACGACATGCTTTGGGAGTGCAGCGCCTCGGTCAGTGGGGGCAAATGCAAGGTTGCGTGGACGAAGGTCTGTCGGCCGAAGAACTACGGAGGTTTGGGGATCCTCGACTTGGAAAATTCGCCAGAGCACCGCGCTTCAGATGGTTATGGTACAAATGGGTGGCCCCAGACAAGTCTTGGGTTGGCACAGAAACGCGAAATGATCAGCAGGATAGAGACCTCTTTAACGCTGCAACCAAGGTCACCATCGGGAATGGGAAGATGGCTTCTTTCTGGTACTCCTCCTGGCTTAACGGATTCTCTCCTACATCATTGGCACCTCTGATCTTCGAGGTGTCCAAAGGAAGAATAAAAGTGTCGCCGCAGCTCTGGACAACCTCTCCTGGATCCGAGACATCCTTGTTCATAATTTCATGGTCGATCACTTCATGCAATTCATCAACCTTTGGGAACTGCTTCAGGACATTATGCTAGACCTAGACATAAGCGACTCGATCACTTGGTCGCTGTCTGCAAATGGATGTTATTATGCAAACTCCGCTTACAAGGCACAGTTATTGGGCTCGACCCCCTGCGCCTTCGACAAGATTGTCTGGAAAACTTGGGCCCCTCCAAAGTGCCGCTTCTTTGCTTGGCTCGCCGTTCAGAACAGGCTTTGGACATCTGATCGCCTCACCCTTAGGGGTTGGCCTCACAGCCTACAGTGCCAACTCTGCCAATGCCAGCCGGAGACTGCCAGGCACATTCTTTTTGAGTGTCGCTACTCTCGTCGCATCTGGCAGGCGGCCGCCTCTTGGCTGTCCTACCCCGACCTGCTGCAAAGCTTTGGTTCTGGAAGACCCACGGTTCTCCAATACAGGCAGGCAATTCTCAACACGCCTTCGTCGAACCATAAAGGACTTAAAACTGCTGTCGTTCTCCTAACTTGGGAAATCTGGAAGGAGCGCACTGCAAGGGTCTTCAACAACAAATACACTGCTCAGTCGGCACTTTTCTAAAAATCAAAGACGAAAGCAAAGACTGGATCCTAGCAGGCGCTAGACATTTCGCGGAGATTATCTCTTAGTTTGGTTCTGTATGGCCTGAATGGCCCTTTTTATTTTGGCCTAGGCCACCCATGTTTGCTTCTCCTATATCAATCAAAAAGGCAATGCTTTTGCCGCTTCAAGATTAAAAAAAAATTGTAAGTAAAAATTTCTTATGATAAAAGCACGTATTTAAAAATAAAATTAGGTGGGACTTTCTGTTTCCACAAATATTTTTGCAAGTACTTAGTATGCTTATTCATTAGGTCCTCATACATAGGTTTAACCGTGTACTCTCCCGCGGTAGTTAACCTCCATTTGAAGACATTTAGTCTCTCAACAAAATGCAGCCAAGAAACCCATTTACCCTGGTTAATATCTTAATGCCTACCTAAAGCCAATATTTAGGATATTCTAGGATAAAACATTAGAGACAGTAACTTTTTTACATCTCAAGATATTATAAAGGGTTGGGTATTACAATGATAAAGAGGTTTCACCAAGCCAAGGATCTTCCCAAAACCATGTTCCCTTATCGTTCCGATGATAAAAGACTCATGGTTAAAAAAAAATCTCTTTTTACCCTCATCAATCTTTTCAAAAAGGTGAATATCTCGTAAGTATTTATTGAACAACAACTCCTTCCACACATCCTCGTGAAGTAATAACTTAAATAACCATGTATTAAATAAGCATTCATTTTTTAAGTCCAGAATTTTAATGCCCTTTGTTCCTTAGGCCTACATATTATATTCCACTTTGTAAACCTATACTTTTTCTTCAGTTTATCACATTGCCAAGAAAATCGCAGAACTCAAATCTTTTCCTTACCCTTTGGTATTTCAAATAATGAAAGTAGAACAATGGCAAACTACTAAGAGATGCAATAATAAGAATAATACGATTCCATATGAAGCATCTTACCAACACGACATCCCACTTTGCGCTCAAACCAATCCTCAATCGGGTTTCACTCTTTAACCAAAAGGGTACGATAGTGAATAGTCATGTCCAACCATTTTAAAGGAATCAACCCGATTTCACATACGAAAAATGTGACGGTCATTTTCTACTCCCTCCAATCCCTTAAAAGTGTCGTGGAAAATACACATACCATTATACCAGGTACAAGTCTACAGTATATTAGCGACATTTATTTAGAATCAGAGGGAGTAGAACTTCCGCTCGCTTCACCAAAGCAATATATTTTACTTTTGTGGAAACTATTGCGAGGCATCATCTACAATGTATTGAATATGTTCATGTACTAAATTTGTGCTTACGCCATGAAAGACCGAAATCTGAATAAGAGCATCCTTTGACTATTGTAAAACTATGGTAGATAAAATCACGCATGCGTGCAATCTTTGAATTTATAGAGAGTAGGTGTTCTATATCTTAAAAATAAATACCATGTCACATATTCTAGAAGCTCGTACTTTTAGCCGTAGGTAGTACTGTCATTCTAATACAGTATATTTTTACTCTCTTCCTGTCGTCCCCATTCTTTATATTTGTTTGTCATGTAACACTGACTTAAATAGCACATAGTTTCATGTAACATACTAAATTTAGAAAATACTTAGATGGTTCATAGTTTTAACATTTAATAAGTCACCATGCTTTAAGTCATCTCACAATTAATGTTTTTATTGCACCACAAAATTCTAACCATCGTACTATTATCGCTAGTTGCATTGTCCTAATAATACCCAATACTTTTGTCAATTATTTGATTTGCAAGATTTAACTATCCGTCTCTCTCCCTGCCAAACTCACACTTTTACCCAATAATTATACTACCTCGCTCACTTGCATATGTCGTGTCATGAAACACCACTATGTTTCCATGGAAACATTGTTTCAGCATCTTCATCGGTCATAATGTCTTCTACAACTTCGCAAATTTCGGAGATTGTAACGTCCCAAAATTTGGAAGCTAGAAAAACTTAGGCATAAAAGACCCAAAATTTGAAACCAACAAAAACTTTTTTGAAATGTCTTGTTTATGGGTGTGTTTTTCTTCTGTTTGCTCTGTTTGACGTTGATTTGTTTCTTGTTTGAGTTAACAACCACCGAAGACACCAACCTTTGAACTCAACTGATATAGTATATCATTTGATTTTGGTGATCATGTCATGACAAGAAGAATTATCCATACATCTCCTCCAATCTTATTTTGGCCAACCTCTTTTTCAAAGATGTCTTGATTTTAGCAACAACCCAAAAACCCACTATTTAAGAAAGTAAAGTATTTCCAAAACTACATGTTTACAAACTATGGAGGTCTATATAATATATGCTACCAATTTCCAACTCAGTTATTTTGCAAGTATCAACATCCTTTTTCAAAAGTCCTATTTTCAACACCTTTTGAAAATGATACAAGTGGGAGATATATTACTCCTATAATTCTTTTTATCAAACCTTTTGAAACTATAAAGTTATGAGTTGAGATACTTTTGAACAACATCTTGTCATGATAATGTGTGATCACTATATCACTTAATCATATTAATTAAGGTTTATGCAATTTGTTGATTGATATTGTTTGATCACCATCTCACCAACTCTTTGAGTGTTTTGATATTGGTTGTGATATTCATTTGCTTGATTGTTTTGTATTGCGAATGGTTTGATATGTATTGACTTGCTTGTGTTAAATATTGTTATTGACTATTTTTCCAAAAAGGCTAGATTTGGTTATTAAAATACTTTGTGAACAAAAGTGTTTCCTAAAATCTTGAGAAAAATCCCTGACATGCTCATGTTCATGTGTGACCTAAATGAGCATCACTACCATCTTTTATGATTCCAAATCTTGAAGAAACTTGGCAAAAACCTTCTCTGGACCTATCTTCAATCCTGTTAACAAATACCATATCTTGTGCCCCACGAAATCTTTAAACTTGATCATTTTGGAAATGCACCACCACCTCATCCATCCTTGTCACCCTATGTATCATCCTATGTTTTATTTGAGCTTTGAATGTTTTTAACAATCTTATACCATGATGATTTTGGTGTCATCAAAATAACAGTTTTCTGAACCTGTTATTTTGTTATCTTTTTATCTCATTCCAAAACCATCCAAACCTTCCCGCAAAGATGTGCATTCGTGACCCCTGTGATCAGCATAGATAGCACCTCATCCCTGTACCTTTGTTCTGGACGTTTTCGTCCATTTGGTCATGTTTCCATGATGGTTTTGTTACCCTCAGGATAACAGTTTCCTGGAACTTAGAATTTTCACCAAGTCCTAAATCTGAATTTTCTGAAACTGTTATTTTATACCCTTTTCGCCTCCTTGCAAAAGCATCTAAACGTTCTTTTTATTCGTGCTTTGATGATCATTGTGGTCACTATAGATAGTACTTCCACTCTGGACCGTTTGACTTGACCATTTGAGTCATTTGGTAACTTTGCCATGATGGTTTTTTTCCCATCATGGTAACTGTTTCTGAAATTCTGTCACCACCTAAACTTGCCCCAAATCCTCTTCTACTTTCTCTCAGCACCTCAAACCACTCCCTTGATCTCCTAGTTACTCCCTTGTCACGTTTTTAATAGTTCTTACTGCTGTAGAATCGTGAGAGAGAGAAGAGAGTGGTATGGCTGTGGCAATGATGCCATCATGGCCAAAGCATGCACCACCGCCTCCCCCTCTCCAACCTGTGGTCTAGCACGAATGCCTGCACCCTAACCTGCCCCATAGACAGCTCCTCTCCCCCTCGTTATCACCCCAGCACCGCACAGCCGCCCAATACGCTTCCGGGCATTTCGTCGAGCACCTGGCGTGCGGGAAAGGTCACGTCCAGCTCCTCTCGCGTGCCAACGGCCCCCGACCAAAAGCTAGTGTCCAAGACGTTCTGCAGTGCGGCCAGACGCTCCTCCACCGCCTCCCTCGCCCAATCGCTGCCCCGTGCACCTTCTTGCTCGCATCCGTGTACTCCGTCCACCATGGACCGGCCTCCTCACGTTCTTAATCCCCTGGACGTCCTCCTGCCCCAAAACCTTGCCCACTCCACTCCCCTCTGTCCACTCAACCACCCCGTGCAGGAGCTCGTGCCCTCCTTCCCTCTGCTGCCCTGGAACGCGTGGAGAACGCCGCTCGGGTCCGTGGACTCCGAGCAAGCTCGCCACCTCCACCGTCCCTCTCAGCCCGCCATTCTTGGCCCTCCTTGACCCCCTCTTTTAGCTCTATCTGATGGACATCGGATTTTGTTTTCAGGACCACCGGAGAGGACGCCGCCATCCCGTGCCCGTGTCCGTGTTCACCGGGAACGACCTCGACGTCCCCGCCATCTCGGAGCTCTCTGTCAAGATTTTCTGCCTCCCTCACCTTCCCCAACTCCCTGCAGCTCTACTGCACCCTCCCCGTCGCCCCCTTCGGCCCCCACGGTGAGAACCTGCCCCTCCTCGTCGAATCCATGGCTGTTTGGGCGTTCTGGACGTCCTGGGGAAGAAGAAGAACAGCTACCGTCGATTTTCGGATCAATGGTTGTGATTGATTGTCCCTAGATCTGTTTCTGGCCTTTAGATCTTGATCTAAGGGTGACTTACCCCTTCAGCCTGCTGGATCTCGCCATGGGCCGGCCAGCACGGTGCTGCCCAGCCTCCCTTCGAATCTGGCCCAGCTTCTGTTTTTTTTAGGAGATCTATTCTTTTCTCTAATAGCAGTTTCTGGTCTGTTAGTTTAATTCAAAATAAAATAGTTAAACTTGCAATTTGTGCAAACCAAAAATCACAGTGGTAAAGCAATGAGTCTAGAACCATGTCCAACTTGCAGATCTCAAAAATATTAATTTATGTATCCATGAAAAATGTTTTGTTGTCACTGATCTGAAACACTGTTTCGTCAATAACTTGAGTTTTGTTAATCCAAATTGAGTGAATCCAATTGTTTTGGAATGCTTAGGACAGTAGCTTTCAGTAGAAATTAACCTCATGTGTTTGTGATGCTTAGTTTTGAAATGGCATGTGTTTGAAGTTTGGACCAGTAGGGTTTTCTAGCATTTAATTAATTTTCTGTGAATAAGATTTTGGACTAAATCCAATTGCTTTAGTTGATAATACTTACCTAGAACCTAACCCTATCTTTGCATAACTCTTTGTTGAACAGAACACCCTGGACTTAATAAACTCTAAAAGTGGTGTTTTCTGCCTATTAAAAGTGATAAAATGAATATTTGGCCCTTTTTGAAATTGTTGCTTTTGTTGTTTGTGAAATGTTTGGGTACTGTAGATCACTACATAATGTTGTTCTTAATATGTTTGTACTGTTAGTGCTTAAGTAAAAACAAAATGAAGTTAGTTGTAAAAATGCTTTTAGTGCCTAAGGAAATAAAATGAATTAATCATGCTTGTTTGCTTAATTTCATGACTAATGAAATAAAGTAAACTTCACTAATAAAGTTCTTCTTAGCTACTGGTTGTTTTAAGTTTATTAGTGATGGATAGTTTCACAAATTGAAAGTGATCCAAAAAGGTTGTCCAATTATCACCTTAACCCTATTTGTAATTAATTAATAAATTGTATTGTAGTTGCCAAACATGTTTGTGTGATTTAATATGTTTGCTTTGTTAGTTAAACTTGGTAGTCTTTAAGCTTAATACTAGCATGAGTAGTTTGTTAATGTCTCTATCTTAGCTTGGTGAAATAATTTAATAATAGAAAATATTTAGTAACTTAACTTCTGTCTGAAGTATTTCCTGAAAGCTAAAGAGATACTTTTGTCTGAAGTATTTCCTAAACTACGGTAGCAGCCCTTGTTAAGTGACCTAATTACCCTAAGTGGAGTTTTGTTTTAGGGTTAGTTAAAACCACCTTTTTAACTATTAGGGTTGTTGTGTATACTTTCTTAGGTGTGTTTGTTGTCTGTCTTAGTTATATGGACTTGTTGTTTGTTGCTGTTTTAACTAAGTGAGTTGTTTGCTTTTGATTGTTAGTTTAGTGCCTTGTGCAATGCTTGCTGTTTGTTATGTCCTTGTGGCATTGTCTTGTAATTTGAGTGTTGTTCCTTTTCTTGTTTACGACGTTAGATACGATCGGGAAGGAACTGGAAGTGAGGAGAGAACCTGAAGAACATCAAGATAAAGACCAAGGACAGATTGCTGAGCCAGGCAAGCCACCTCACCACTCTACTGAAATCCTATTATTTTTACAAGCATGTTTTGTTTTCAAAATAAAATCATGCATGTTTTATTTCCTTTGTGGCATCTTGCCACCCAAAAACTATTTTACAAAATATTGTTTGGCCAAAAGATATCTACTAGTACATAATAGGTTTTATAAGAATAAGTCTTTACTTGAGAAGCCTTCTACTGAAGGCGCTATCAAGAAAATTATATTTTCTAGTAGTATATCCTTATAATCTTATCTCAAAACTATAGGATGGGAGCCTGGTTTTGATGAAATGTTTTCGGAAGAAAACCCGAGTCGCTGGGAGCGATCGGCGAGAAAGTATTTTATAAAACCCATGTTGCTGGGAGCAAATGGAGATGTTCATGAAAACCCGAAGTGCTGGGAGCATTCGGTGAGTTTACGAAACCCGAGCTGCTGGGAGCAGTCGGAGGTGGAGATGTTTTTGAAAACAAAGTACTGCCCTAGCGGCCGCCCGAACAATTAACCCGTGCAGCCACATTACCTGACATGGGTAGGGCTTGACCGGAAACTTGTTTGTATTAATATGGAGCTTCCTCAATTTGCTTAGGGGTGGCTATGGCCCCTGAACTGGTTGTCGCCTAAGAGAGAGGGACATAAAGAGAGTGGGATTAAGTTCGCCACCAGTTGCACCGATTAGGTCCCCTGTCGTGGCGGTCTGACACCAAGAGATGGGTCAAACGGTGCCGGGGGAATCAACCTAGTTGAAGAGGTATCTCTGTATTAGTATGGACATAGTGAAAAGTCTTGATTAGTGTCCCGACGTTTGACGTATTGTCGTCTGGCAATCCGTGGGATGATCCGCGGCGGTGACCTATTTGATGTGGTGAAAGTGCACCCCTCTGCAGAGTGTAAATCTATTCGAATAGCCGTGTCCGCGGTCATGGACGGTTGGAAAGGTCCCCGATCTAGGCGTATGGGCACTTTTATGTTTTAAAAGGAAAAATGGCTTTTGATGGAAAACAAGGAGGCATCAAGAAGGTACCTGGGAGGTACGGAAATGGGAGAAGATGGTTGGTCTCGGGGAGACAATCAGTCTGATCTCATGGAAAGGAAAAAGGGGTATCCCTATCCTAGTGTCTTTGAAAAAGTTTTACAAAAGTGTTTTCAAACGTGGAAATGGTTTCTGCCATTTCTAAGAGAAGGAGAATTATATCTCCAAATGTTTTTTTTTCAACAAAGATATAAGATATAGAGAGTTGTATTCTCTATGTCTAAAAGCATCGTTTGCGAAAATTAAGCCCTATAGTCATATATATCAGCTATCCCAGTTTTCGAAAACACTCTTATTGCATTACCATGAAAACTTAATCCTGGTGGTGGTCTTGCGAGTACGTAATTGTACTCATGGCTGTGTCCCTGGATATTCCAATGTCCAGATTTTCAACGAGAAGACCTACGCCGAAGATGAGGAGTACGCCGACGACTACGCCAACTGAGTGTCACCGGTCAACTGCTCTGTGGAAATGCGTCCGGTTGTGACGAGGGCCGACGCTAGCCGAAAGCTTCCGCTATATCGTAGTTAATTCCGTCCTGCGTGACGACGGTTGCAGGCATGGTCGTGTGACCACCATTTATGTAAGTCTTGTACTAATCGAGTTGGATGATGTAACTTTGTATACCATGTTGGTTATGTGATCGCGATGCACTGATCATTGGGATCGTGATCTGTTTACATAACGTGGGCACCTCGGACTGGTAAATCTGAGGGGTCCTTACAGAGATGTCTCACATTAAATTTTAAGAATAAGAATCAAAATAAAGTTCTTGCAAACAAAATAAAACACCAAAGAGACTGAAAAAGTGTATTTAATCACACCTTAGGAAAACCATATAAGATTGAAGTAAACTCATGAAAATTTTCGGTTGTGAAGATATTAAGTTCTATATTATTATACTTTGTACACATTAGGAAGATCTATCAATCAATATATTACCATGGTGTATTGGTCGTGATTTTATTAATACAACTATGGAAATATGTTGACTTGTGATTTGTTCCGGCATGATTATAATGATAAAATGGTTTTCGTCATGTTTATAAATACTTATGAACGTGTTGTTGTGTATGATCTACTAATAAAAAGAGGGTATGCTAGCTTGATGACCCAATGTTTCTTTTTCGGGGAACTTCTCACATGTGTATATTTCTCTGCCATATTGTGCTTGTACAACATATTATTATTTTAAAGTAATATTTTGTGTTATGAATAGTTAAAATAGTGACGACGAATGATAAAGTAGGCGGTTTCTTAACTTCACAATTTCTTTTGCCTCTAACCTTATCTCTGAAATTCCATTTCACTGAAATATAATTTGTTTGTATCTCTTGCGAGGCACCATTCACCCTCGACAATAGATAAAAAGCTCTTACAGTTTTGAGAGGCACTAATCACCCTCCTAAGTGTATTTTGCATATGTTATGTTACTGTGTTCGTCATGAAGATGGTTTAGGGTTGAGATGGTGTCATACGAAAGAAAAACATATGCACATATACAGATATATTGGTTCCGTCTAATTCTTTCTCGGTCTAATTATTATTTTAATGGATCAATACCTTATTTGTCCGGTACCAATGGTTTATGTGGCTAGTCTTTTATTATTTAATAAAACTCATGTTTTGCACCATATATCTATAATTAAATTAAGATGATTACACTTTCCATTATATGTCGATATTTTTGTCAACAGCGAGCCAATAGTGGTAGCTTTTTCAGTGTCGAAACTCCTCGACTCAAGTCGTCAATGGACAATGTAGTGTAAGTATGTCGGAAAGTCATTTTAACTCTCGGGCTCCAATGATCTCACTTTTTTTTTTAAAGTCTTGAAAATCTGCCAAAAAACCCCGCATGTTGTTAATTATGTATACTATAAGCGTGCTAAATCACAGTGTCAAATGTTTTGTATTATGGGCTACACAAAAATGACAATAGTTGGAGATTTGAAACTATATATTGTTCACTATACTCAGCTTTGTATATTTATTTTATTTCGGTAGCACCAAAATCTAAAATGGAGCCCAGGCTAAATGATGCCCATTTTTTCAAAATATGAAATCGACATTTAAGTTTCGAAAGATAGATAAAACATTCCGAGATGTAGATATTGTCGATATCTACAATTGTGCAAATTTTCAACTCCAATGTCATTGTATTTTAGCTGCTAGCACGTACGTGCGTATATGCAAAAATATGTGTTCTAACGTTTTACATATATATTAAATCCGAACACGCATACGATGGTTTGTATGGGAAATGCAGATTCTACCATTTGCCACCACATTTAGATTTTTTTTTCTTCTAGCTATTACGTTCAGCTAGTTCTGTTTCGTACGGTCATGCGAAGGTACGTGCGTAATTTTTTTTTCCTACTATCGTGGCAGCCAAGGTAGCTGGTCCCAGCTGGGTTTTTAAACCGACAATGTTTTATCGTGTCAAACATGTTATGTGACTACTAATATTCATTAAATCCTAATCACGTACTTTAGATCTAATACGTGACATGACAAATCGTGTTGGACAAAGGTAATTAAAAGGTTACGTATCTTTCATTAATCATAACCGTACATTTTAGATCGGACTGTTAAAATTAATTATGATGATGTGGATTAACATGGTGTCTCGAAAAACTACCTCATTTTGCTTTTAGTATATAATAGATTAATTTTCAGCTCCAATAATTGCTCAAACAAGCATGGAATCAATTTCATATTAGCCGCTTTCTTCAAATACGAATCTGTTGTAGCAGCACCATCTACGGATTTTTTTACGGAATTTACTTACGGACTCACACATGCAGGTTAGAAATACAGAGCGATGGCCCGGTTTTTCAGCAATAGGTGAAAACTCAACCAATCCATTCAGCCCACGTTTGTCCGTAGACATTCCATAGCCGAATCCGTCCGTAAGTTTAGGATTACTGCCAAATTAATGCCTCTCCAAGTGCTACTTGGATATCCGATTGCAATGACGAGTAAAAACGCAAAGATTTAGACAGAGGAGCAGGGAAATGCTATGCTTTGAGCGGCTGTGTCTGGAGCCCGAAGCCCAATGGAAACAGGGGATCATAGTGTGCGTCTCCCACGTTCATGGGCAGCTGCTCCACTCTCCGGAACCACGTCCGCGCCAGCTTCCCAGTGAAGCCGTAATCGCCGAACAGCACATCGCTCACACCCTGCCCCTCCGTCCCCGGCAGCCACGCCGCCACGAGCGCGTCCACGGCGCCCAGCCACGGCTCGACGACCAGCGGCCTTCCGGCGATCAGCACCACGACGCACCTGACGCTGCCGCACACATCCCGGATCAAGCCGGGACCTGGGGCCGGGATGGTCAGGTTGAGGCTGTCGCCAAGCGCCTCGGCGTAGGACGGCTCGCCGACGACGACCACGGCGTAGTCGAAGCGGGCCTTGTTCCGCCGCACGAACCCCGCGTCGGGCTTCTCGTTGTACACCACGTCCGTGCCGTGGCCCTGCACGGCCTGCCTGATGCCGCCGAGGATCGTTGTCCCGGCGATCAGGTTGTTCCCGGCGACGCCCTGCCAGGTCACAGTCCAGCCGCCGCACTGACTGCCGAGATCGTCCGCGTAGCTGCCGGCGACCAGGATGCTTCCCTTGGCGTTCCTGGGCAGTGGCAGCAGCGGCTTGTCGCCGGCCTTGCCGTTCTTGAGCAGGACGAGGGACCTCCTCACGGACTCCCTAGCCAGCTCGCGGTGCTCCTTCTTGCCGAGCTCCCCGGCGAGGCTGCGGCTCCCGTAGGGGCTCTCGAATAGGCCCATGGTGAGCTTGACACGGAGGATACGCCTCACGCTGTCGTCGATCCGGCTCATCGGAATGTCGCCGTTCTGCACCAGCTTGGTCAGGCCGTCAATGAACTCCGTGTACGTGTACGGGATCATGACCTGAAAGTAACAAGCACTTGTAATTGACGTTTCTTGCAGATTAGTAATACGAATCGTCAGCCTTCATTTACTCACCATATCAATACCGGCCATGATCGCCAGCTTGATGGAGAGCAGGTAGTCGGCATGTGCAGGGGTGGTGATCCTATCAATCCCTTCCCAATCCGAGATCACAAAACCCTACAATTAATACTTGCGTAAATCAAGTGAAAAGTAATTTACATGCAGGAACCACCGATCGAGTGTACTTACCTTGAACCGGAGCCTGGTTTTGAGGAACTCGGTGAGGAGGAAACGGTTGGCGTGCATCTTGACGCCGTGCCAGCTCGTGGAAGAGACCATGACGGTGGAGACGCCCTGGCGGACGGCGCTGTAGTAGGGCGGCATGTGGACCCTGAGCAGCTCGTCGAAGGTGCTGTTCTGTTTGTCGCCATCGGTCGTGCCGCCATCGCCGACGAAATGCAGGGCGCACGCCGCCACTTTGCCCTGCCCGCTGGACTCGCCCGGGCGGCTGCCCGTTGGGCCGTCGCCCTGGAGGCCGGAGATGACGGCGGTGACCATCCGCTGCACCACCTCAGGGTCCTCGCTGAAGCTCTCGTAGCACCTACCCCACCGGGGATCTCTGCATACCGCCGCGCACGGAGCGAAAGCGTATGGAATCCCGGTGGCCCGGACTTCTAGTGCAATTGCCGATCCGATCTCCTTTGCTAGCTTTGGGTCCCTGGAAGTAGTACACTTCACTCATACATTCATCTTCAGTCGTGTCAAACAATTCTGGTTATTTCCGACTTGTTATGTTTGAATGCAACAAGAAGGGAAATCACCCATGACTAAGTCTTGACAGTTTAGAACCATAGCAATGAATACATTTATTTGTTTTAAGGAAAATTTCAGTTTTTAGAAAATATTTCAATCGGAACTTGTTTCAATTTCAGCAAAATTCAAATTATTTCAGGGTGATTTGCCTCTAGGATACTAGCATTTACCTTCTCAAATTCCTACCAAAACGAGATATCTTCGGAAAGGGAAAATGTTCGACCAGAACCAAAATTTGCGATTTTTTTGAAATTTCGTCCAAAGTTTGAAGCTCAATACGAAGTCGTAGTCATCCATAGATGTAGAACTGTTTGTTCCACTACTGAAAACTGCAACGTGAAATTCGCAGTGCACATCCTTTTCGAATATGATTATATAAACATGTACTCCCTATATCCGTAATATAAGATATTATGACAACCAATTACAATCATTCTTGGTAGTAATAATATCTTATATTATGGTAGAGGGAGTAGCATATATATATTGTAAAGACAATGACTGAAATTGCTGAAAGCTGAGAGGTGGGAAATAAAGTGTTGAACCTTTGTTGTGGGTTGCAAGAAATACTGACAGAGTGAAGATAGCTCCGGTTGTCTTGATCCATTGTCGTCGTGCTGCTCCTAAAGATGGCCCCCTTTGCCAGCACCATGCTAACGGAGCTTAAGGGCATCTCCAACCGTCACCCCCCCCCCACCCCCCCACCCCCAACGCCCCCCAGGAGCAAAAAATGGCCATTTTTTAGCGTCAGCGCTAAAAATTCTTCCCATTCGTCGCCCCAAGAGCTCATTTAGCGCCGAGTAGCGCCGCGGCGCACCCAGCACAAACCCAAATGCCTGGGTTTCGCTTGGGGGGGCGGCGCTAACATTTGCATGCAAAAAGGCCCACTGTCAGCCACCCACCAGCTTGTCTCTCCTCCATATTCTATCAGGCCCACCACGTGCATACAGCAACCGCTCCCTCTCTCTCCTTCCGATCTCTTCTCTCTTTTCCTGCTCGCCGCCCTCCAGCCCAGCTCCCCTCACCGCGTGCCGGGATGGATTCCGCGTTGACGGCGCTGGCGCCGCTCGCCGCCTTCCGGGGGGGGGGGGGGGGCTCGTGTGGCCGGAGCGGCGCGGTCGCTGGACCTCCGCCTGGCTCGAGCTGGCCTCCCCTCGCGTTGCCACCCGGCTCCATGGCCGACGCCAGGCGGCCAGAGCGCCGGCGCCGCCCCGGCCAGAGCGCGTGGCCAGAGCGGGCGGCCAGAGCGTGTGGCCGGCGCCGCCCCTCCCCCAGCTTCGCTCGCCGCCCGGGAGCAGCGCCTGCTCGGTGCCCGGGAGCTCTCCTGCCGCTCGCCGCGCTCGGCCAGGGCAGAGCTATTCCGGGTCGTGTGGCCGCGGCGAGCACTGACGGAGATGGCCGCGGCTCCTTCTTCTCGACGCTGGAGACGGCGCTGCGAGGCCAGCTCTCCTCTCGCGAGCTGCCGCCACGTGTTCCTTGCTTTTTCCTGGGTTTGGCCACGACTGAAAAACTTCCCAAACCCAAAGCCTAAATTGCTCCTGTGGGGGGGGGGGGGGGGGGGGGGGGGGGGGGAGGGGCACATTCGGCGGAAGAAATAGCTCCTTGGGGGCCTCTACGGCTGGAGATGCCCTAACAAGGATATTGAGGTGCAGAGCTAAGAGTTGCGCCGAGAAGTGGGCAAAGAGATAGAGGAAGAGAGGAGAAAAACAACCCTTTTTTTTGTCTTGCAGCATGTGATTGGAGAGAATAAACATGCAACAGGAGAGTGGATATGAAGAAGTTTGAGAGACCGCCAACATATATCGCAAGCTGAGGGATAGAAATATACTTTGAAGGAAAGAAATGAGAAGAACTAGAGGCCAAGATTTCGACGAGCATGCACAAGCTTAAGCAGGAATGGAGTGAGAGGCGCACATAGTCGCAGGTGACAGAGAACAAAAAATTAATCCCACCGTTTATCGCTAATTAATCAAAAAGCGCACACCCATTCTCAAGTATAACATCTCTTCAATCGTTGCCCATTTATTATTTTTGTTTCGTGACAATGTACGGGTATTTAGCTAGTAGTTTTTTTTGGGAATGTATTTAGTTACTCCCTCCGTTCTAAATTAGTTGTCTTTCATTTGTACAAAAGTGGATGTATCTATACTTGTAACATGTCTAGATACATCTACTTTTGTACAAATGAAGGACAACTAATTTGGAACGGAGGGAGTAGTAGTTAGACTAGTCACAATGAGGAGTAACATAGGAGTAACATCAGTGCCACATAGGCAAAACATCTGATGTGGCGGGTAATTATTGAGGAGAGAGATGGTAGTGGTAACTAGCTATGTTACCATAACATCACACATTTCAAGGCAAAATGAGTGTATAACCTATTAAATATGACACTACACACATGTTACTCCCCACTATGGAGGTAGTAACTTAGAGTAGTAAATATGCATGTTACTAGTCTAAGTTACTCCCCATTGTGACTAGACTTAGAACATGGCAATATATAATTATTTATACCTGGTGCAACCAAGGCCAACATTGTGTGGGAAGATGGTTGCCTTATAGACGTTCCCGGCGCCATGCACGGCATCAATGCCATAGAGAATGGGGATCCCGAGGCGCGTGGACAGCGCTGCCCTCTGCATCCCGTTCACCATCTCCACCCATGTCTCCGGCGGCGCGTTTGCCGCCGGTACGCTGCCTGGGCCGCTCACCACGCTCCCTGTATGCAGGTGAAGGGTTTGAGGGTGAAAAGGTAATTTATTTTTGCAAAATGAAAAAAAGAACAACGTACATGTGTACGGGAAATGGTATGTATGTATTTACCTATGAAGTACTTCTTGATGATGTCGGTGGTTGCGTTCGCCTGCTCAATCTGTGACATCTGACCTATCTTCTCGGCGAGGGTCATACGCCCCAAAAGGTCACCGATCCGCCGGCTGAGGGGCTGCTTCCGGTCATGGTACACTGCATACTCTCCTCGGCCACCGCCCCCATGCCAATGCAAGGACACATCAAGAGCAAGGTGCTCAGGAGGACCGCCATCACCATGTAACTCATTGCCTAGCTGATCGTATGCTGCGATTATCTTCTTGATGATTGAATGAACATGTTGGCCATCTCGGGGTCTATTTATTGGCTGATTGAGAGTGACCAAGTGTAGTGGCATTGCATGATGTTGGTGATCTTTGGTCTCTGGTGATATAATGTATCCTACTTTCTTATCCTTACTCCCTTATCATGCCTGGCTACATGCTCAACACTTCAAGATGTCCACTAGATCTAGGCGATTAACTCTATGGGTCCAACATATTTTCTTGCATTACCTATAGCTAGCCACGATGATATTTTCTGCACCAATGTTGCATATCTGTGGTGCTTCTGGACGTTGCACTACTGAAAGAAAACCAATAGCAATGACAGAACCTTCCACCACTTGTGCAGTGATGCAATCGCGTGACTGGTCAACCTTCAGACATACATTTTCCTCTATCTATATCTATAATCTATAGCCTATAATCTATAATCTACAATCAATGATCCATATCTAATATCCAAATCTATTATCTATTATCTATATCTATATCTATATCTATATCTATAAAAACTACTAAAAGAAATATACAGGGGTCTAATAGAGGCACCATGTTAAGTCACATCATTTAAATTATTTTTGTTAGTTAACTCAAAAATCAGTGTTCACGTTTTAATGAAAGATTATTTGTTATGTAACCTTATAGTTTCAACTGCCACGGTTTATATGTAGGCTATCACGTTTTGGTACGTGTGCTCGTCCCGTACGATCAGCTGAGTCTGGTCGGGCGATCACGTTTTGGTAGGTGTACTCCTCCCGTACGATCAGCTGAGCAGTTTTCCCAACTTATGTAAAAATAGATAAACATATACCATATAGCCTAGTAGATCCGGAGGAATATCAGGTTTGTTAAAAAAAAGGCTTAGTAGCCTCCTGGCGTACGAATGGCGCCTGACTCATTTTTCCTTTTTAGATAAAGGAAGCTTTATTACTTAAAAGGTTTAACTATTATACCCAGTCTCTGCATAATCAAGATGCACACAGCCGAAACAAGTCTGTAGTTTGAAACATAAAAAGGCGAATTACATATCATAATGAGAAATTGTAAGAATGCCTATGGTGGTGGAGGGCCAATCCGCAAATTATGTTGTCATCCATGTTGGGATAAAAAGTCTCTCGCCGTATCCTCCAGTCTGGTACACACATCCATAAACAGGTCTCGATGCCCCACACGTTGCAACTGAGACCACGAACAGAGAGTAGCAGTAATCCTGTAGATAACCTGCATAAGAGAATAATTTTTATCATTAAAAACCTTGTCATTTCTACATAGCCAAAGCGACCATATTACGGCAAGCGCTCCACCCTAATAAGTTGTTTGAACCTATTATCCATCCCATTCAACCAATTGCCAAAAAATTTGGTAACGCTTTTGGGTGGGTATATAGTAGAACCTATCTGGATGATGGACCATATAGAATTAGCAAACTTGCACTCGAAGAATATGTGTTTGATCGTCTCGTCCTTATGACAGAAGACACTGTTTACTTCCATGCCAATTGTGTTTTGCAAGGTTGTCTTTTATGAGAATAACTCCTCGACGAAGGTACCACACAAAAACTTTATTTTTAAGTGGAATCTTCATCTTCCAGATTTTCTTATTGTTATCAACCGGCACTTCTAGCTGGATTATTGCTGTATACATAGAGTCCACTGAGAATTTACCGTCATTGTGTAAATTCCACTGAAACTCATCAGACCTTGTGTCAAATTGACAGTAGCTAGGCGCTGTAGCAACTCGTGCCAAGCCGCCAGCCTGGGACCAATAAGATCTCTTCTGAACGTCACGGTTGGAGTATTATTTACCAACACTTGAGCAAGTGTATCGCTCTTGTGACGTCCAAGGACTATATTGTATAAGGCGGATATTGTTCTCGGAGCGAGGTAGAACCCAGCCACCTATCCTCCCAGAACCTTATCTCGGACCCATCCTTAATGGAGAAAGAACCGTATGGGAAGAAGAATTTCTTCGTTGCCATTAGGCCAGCCCAAAAATGCGAATCACCTGGTTTCCAAGAAACCTGTGATAGCGCACTTGAGCCTATGTATTTCCTCCGAAGAAGAGTTTGCCACACCCCATATTCGGTAAGTAGCTTAAACAACCATTTACCGAGAAGGGCTCTATTCTTGACCTTGAGGTCATGAATCCCAAGACCGCCATGGTCCTTAGGGCGGCACACTACATCCCATTTTTCCAGCCGATATTTTTTTTTCATTATCTCTTGCCAAAAGAATCTAGATCGAAAGTAATCCAATCGATGCAAGACTCCCTTTGGTAATTGGAAGAAGGATATCATATACAGCACCATATTAGTTAGGACTAAATTTATGAGAACCAACCTACCACCAGGGATAATAATTTTCCTTTCCAACTACTCAATCTTTTTTGTAGTCTTTCCTCAACATGCTTCCATTGAGCTATCGTTAGCCTCCTAAAGTGAATTGGGATGCCAAGATAACTGATTGGAAACTGGCCGAGCCACAGCCAAATAACTCAGCGTATTGGTCAGCCTCGTCCTGAGCATCGCCAAAACAAAACACTTCACTTTTATGGAAGTTAAGTTTTAGACCGGAAAGTTGCTCGAACGCTGATAATATTAATTTCAGGTTTCTTGCCTTTTCCATGTCATGTTCCATAAAAAGAATTGTATCGTCGGCATATTGGAGAATAGATAATCCACCATCCACTAGGTGCGGAACCACTCCAACAATCTGCCCATCCAATCCGCCTGAGTCATTTTCTATCTACTTATCTCTACTACAAAAGAATACAAAAGAATGAACTGTCCTGTCTCGGTCATGGATGGATAAACGGACGACCCAAAAACTGCCTAATTATGACATGATCAGCTTAACTGCACCTCCTCTAATCACGCGTACTCACATAGGCTCCATGCAGGAAAGTGACGGATGAAATCGGACGAACCAAAAAATGCCTGATTATGACAGCATCGAATTAATTGCACCTCCGCTGATCACGTACTCACACAGGCTCCACGCAGGATAGCTTTTTAGCAGGTTAGCGTGATTAATGGGAGGCGTACCTCCGTCGTCTGCCCACTCGCTGCCTAGCCTGTCGCGCCGCAATCTTCCTCCCCGCCGCCGCCCAGCACGCTCCGGTTCGCCGCCTTGCTCCCCGCCTAGCCTGTCGGGCCGCAATCTTCCTCCCCGCTGCCGCCCAGCACGCTCCGGTCCGCCGCCTTGCTCCCCGCCTAGGATCGACCAGGGACGCTTCGTCCTCGTTGCTTGGGTTAGGTACGGCGTGTAGTGCACCAACCCGTACACTATGCATCGTTGCTTCGTGCACATGAGGTGATCAAGTCATCATCGCCAGAGGTGATTAAGTCATCATCACCACAGGTGATCCCATCGCCCTTCTACCCTAAATCTTTTCTCCTTTTCCGCTGTTTTGAATTTATTCAATTACCCGGTGCACAGGAGCTACCAGGAATGGACGCAGCTTCACGGAGACGAATGGCGCCGCCGCGGCCGCTGGGATCACGTGATTGCATCATTCATTGTTGCCTCCATCGCTGTCTAAACCTGATAGAGATCGACATAGATCAGAGGGAGCCGGAGACACTATCCTCGGATCGACGTCGTCTACACCACAGCCGGTGAGCTATTCCTATCGCGTAGATCATCGGGCTTTTCAGTATGCTTCATCATATTTAATATCTATGACTGGCAAATACTGATTAGTATGCAATTGCATATTAAAACACAATGTAACCTTGTAGATATACTGGTGCCTAGCTATATTTTATGATCTCTTGAACGAAATTTTGTTTGACCTTCCCGTGCACCAAAAAATTTGAAAATCGTTCACGACGTGCACTTACAAATCTTCTAAATGCTTTAAAACTATTGCGCTGTTATTGATGATACTTATTGATGAATTGAATACTAATTGCATTGTTATAATACTCAATACTTTTCCTACAGATGGGGTCACCAACGCGGTCCATGGTCCGAACTCCTTTCAAGGACCTAACCAACAAAATCACACAGATCAAATGTGTATATGTACCATCATATACCCAACAACTAACTACATTGTAACTGCAGGTAAACATGCGCCATGCATTACTCAACAAACAACTATAGACCTGAAAGAACAAAGAAGGCAACGGGATAGGGAACAATATGCGAAGATGGATCCAAATACGAAAGATGAAAAAAACAGAAAACATCGTGAAGCTTATCAGCGAAAGAAAACTGCTCCAGATGTTCGTTTCCAAGAGGCACATCCGGAAGCAACTCTAGGTGTGCTCACGCAACTGGATAACACGCCAATCAGTACAGGTGAGCTCAAACATCAAACACTTATTTCAATTGCAAATAAATCACTTGTTATTTGAATGACTACCGGGACCTAAACATCCAATCGTTTATTTTACCAAGGAGATGATGTTTTGGAAAAGGAAAATGTGGATCATGTTGGAGATAATGAGTGGCTAAGAAGAAATGACACATACCAAAGGCGACCAATCCAGAACACGTTTGAAGAGAGAAAAATTCTCCTGACTGGTATGAAGTCAAAATGTCCTATATAAAATATAATGTAATATGTTGTTGATATTTTATGCCTTATATATTGATCTGATTTTCTATGTATATGTCGATGTAAACATATGCAGTAATGATGAACACACGATGGGCATCATTCAGGGAGAACCAACGCCATCCATCCATCAAATTCAACTAACGACGCCCATATTTCAACTGCAAGCCACATGTCCCAATGAACTGAATAGGCAACAAAAAAAGAAAGGTATGCTCAGAACAGTGTCAAGGAGCGTGCAAACTCTCGGGCACGTTATGCACAGATGGACCCTGATAAGAAAAAATATACTACAACAGAAAAGGCAAAGAGAAAGGGAAAGGTATGCACAGAATGAAGGAAGCCATACCAAGAAATCTCAACGCAAGGCACGACGCACCATTCCGAACCCAGAATCCATAGCCATGGAGAACCCATCGTATATCCCTGAGAAAGTTTGGGATACCTGGGATACATCTAGTCCTCGCCGGTCCATACCCACGAGTGAATGGACTATTCCTGATTTCAGCGGTACCCAGTTTATATCCAGTCTGCATCAGAGCAAACAACGGATGCGGATGCCGCTGCAATTGATAGCAGTATGATATCACAAAGAAAACACGTAGCACATGGAGAAAGGCATGCACTAATGTGTCGACGAAACGAAGCATTCCAAGCAAGTGGCAGGAAGAATGAGGGAGATACGACAGATGAATTGTTAACCATGGATACGGAGACCAACAATGGGAATGGTAATGATCCTACCTTCACTGTTCTGCTCACCGAAATAGTCATTTTAGATGATCATACGTGGTATTTTATATTCACAGGATGTGCTTCTCCATCTCACGAGACTTTCCACATAGAGCAACCACCCCCACAAGGCCATGAAGATGGTAGTTTTCTTGTAGAATTCAATTTGACAGGTACTTCAAAATTCGAAATGCAATTGGATCTAATAAATTGTTATGTTATAGCAGATGATGAGGGTGACATCTTAGAGGATGACTCTGACGATGAAGACTACATGTTTGAAGGCGAAGGTAATTTTTTTCTTTATTTTTCATAGCTGCTTTGTGTATATGTAACGCAAGTTTGTTGGACTCATGATGTTAATAACCATTTTAGAGGACATCGACGATGACGTGGAAATGGATGAGACAAGAGATGACTCTGCTTCAATTTCAACAGAACCAGATCCGTACGACGCGGTGTATAGCACTATTCCCAAGGAAACACACGTGTTGAAACCTGTGGACAGCTGCAAAGTGCAAACACTGCCACGCAAAGAGGTTCGAGCGTGAGCCGCCAGGGTTCTGCTGCCGTGGTGGGAAGACCAAAATAGCCAACCATGATACACCACCTGAACTCATGAGGCTATGGACGAGTTCAGACCCTGATGCAAGACATTTTCATGACAACATCAGGTTTTTCAATGGACATTTCTCGTTCACCTCGCTGTACTGTACTCTTGATAGTGATACCACCAACATAACAAAGCATCATGTTTATACATTCCGTGCACATGGCAACTTGTACCACAACGCAAGGTCGTTTGGCCTACAAGATGGTACCGAGCGCAGTCACCTGGAGCTCTACTTCTATGATGATGATCCGAGTCTAGAGCATAGGTATCGGAGCTTCCGGAAAGAGGTGCTTGATAAAGACAAAGAAGTAATCACACAGCAGGTGGACATACTTCGTGGCAACCCATACTCCGAGAACCTGCGGAGAATGGGTCAGGTTGAGAATGTTGATGACTATCGTATAACACTAAACCTCGACCCAATGATGGATCAGAGAAGATATAATGCACCAACCACATTGGAGGTGGCCGCTGTGTGGGTGGAGGAGAGAGATCGTCGAAAGCAGTTCGATCATAGCGTCATCCTGCAGGGGAATAATAGGGAATATTATGGCATTCGGTCCTATTATGGCTGCTACGACGCGCTGTCGTACCCTCTCTTCTTTCCCAAAGGTGAACTTGGGTGGCATACCGATATCCCGAAGGCTGATGTCTCCTTAGATGATGTCATGGAAGCGCGTGCAAAGCGGCTTTCTCATGCTGGGAACGAAGATGGTGATGACGCAGGTTAGTGTTCACCTTTTGTTCCTACATGCGCATTCCATACTCTTGCATTATTCTCATGTTTATACAACAACATTAATTTAATTTGAACACTGTGTAGGTTCTGGAGGTCGTCTATGCGTGTCCGTGAAGGACTACTACTGCTACAAAATGCAGATCCGTCCAGGGATATTCAACCCAATACTCCATGGGAAGCGGCTTTTCCAGCAGTTTGCGGTCGACATGTACATCAAAATCGAGAACTCCCGGTTGGACTTCATGTGGCGTAATCAAGATACGATAAGGGCGGATCTGTACCAAGGCTTAGTTGACAGCTTACATGCTGGTGAGGGTAGGGCGGATGCTATTGGAAAGTGGATAGTGTTGGGCTCATCATTTATCGGTGGTCCACGTGACAAGAAGCGTCGCTACATGGATGCTATGGCTTTAGTGCGCAAGTATGGAAAGCCTGATATCTTTCTCACAATGACCTGCAATCCAAACTGGGATGAAATCAAGCGTGAACTATACCCTGGCCAGACACCACAAGATCATCCTGATCTTGTCGTACGTGTTTTTAGTGCGAAGCTGGAGGAACTCAAGGAGAAGTTGCTTCGAAAGGACATCCTAGGCAAAGTGAAGGCATATGTGTATGTCGTGGAGTTCCAGAAGAGGGGCCTGCCACATGCCCACTTCCTTCTCATCATGGAGGGGCGGTATAAGCTCACGTGCCCCGAGCAATACGACCGTCTTATCTCAGCCGAGCTCCCCGACAAAAAGAGGTACCCGAATCTATATAAGATGGTAGTCAAGACTATCACTAGTAGGGAAGTGCCTTTCTGTGGCGCACCAAAATAGCTTTCTGTGGCGCATGGTGGGTGCGCCACAGAATTCTCGCCACAAAATATTATTTCTGTGGCGCACCCTGCCGTGCGCCACAGAAAGTAGAAAATTCGGTGGCGCACTTCCAGAATGCGCCACAGAAATATTGCTCATGCGCCACAGAAATATTAGTCCATGCGTTGATGAATTTGACAATAATTTATCTGTAGCGCACTTGCTTCGTGCGCCACAGAATAGGGTGCGCACAAAATTATTTACCATGCGCCACTAAATTATTTGCTGAATTATCGATTATTTGCTGTATTATCGATTATTTGTTGTATTAATTTGACAATAATACATGTATATTACAGTATTTATACAGAAAATAATAGAAACAGTAATATATTTTGACACGGTATTAAAACAGACAAATAAATATGTCATTACATCAGTTAGAGCCCGAGATACATACATATATAGTGACAATTAACTGGTACAAAAGTTCACACAAGTCTTAGTATAAATGAAGTTTTCACGACCGCCTAAACTAGGATCAAATAGAGTACACGCCCACGTCCTGCTGATCAAGGAGTCTTCTTGTTGAGCGGCGCCGGGAACGGTTTGTAGCCGTCTTTCGTCGTCCACGTCCGGCTGTCATTTTGAAGAGCTAGGTGTTCTTCGATTTGCCTTTGATGCAACCCTGGAAATGGATACAACCATGTATTAGTGTTCATATTTGTAACCATGTCAATATTTGTGCAGTGTCAATTGTCGGAGAATGACTCCCACGAAACAGGGATAGTCAAGCTCACGAAGAGAGTTCGTGTAAGGGGCTGAACACGTTGGTCAAACAACCCTCAACCTGCACGGCGACGGTGCTCGTCGAGCAAGCGGAGGGACATCACGACAGAGATGAACACCAGCCCGTACCCAGGTTCACGGCCCTCGTGTGGAGGTAATACCGCTACTCCTGCTTGTCTGTATTGCACTGCTTGTAGAGGTTACAGTACAATGAGCTTGCCGAGGGCTCTCTTTTGGCAATGGTGTACACAAGGAAGGGAAGCAATGGTCTTCTTCTTCCTTGCGCGTAAGTGGCTATGCTGGAATGAGAATGCGATCCCTTGCTACGGTGCACCTTGTCCTCCTTTTATAGGCGCCCCGTGCTCCCTCCTTGCACTCGCACTGTGGTAGGGCTGTCACGTGGCGCAGAAGGTGGAGCGCGGTGCATCGCAGCCCGGATGTCCATGGACGCGGTCCATGAGCGTAAAGCTGACTCCTGTAGCAGAGTACCCACCGTCCATGCAGGACGGCCAGCTGGGGCCGCAGAGGAACGTGGGGGTGCCCACGGTGACGTTGGCCTTGGAGCGTAGCGCCGGCCGGTCCCCTTATCACCAAAGAGGAAATCCTTGTAGTCCGGAGCGGGTGGCACAGCTTTATTGACCCCTTTAATCACCAAAATGGCAACTGCGGCGTCGTCGTCACCGCGCGCAGGGGCGCGCGTCACTCTGCGGCCGCTGCAGAGCCCATGTGCGCTCTGCAGAGGTTGCTTTGCAGCGAAGCGATCTCCACGAGGGCTTGGACGCCCTGTAGAGAATTCGGCGTTGACCTCTCCCCAGGGGAGATTTCCTTGAAGAGGGGGCAGCAGTGGATATGGCCTCCGCAGGCCTCTGCTGCCTCAAATGCCCTCGCGAGGCAATGCCTCGCGAGGCTCTCCAGCCGTAGGCTTGGTCCTTAGCGAAAATTCGCCATCAAGTGTCGAGGGCCGTAGAGGACAGGCCCAGCACACCCTGGATTTCACTGGGCCGACAGTAGCCCCCGGGCCCATGATGGGCACGATGTAGTCCAATGGACGCAGGCGAATCGTCATGGGCCCAAAGTGTCCGGCCGGCCTGAGACACGTGCAGGGCAGTTACGCCGCGACGACACGTTCTCCTCGGAGATGATGGGCGTAGTGGGGGGTCCCACCACGTCTCGGTAACTGCTCTGAGGGGAATAAAGCCTGCAGCGCCGGTTCAGGCAGCAGTTACTGCATCATTTGCGCGCCCGTCTCCTTGCTCTTGACGCCTGCGCTCCTGTGTCTCCGCGCCTCCTCCTTCACCGAGCTCCGCCGCCCTTCTCTCTTCGACCATGGGTCCCAAGAAGGGCAAGGCGGCAATGGCGAATGTACCGGCCGAGGCGCAGCAGGAGGACGAGCTCGCGCCGGCGCTGGTGGGGACTCGCATCCACACTGGAGGCGCTGGACAAGATCCGGCTGATGGCCGCAGGCAAGAACAACGAGCACGGCGCCACCGTTCTCAAGGCGGCGCGATTCGGCAAGCTCGCGGCGGGGCTGTATCCCATCTTCTTCCCGACCATTTTCGCTGGTTTGGTGCCGCCATTTTCTCCTTTCCTGGAGGAGGTTCTGGCCTTCTATCAGATCCAACTCCTGCATCTGCACCCCAACTCCATCTTGATCCTCGCCATCTTCGCATATCTTTGCGAGGCGTATTTGGGGGTGATGCCTTCCGTGGCCTTCTTCCGGAGCTTCTATGCGCTCCGCTCCACGGCGCCTGGCGAGCGGTCTGGTTGTGTGTCCTTCCGCATCGCGGATGGGATGGGAGGTATCTACATCCCCATGTCCTGGGACGGCGACAAACCCGTCACACGGGTGACGAAGAAGGTGGACGATTTCCGCCAGCGGTGGTTCCTCGTGGACGCCAAGACGCAGAATTCCTTCTTCGACGTCCCTGAGGCGCCGCCCTGAAGAACTCGAATTGGTCGAGTGCAACCCTTCAGAGCCCGAAGATTGCTGACTTGGTCGCACGCATGAAGCTCGTCCGCGACGCTGGCCTCACGGGGCAGATGGTTGCTGAAGACTTCGTGAGGCGCCGTATCGCCCCTCTCCAGAAGCACACAAAGCCGATGTGGATGTATTCAGGCCCGGCGGACGCAATGCGGCTGCACTGCAGCTCCCACCTCCCTGAAGTCGTAGCTTCCATAATGGGCATCCTCTTCACCGCCCCGGAGGTTCCTGTGCCGCGCAGTGAGCTCGCGAAGCCACTCCATCAGATTACCCCGAAGAAGCGCCTCGCGATCCTGGAGCTGATGCCGGAGTTCACCCCTCAGGGCCTGGCTGGGGAGGAGAAGAAGGAGGACGCGGCGCCCGTGGTGGAAGAGGACTGGGCCTCGGAGTCACCCGCCGCATCGAGCCGATCTGGGCGTCACCTGTGGAGGGGCGAATCCCTCGGCAGGGGAGGCGAGCTCTTCGAAACCTGCTCCTCCAGAGGGAGATGTTCTGGATTTCGTCCAGCGGGGACGAGGATTTCCTTGTGGCCCCTTCGCGCCAGGTCGCGGAGGGGGAGGAAGACAGTGATGAGGAGGCCGTAGCGGGACGCTGCGATCCCCGCTCCAAGGCTTTTCACGACAGGGCCGCCAAGAGCCCAGTGGGCACCCCTCTCAAGAGGAAAGCTGAGACTGCTCCTGAGGGGCCCGGCTCTGGAGCTGCTTCGTCGAGGTCGTGGCGGTCATCCACTACGATGTGGGTCGACTCACGCGCCAAGTCATCTGGGTAAGCGTTGGCCCCTGTTTGCATCTTTCGAGAGTTTTCTTGCTCTCCTATTGATGGCCTTCCTGTTTGTTTGTTAGGGATCTTGTGACGGCAAAACGCCGGAGGCTCCGCAAGGCTGCGGAGGTCCGGGGCCTGGCCTCGGCAACCGTCGAGGAGCCTGTGGAGCCCTCAGCTGAAGAGGTTGCTAAGCCCGTAGTGACCGAGGCCTCGGAGCCGGTGGCGGAGGAGGCCACGAAGCCTGTGGCGGAGGAAGACGTAGGGCATGTGGTGGTTACGCCTCTGGCCGGAGCAGCTACTTCGTCTTCTACCGCGGAGGCGCGCCCCGAGGAGGAGGCGGTGGTGCGACACCGACACCACCACGTCCCGTCACTCCACCAGAGCGGCAAGAGGAGGTCGCCGCGGAGGAAACGGGGAGCGGCTCGCCGGCGAAGGGAGGCGCTGACGTTGAGATGGGGGAGAGGATTACTCCGCCGCCCCAAGGCACCGACGCCGCGATGGAGGAAAATGTCCCTCCGCCGCCCCCGCCTAACGCAGATGCTGAGGGGGCGGCGGCTTCTTCTGGGTCGCAGCGGGCTCGGCGGCGGACCCCACGGTGGCTGGGCAATCTTCCCCTGCCCCTGAAGCTCGAGAGGAGGCGCCGGTTGAAGACGACGGTGCTGGAGCCCATGGCCCCAATGACGGAGAGGGCTCGCACAGCCCCCAGGCCAGGTTGACGCGGGCCCAAGCTTGGAGGTTCCCACCCTCGAAACTAGTGCGCACGAGGGAGCCTCCATGTCTCGTGGGAGTTCCGGGCTCTGGTCCTGGGTGGCACGAGCTGGAGCGGCGCTCGCCGCAGCTCTACCTTCCGCCTGGCGAGGGGTGCACTGGATGGGCTGGAGGCCCAACTCGCCTCGAGGAGGCCGAGCTCGCCAGAGAGTACGACGAACTTGAGAGGGCGTGGACCCGCTTCTTCGAGGTCGTGGAGCAACGCCGCCACGACAACGAGGCCATGCAGGCGCAGCGAGAGGAGGCGCTGCGCTTCGCCAAGGAGGTCCGCGAGAGCGCGGTTCGCGAGGCTCAAGAGACCCTGGAGCCACTCCAGGCAGAGCGCCAGGCCGCTGCAGAAGATCGCGAGGCGGCCGCGGTGGAGCGCCAAGCCGCTGCCTCAGAGCGCGCGACCCTCGAGACCACGCTAGCCGCTCAGCGCCAAGAGCTTGCCGACCGCGAGGGGAAATTTGCTGCGGAGTCGGAGGCTACGCGGAAGTCTTTGGACCAACACCGCGTGTCCTTGGATGCCCGTGAGCAAGTACTGGCGGCGCGTGAAGCGGAGGTGCTCAAACGCGAAGAGCGGCAACTGCAGGCTGACAAGGAGCTGTCCACGCAGCGCGCGGATCTGAGGCGCGGGAGGGCAAACTGGCCGAGGCCATAGGCAAGCATGACGAGGAGGTGGCCAGGCACAAAAAGCTTGTAGAGAAGTCCAACGAAAGCTTGCCGCGAGGAAGGAAGAGGCTGAGAAGGATGCCGCCGCCAAGCAAGAAGAATATCGCTCCGCCGTCGCCGAAGAATATGCCGGGAAGCTCAGGAAGCAGAAGGACCGCTTCAAGAAGAAACGCGCGGATGACAATGCCCGCATTGTTCAACTGGAGCACCAGAACGCCAACCTGAACTCCCGGGTGAGGCGCGCCAGGGACGGTCGTCGCCGCGCGGAAGAGGCTCGTGAACGTGCTGATCAAGACCTCGCCTCCCTGATGGCTGATATGAGGGAGCTGGCTGCGCAGGCGGCCCTGCTGTGGAGCGTGCTGCAGAGGATGAGCACAGCGTGCAGGCGGCGGGGTCCTGACGCAGCAGCGGGAGCGCGTGTTCAAGTCCTTGGTGACCCGGGGGAACACTCTCGCGGGGCAGCTAGGAGTGGATGCTCCTGTTGTTCCCGTCAATGGGAACGCTGACGCCGCCACATACCTCGCCTACTTCGATCAGCTCTTCTCTGTGCTCGAGGGCCCTGTGGCGGAACTTGGCGAGGTTGGTGATGAGGAGTGCCGCAAGCTCTTGACCGTGGCGATCGATCGCGTCTTCGCCAACCTCCAGCGCCTTCACCCCGGCTTCGACTTCGAGTCAGTGACCGAGCCCATCGAGGGAGATCCGCCTGGGAGCTCTCCAACTTGGTTCGAGAAGAAGTCAACGATTACGTCGACCGCTTCAAGAGGGTTGAGGCGGAGCAGGCCGCTGAGGAGGATGAAGGCGCCGAAGAAGAGAAGGCTGAAGAGGACGGCGATGGTGAACCCTCTGCCTAGGCCACTCCTGCAACAAGATGCGCTTGGCGCAATTATCTTTGTTTTAAGACTTGTTTTAATTCACGCTGGCTTGTAAGATACTTTGATCGTATGCAAACATGTGTGTGTGTGCCCCTCGAAGGGTCCTTTATCCCTGTTCCATGTCTTTCTTCGCTCTACGTCGTCAGGACCCATCTCTTTGCGCTATGACACCGCCGCTACGGTATGCCGGAGCGTGACTCGGCAAGGCCGGGGGGTGTTTAAGGCTTGGAGAGGTAAGGGCTCTCGAGTCGCGGTGCTCGAGGGCTCCCCTTTGACGCACAAGCAGTCCATGGAGTGTGAGAGAGAAAAAACCGCTCGAGGGGCGACAGGTGCCCGTGAGAGGGAGAAAAACTTCTGAGGGCGCGAGCGCTAGACTTAGCTTGGCGAGACTTTGGCCTCGTAGAGGGCGTTGGCTTCCCTGATGGTGCGCTCCCTTCTAGGGGTCGGAGCGTGACTTCTCGACCTTGGGGAGGACTCTTGTTCCCTGTATTGGTTAGAGAGGCAACCCAAAGCAGGCACATGGTAGTAAACACCATGCGCGCTTATAGGCTTCCTCATGGGTATCTCGCGAGGAGAGTAAGTACCAAGGTCCTTTGGTGAGGTGGCGTGTTTTGGGAGCAAGCCCATGGGCCAGAGCTCTTTGGGGAGGTAACAGGCGTGAGAGCGTGCTCACGTGCTAGAGCTCGGATCCTTTGGATTTTGCGGTGCTGTTGGGGTGCTCTTGAGGCACAGTCACCGTACTCAGCCCCCGCTCGCGAGGTGCGCATGGGGAAGAATATGAGCGCGAAATGAACTAAGATGATGAAAAGTAAAACTCACCACCAAAATATTACATAGCGGCGCCTCAGCGCAATGTTTCATTGAGAAACGAATTGGTTCATTACACTTGGTGTGACCAAGATAAAGTTTTCCATGTCGAGGCATGGGGACCACATTCAGTGGCTGAGACTCTTCACGGCCTGCGGCGGCACGTAATCAGGAGAGCTCAGAGGGGCTGGCCCTCGGGAGGAGAAGCTTTTGTGAAGCTTGGAGGTGAAGTTGTGTGCTTCCCTCTAGAGACAAAAAATGTCTGGCGTGACTATGATCACGGGTAGAACTTGCGTAGATGCGCGATGTTCCATGGATTCTTGACCGGAATGCCGTCCTCCGTTTCGAGGCGTACCGCGCCAGGCCTGGCGATGTGTGAGACCCTGTAGGGGCCTTCCCACATTGGCGAGAGCTTGTGGAGACCTTCCCTGGAGAGGATTCTCCTGAGGACGAGGTCGCCTGTCTCGAGAGTGCGCGGACGTATGTGGCGGCTGTGGTAGCGTCGCAGGTCTTGCTGGTACTTGGCTGCCCTGAGGGCGGCACGGCGGCGCAACCCGTCAAGGAGCAGCAGGTCGTCGCTGTGGAGGTCTGCTTGATCGTCCTCGTTGAAGGCAAGGACCCGTGCGGATCCATGCTTGATCTCTGTGGGGAGGACTGCTTCAGCTCCATACACGAGGCAAATGGCGTCTCACCAGTGGGCTTCGTGGGGTTCGTGCGGATGGACCAGAGCACGGACGGGAGTTCGTCTATCCAGCCCTTGCCGTAGCCCTTCAGGCGATTGAAGCTTCTTGTCTTGAGGCCCTTGAGGACCTCAGCATTTGCTCGCTCGGCTTGGCCGTTGCTCTGTGGGTGAGCCACCGAGGCGAAGCAGAGCTTGGTGCCGAGGCTCTCGCAGTAGGCCCTGAAGATGCCGCTGGTGAATTGTGAGCCATTGTCGGTGATGATGCGATTAGGCACACCAAAGCGGCAGACCAGGCCTCTGATGAATTTTACTGCCGCCCTGGCCGGTATGCTGCGCACTGCTTCAACCTCTGCCCACTTGGTGAACTTGTCGACTGCCACGAAGAGGAAGCGGTAGCCCCCTTGTGATCTCGGGAAGGGTCCCAGAATGTCAAGGCCCCAGACCGCGAAAGGCCACGAGAGCGGGATGGTTTGGAGTCCCAGTGCAGGCTGATGAACTTGCTTGGCGTGGAACTGGCACGCATCGCAAGACTGGACGATGGTGGTGGCATCTTGAAGCACTTGGGGCCAGTAGAAACCGCTCCTGAAGACCTTGCCTGCCAGGGTGCGTGCAGAGGAATGGTGGCCACACTCTCCACTGTGAATGTCTCTGATCAGCATGCGGCCTTCCTCGGGGGGGACGCACTTGAGTGCAATTCCATTTGGGCGCTTGCGGTACAGGTCTCCCTCGAGGATGTAGTATGACTTGGCTTGTCGAGCCACTCGTTCTGCCTCCGCGTCTTCTTCAGGAAGGACTCCCTTCAGCAGGTAGTCTTTGAGTTCGTCAACCCAGCCTGTCTCTTGGTGCACCATAGCCAGCAGCAGACGCTCCCCTGAGGATGGACCGCAGTTGGGTGCCCCACCTATAGGAGGTGGTGGGAGTACTTCGTCTGTGCTTGCGGCTGCTGCTTCTTGTGGCTGCTTTATGGACGCCTTGGAGAGTCTCTCTTCAAACGCCGGCCGACTGGGCCTGCCTTCGTGATGCTCGCTTGGCGATGTCATCTGCCTCTTGGTTCTCCTTTCGCGGGATGTGCATGAGCTCCATGCCCCTGAAGTGCTTCTCGAGCTTGCGACCTCTTCAAGGTAGGCGGCCATGTGGTCGTCTTTAGGCGTGTAGCTCTTGTTGGAGAAGTTAACCAGGAGCTGGGAATCACCCTTTATGAGTAAGTGCTTGACGCCAAGGGCGATTGCGGCTCTGAGCCCGGCGAGGAGGCCCTCGTACTCGGCGATGTTGTTGGAGATCTTGTCTATTGTGAAGCACAGCTGGATGGCGTAGTAGAGCTTGTCACCTTTTGGTGAGGTTAAGACAACGCCAGCCCCACCATTGCGGCAGGCGAAAGCTCCATCGAAGTGCATGGTCCAGTGGCTTGGCATTGTATCTCCCGATGACGCGGTTTCTTCTTCGCGAGGCTCTTCAGGAGTTGGGTCTGTCCACTCGGCGACGAAATCCGCCAGCGCTCTCCCTTTTATGACTCTTGTGGTGTCGAAGCGCAAGTTGAATGGCTGCAGCTCAATGTTCCATCCTGCGACGCGGTCAGTAGCGTTGGGGTTGCGCAGGATCTGCTCCAGGGGGAAGGACGTGACCACCGTGATGGGGTGACCCTGGAAGTAGTGGCGCAGCTTCCTGGAGGCGATGAGTAGCGCGAGGAGGAGCTTCTGCTGCACTGGGTACCGCTCGCGAGCATCTCGCAGTACAGTACTGACGAAGTAGACTGGATGCTCGACGAGGGTCGTTGATGGTGCGGCAGCGTCGGCTCCCTCGAGAGGCTCCTCAGGACCTTTGGCGAGGTTTGCCTGTGGAGGAGCCTCGGCAGGGGCGCTCGTGGGGACTCGACTTGAGGCTGTGGGCCTGGCACTGGGTCTGGAGAGACTGTTCCTTCGTCGGGAGGTTCTGGACTTGGTGTGGCAGTGCTTTTCTTGGGGAGAACTGGCTCTTCTCTTTCCACCACCAGGACGGCGCTAGCAGTTTGTGGAGTGGCTGCTAGGTACAGCTTCAGATGCTCGCCTGCCCTGGGGGCTACCATGACTGGTGAGCTAGCCAAGTATTTCTTCAAGTCCTCAAATGCTTGTCAGCCTCTGGAGTCCACTTGAAGGTGCCGGATTTCTTCATGATCTTGAAAAATGGCAAGGCTCTCTCGCCGAACTTGGAGATGAAGCGGCCTAAGCTGGCCATGCATCCTGCTAGGCGCTGCATGTCCTTGAGGCGGCGAGGTGGCTGCATGTCTTCTATAGCCTTGATCTTGTCAGGGTTTGCTTCTATGCCGCGGTGGGACACGAGGAACCCGAGGAGCTTGCCTGAAGGCACCCCGAAGACGCACTTGGCGGGGTTTAACTTGATGTTCACCTTGCGCAGGCTGGCGAAGGTTTCCTCGAGATCCTTCAAGAGAGTGTCTCCCTCGCGAGACTTGACCACGATGTCGTCGACATAAGCTTCTGCATTTCTTCCCATCTGAGCCCCCAAGGCGATCCTCATGAGCCTCTGGAAGGTGGCGCCGGCGTTTTTTAGGCCAAAGGGCATGCAAGTGTAGCAATACACACCACAAGGGGTGAGAAATGCTGTTTTCTCCTCGTCTTCCTTGGCCATTTTGATCTGGTGGTAGCCTGAGAAGGCATCCAGGAAACAGAGGAGATCACAGCCGGCGGTGGAGTCCACAATCTGGTCTATCCTTGGCATGGGGTATGGATCCTTGGGGCAGCCTTGTTCACGTCTGTGTAGTCGATGCAGAGCCGGCCTCCTCCATTGGGTTTTGGGACAACCACACCGTTGGAGAGCCAAGTGGGGTGGGCAACTTCTCGAATGATGTCTGCTGCTTTCAGCTTCTCTACTTCTTTGATGATGAACGCTTGCTTCTCGGGGGCTTGTTTCCGCGCTTTTTGCTTTACAGGGCGTGCGTCTGGACACACGGCTAAGTGGTGCTCGATCACCTCCCTTGGTACACCGGACATTTCTGACGGAGTCCATGCGAACATGTCAGAATTTGCCCGAAGGAAGGCGACGAGCGCGCTTTCCTATTTGGGAGGCAAGCCAGCGCCTATGGTGACGCTAGCCCCCGAGCCTCAGCCCCCGAGCCGCTGGTGCTCAGCGACACCTTCTTTGTAGATGCTTGCTCTTGAGTGAACAGTTGTTTCTTCTTCTTGGGCCTCTCGAGAGGCTCCATGTCCTCGTCAGCGGGGAATGCCATGGCAGCGGCCTTGTAGGCGATCTCGACGGCGCGCGTGGCGTCCTGTACGTGACCGCGTATGGTGATGGTGCCACCGCTGCCAGGGATCTTGACCATGTTGTAGGCGTGGTGCGTGACGGCCATGAACTTCGCGAGGGCGGGGTAGCCGAGGATGGCGTTGTAGGGCAGGCCAATGTGCGCGACGTCGAAGTCAATTAGCTCGGTGCGGTAGTTCTCCTGCGTGCCAAAAGTGACCGCGAGCCTCACTTGCCCCAGAGGCGAGATTGAGCCGCTGGTGACCCCGGTGAAGGGCCTGGAGGGCATGAGCCACTCGTAGGGCACTTGAAGCGTCTCGAAGGTCTCGACAGAGATGACGTTTAGGCCTGCACCCCCATCAATGAGCGTCTTGCCGACGGCGATGTTGTTGATGGTGGGGGTGCACACCAACGGGAGGGTGCCCACAGTCTTTGTAGACTTGGGGTGATCTTTGGCGTCGAAGGCGATGGTGTACTGGGACCACTTGAGGGGGCGGGACGTCTCGACCCCGGGAAGCGCTGCGTTGAGCTCGCGAGCGAACTGCTTGAACTGGTTGTTCGACTTGGGCGCCTGGGATCCGCCGAGGATGCATGCCATGGCACCCTTGGGGGCCTGGTAGCCTCCAGGCTCTTCGTCGGGCAGATTGTTGTTTTTCTCGGCGGCATTCGCCTGAGTTCCCTGAGGCCTCTGGAAGTTGCCCTTGCGTCCACCTTTGCGGTAACCACGGCCTCTGCCGCGGCCACCGCTGCCTCTTCTTGCTCACGCTTCTTGCTCAGTTGCTTGAGGTCATAGCAGTTCTCTGTCGCATGGCCGCGCCTGTTGTGGTAGATGCAGAACGGGCGGTTGTCCACCTCTTTCTTGCCAGCCTCTGGAGAGTCCTCGCGAACATGCTTGGCGTCGGGTTCAGCTGCCAGGACTGCGGTAGGCTTGCGCTTGTCTCGTCACGCCTCTTCTGGGTCTTGGATCCCTCGACAGGGTCGTCTGTCGAGCCCACCTTGACGAAGAGGAGCCCTTCTTCTGCCTTGGCGCATTTGTCTGCGATGTCGAAGAGCTTCACCACGGAGGAGAGGGTATCATGGATGCCGAGCTTCTCGAGCATCCTGTGGTTGGTGACGCCCTCTCTGAAGGCCGCAATGACGTGCGAGTCCGGGATGTTCGGGATCTTGTTGCGGACTTGGCTGAAGCGCTGGATGTACCTGCGGAGGGTCTCGCCAGGCTTCTGGCGCACAGCTCGCAGGTCGTTGTAGGTGAGGGCGCGCTCGTACGTGCCCTTGAAGTTCGCAACGAACTGCTGGCAGAGCTCCTCCCACGAGTCAATGGAGTCCTCGGGAAGGTTCAGGAGCCACGACAAGGCGGAATCCTTGAGAGCGTGGGAGAACCAGTTGGCCATGACCTTGTCGTCTCCCCCCGCAGCTTGGATGGAGGTGGTGTAGAGCTGCAAGAACTCGATGGGGTTGTTCGTGCCGTCGTAGCCCTTGGGTAGGTCAGGCCTGAACTTCTGTGGCCAGACGACGCGCGCAGGTTGCGGGTGAAGGCCGCGCAACCTGTGGCGTACGAGGCGATGCCCCCTGAAGAGCACGGCGGTTCTGTCGCCCTGCTGGCCGATTTCCTCACGATGCGCTTCTGGAGGTCCTTCTGGCGCTCCATTTCCACCCGCGCGTCTGGGGGTGTCCGCTGCACGATTTGACAATCGCGCGGCGAGACGCGTGGGATGCGGCCTTGTGCGCCGCGGCGGAGGCGGACCTGGCGGAGGCGGCGGCGGAGGCGGCGGCGGAGGTGCGCCATGCGCGGTGGTTCCAGCGCGTCCGGAGTTGTGGTGCACCAGAGAGCGCGACGCCGCAGGAGCAGCGCGCGGTGCGCCGCGATGTCGACGAGGTGCTGGAGGCGGCCGAGCCAGTTGTCGTGCGCCTCAGCGTGGGGCGGTAGCGAAGAGTTCCGCGGCCATGAGCAGCGCGGTGTTTGGGCTGGGCGCTGGACGCCCAAGAGTGGAGGCGCTGTGGCGCTGGGACGGGTGCGAGGACTCAGCGTCCTCGCCGTGCCCGTGGTCGACGTCGTCGTCGAAGCGGTCGTCGTGGTGGCCGTCGTCGTCCTCGGGGTGCTCCACCCGCGGTTCAGCGGTGTTGCGCCCCGTGGCACGGCTGGCGCGGGGACGGCCGCGAGGGTTGGTGGTGTTGGCAGCGGGCTCGGTGGTTGCCCTGCCTGATGCCCGCCGGGTGGCGCGAGCTGCGCGAGTGTCCGCCATGGTGCAGAGGTCGATGAAGGTTGAAGACGCGCCTCAGCCCCCTACCTGGCGCGCCAATTGTCGGAGAATGACTCCCACGAAACAGGGATAGTCAAGCTCACGAAGAGAGTTCGTGTAAGGGGCTGAACACGTTGGTCAAACAACCCTCAACCTGCACGGCGACGGTGCTCGTCGAGCAAGCGGAGGGACATCACGACAGAGATGAACACCAGCCCGTACCCAGGTTCACGGCCCTCGTGTGGAGGTAATACCGCTACTCCTGCTTGTCTGTATTGCACTGCTTGTAGAGGTTACAGTACAATGAGCTTGCCGAGGGCTCTCTTTTGGCAATGGTGTACACAAGGAAGGGAAGCAATGGTCTTCTTCTTCCTTGCGCGTAAGTGGCTATGCTGGAATGAGAATGCGATCCCTTGCTACGGTGCACCTTGTCCTCCTTTTATAGGCGCCCCGTGCTCCCTCCTTGCACTCGCACTGTGGTAGGGCTGTCACGTGGCGCAGAAGGTGGAGCGCGGTGCATCGCAGCCCGGATGTCCATGGACGCGGTCCATGAGCGTAAAGCTGACTCCTGTAGCAGAGTACCCACCGTCCATGCAGGACGGCCAGCTGGGGCCGCAGAGGAACGTGGGGGTGCCCACGGTGACGTTGGCCTTGGAGCGTAGCGCCGGCCGGTCCCCTTATCACCAAAGAGGAAATCCTTGTAGTCCGGAGCGGGTGGCACAGCTTTATTGACCCCTTTAATCACCAAAATGGCAACTGCGGCGTCGTCGTCACCGCGCGCAGGGGCGCGCGTCACTCTGCGGCCGCTGCAGAGCCCATGTGCGCTCTGCAGAGGTTGCTTTGCAGCGAAGCGATCTCCACGAGGGCTTGGACGCCCTGTAGAGAATTCGGCGTTGACCTCTCCCCAGGGGAGATTTCCTTGAAGAGGGGGCAGCAGTGGATATGGCCTCCGCAGGCCTCTGCTGCCTCAAATGCCCTCGCGAGGCAATGAGCCTCGCGAGGCTCTCCAGGCCGTAGGCTTGGTCCTTAGCGAAAATTCGCCATCAAGTGTCGAGGGCCGTAGAGGACAGGCCCAGCACACCCTGGATTTTACTGGGCCGACATCAATATAGGTATATATATTGGTTAATAATATAAATAGATTGAGTATGATAAGTCTATAGTAAAGAAAATAAAGAAACACTTTGATGTCTATAGTAAAGAAGTCTATATTGGGGTATGATAAATAGATTGAGTATGATAAGTCTATAGTATGATAAGTCTATATTGATTTATCCTACCACTGGCTTTGTTGAAGGTCCCCTTTGCTGTCACAACATCGTCGTAGATGATTTGCGACCACTAGTACAGAACGACACATCGGATACCCCTCTATGGAAACGGCAGGTGTTAGGCGACAGAGAATCGCGATTTTAGCGTTGTGGACGAGGCCTGGCAGAGGCTGATCCGTCAACATTGGTTACGGAGAATTTTATATCTCCGTTACCAAAAGTATTGGCAACGGTCATAAATTTGTCTCCGTTTCCAATATGTATCTCTATGGCTACGGTTGTTTATGTATATCCGTTTGCGATGTGCTTGGGAAATTGCAGTTGCAATCTGGAAGTGCGCCTGTTCAATGCGGCTTAATTCACGAGGGATTGGAACCGCCTGATCGACGCTAATAAAATGTGACTGGAACCGCGCGAAGCCAGGCAGGTCCCGCATTCTCCCCTTCGTTCTCTCCCACATTATCTACCACACTAGCACAACCGCCATGGCGGAACCCTGGTGGCAGAACGTGGAAGTCCCGAGCGACGACGCGAGCGCGGAAGACCGTGGTGAAGTTCCATGGTGGGATCAAGACGGGCCGCCGGACTCGGACCCGCCATCTTCACGCTCTGTAGAAGACGACTCCGACGACTCGGACCCGCCATCTTCACGCGAAGGAGAAGACGACTCCGAAGAGGACAAGTCGCCGGAGGAAGAGGAGCCGGAGGACCCGCCGGAGCCGTATTATTCTAGCCAGGAAGAATACGACGCCGACGACGACGACGACGAGGAGGCATCGGAGGAGGCACCGGAGGAGGAGGCATCGGAGGAGGCGCCGGAGGAGGAGGCATCGGAGGAGGCGCCGGAGGAGGAGGCGCCGAAGGAGCACGCGCCTGAGGAAAAGGCAACCGGCAAGAAGCGACGCCGCGCCGCGGATGACAATGGCGCGGAGGCAGGGCGTAAGCAGAACAAGTAGAGTAGATAGTTAGTTCAATTACTATATCGATCCTTTGTAAGTAGGCCCAGTGTGTCAGTGAAGAAATTAGAGGAAACGGTTGTTTATCGCCTCCGTTTGCGATGTTATTATATGCTATAAATGTGCCACTGCGGCAACCCTAACGCTCTCGCTCTCACTCTCACTCTCACTCCACAGTCATAGTGTGGCGGCGGCTCCAGACCTAACCCTTATCACGCAGATCTGAGCGGCGCGTCCGGCCGGCATCGCCGCCATGCATCTTCCCCTAGCGGCGCGTCGACGCATCTTCCCCAGCGGCGCGTCGGCGCATCTTCCCCCAGCGGCGCGTCGTGAGCCGCCGCGCATCCCCCCCCAGCGGCTCGTCGGCGAGCCGCCGCGCATCTTCCCCGAGTATGTCGCCGACGCGGATCTACTGGTCTATTGCCGTGCATCTTCCCCGGGTATGTAGCCGACTAGATCTTATATTTTGTGTAAAGTAGCACAGAAAACTTATCTAGTATTTGAAGTCTAGTATTGTGTTCTGTCTAGTGCCGATGATGAATACACCCCTCGACACTAGATCTTACATTTTATTTAAAGTAGCATCTACCGATCTAATATTGTAGTACTGTCTAGTATTGTAGTATTGTGTTCTGTCTAGTATTGTAGTACTGCCGATGATGAATACACCCCTCAAGACTAGATCTTACATTTTTTTTTAAAGTAGCATATAAAACTTGTCTAGTATTTGAAGTCTAGTATTGTGTTGTGTTTGTTTTTAGTACTGCCGATGATGAATACATTACCTTCAACTTGTCTAGTATTTGAAGTCTAGTATTGTGTTGTGTTTGTTTTTAGTATTTGAAGTCTAATAGATTAATTTCAACCCTTTGTCAATGTGCTAATCCTCGTTATGGTTTTGTGTAGCTAGTGTATGAAGTAATAGTATATTTCGGCGACAATGCATAAAAATGGTGAGGCAATTGAAGGTAACATCACCTTCAAGTTCTGCCTCCAAATCGTTTCGATCGGACAGCAAGCACACGGATATAGGCGCTTAAGGTGTAAACTGTTTTCATCTTAAATTGTATTTATGTCATGTAGCATCATATTTGGCTCTTTTCTAACTAGACATCCATGTATTTTATATGCAGAAGCGCCATGCAGATCCAAACATGTTTTAAAAGAGCTAAATACAAAGTGGGATCATATCCGTGAACCGTCGCTGTTGTGACGTTTCGCTGCACTGTTCAAAACACTTTTTTAATTAAGAGTGTCTTGGACAGTGTGGCCGAAATGTCACAGCGGTGACGTTATTATATTTCGGCGACACCGTCCAAGATGGAGCAAGCCTCGCTACGAAGAATTTGGCAAGATTAATTTGCTAAGGAGGCTTGCGAGCTCGGTGTGTTTTCTTGTCTTTAGTTTCTCCATCTATTTTGTGTATGTTTGTAGCAATTTGGCTGCAGATGTGATTTGGAGAAGCATGAAACCGCTACTCGAGTCTTTTGCTAGGTCGAATTCCGTTTTCGGCGCTTCGGAACTGAGGAAGAAGGTGGAGCTGGAGAAGAGTGGAGTGTCATAAAAGTTAAGTTTAGGGAGGCATGAGAATGATAGGATTAGCGAGGCATGTGTAACTCATCTTTTGATGCTATGTAATGATGACAATTCTTATATACGTTATGAATGGATTTGGTAGCAACTTTGTGCTTCTGCTGTGAGATTTTGAATGTAATTTGGCAACCGAATTGCTCCTGTAGGCTTCTGAAAGAACCTCAATGCAAACGAGTAAAATATAATCTCCGTTACTGATGCACCGATACATCGGAAACGGAGATGGGTCCGCAACCGTTGCAACTTATGCCTCATCGGTGACGGTTTTTTGCCTCCGTTACCGATGAAGGCCTTCACATCAGTGACAGGGTCGGGGACACGGACCCTTTCTCCGTTGCCGAAGGGGTTTTTGGCCCGTTTCCGATGTGTCGTTCTGTACTAGTGGACAACTCCATCTGGATGAGATGAAAGTCTTCTCTAAGCTTATCCTCGGCGATTTTCCCTGCATTTTTGGTCCATTCTCGCATACTAGATGGCAACTTTGTTTTCAGTGCATCCCGGACAAACCCTTTCATGAGATGGAGGACGTAGAAGGCATCCTTCACGCTGCCATGCTTCTGCTTCATGCAATCGAACTGGGTCCCATGCCTGAACCGGTGTTTGTTGTTTAGCGAGAAACATTCCCCGTTCGTCTGTCCTTGTTCGAAGTGGCCTCCCTTTTGGGCGTAGCCCTCGAGAGCCTCATCGAGAACACCCTTTATTCTGGTGTAGTCTTTCTTATTGCTCGAACTCCCCGTGTCCAAATAAGTGGCAATGGACCACCGCGGGTTTAGGATGATGAGTACGCAGTACTTGTCCCTAGTCGGAAAAAATGCAGTGGAAAGGATCAACAACGGAAGAAATCTATAAGAAAGCATAAGATACGACGGCGGCGAGCGAATGTGTACTTACTCGGAAAAAAAAGGTAGAAGAAGGTTGTTCTTCCTCTTGTTGTTCAGCATGAACCTTTTCAGGTACTCCGTGGCCTTATCCCGTGTCGTTGATCCTTCCACCAGCTGACTGTCACGCATGTAGTAGGGATCCACTACCGTGACGTACGGGGCAACATCTCTCTGGATCTTCATCGCCATATTGATCGCGTATAGGCGGACCAAGTTATAGTCCAGCCGTCTAGAGTGAAACAGGTTGAAGACGTCCTCGAACGCTATGAAGAACAGATCGGCGGGGCTTCAGTAACGAAGTCCACGTTCTTTGGTACCTGGACCGTCAACACCGGGTAATTTGGATTCTTGTCTTTAAGAAGCAGGCCCTCCATCATCAAGATAGCTTCATGCAAAGAGAGCATGGGTCCTTTTGCGAGGCAGAGCAGCTCCGGAGGCAACAACGGTTTACCAGCTACATGAACTCGGGTCAAGATATCCGCACGGGGTGATGTCATGTCTTCATGACCCCGGATAACCTTAGGAGCTGGCTGGGGATGGTGGGGGTGCAGTGAACCCCGCGCAAACCGTCCGTGTCCGTGTGCCAGGGCTGAAAATGTTACCTGGTTTGTCTGGAGCTTGATCGCCGGCTTCCGGAGGCGTGTTTTGAGAAAAACTCAGGCGCTGGCATGTAGTGCGACGACCATGTTGATCACCGTGAGCGCGGAAGGGTGGTTCCTCATCCATAGTAGGCATGAAAAAATCTTTGCTCGCGCCCGTGTTGAGGAAGCCATCGACGTCGATATTTTCATCATCATCGTCGTTGCCATCAAGTTGAGGTGCAACGTCTTTGGCTTCGGACGGCTGTTGCGGTACAGACATTCCCAACAGTCTTTGGTGGCGGCTGGTGGTGGCAACGACCGGCGGTGCCTTCCGGGTGTTGGCGACTGCTGCTTGTGGCGCCGGTTCCTTCTCAACAGGTTTTCGTGGCGGCTTCGAGGGCCGAACGATCGGCTTCCGGGGTTTAGAGGTGGCGCCGGTGGAGCGGCGCCTTAACCCCCCAGGACGAATTTGGGTCTTCGGCCATTCCAGGACCCACTTGGGGCAATTTCCAAGGAGCATGTGTTTCTCGGCTCCCGGAGGTTGCATGGGGGGGTCGATGCCACTAAACTCAGGCAGTACCTCAGTCACCCTGACCCTCATCACGGCCTCGCTCATTCTATTGTTGTGCATATCACGGCACAATGGTTGTATGAGCATGCCCTCAACAACTTCCTTCAACTCGCCGTCGGGTACCACCCTATGCAGGAGTATGCAAGGCGTGTCCTTTTGTGAACAAATGTTGGGCATCATGAGGTGGCAGTCATAAAAGGCAGAGTTATAGAAAATGACGCGGACTAAGTAATTAATTAGTTACCTTGTCGATGGCGCTGATCTCGGCTAATGTCGAGACAAGGGCGCCGGTGCCGGCGGCCGGCCTAACATTCTCCTCCGGCCGTTCGGGTGGTGGCGCCTCGGTATCTTTCGCGGGAGGGGGTGTCGGTGCGACAAAAGGGACCGACTGCTGTAGGGTGGCGTTGGGTGGGGTCACCAGGTCCGGCGACATGGCCCGGTTCATGGTTGAGTTGCTGCCGCTGAAGCTGGGCACGTGTATGGGCCCTTGTTGACCTCCGCATTCCAAGCAGCTAACCCCTCAAACAACCCAGGGGGTATGAGCGTCCGGATCCTCTCGTCCACTAACTTGTCCACTGTACTGGAGTCCACTATTTGCTTCTCTAGTGACTCCACCTTCTTCCTTAGCTCCACAACCTCGGCGGTATTATCCCTCTTCATCTTCCTCCTCTCCTTTCTCTTCTCCGGGTTAGATGAGTAGTACTCTACGAACTTCATGCTCGTACCAAAGCCGGACACACGACCAGCTGACGTCGGCGGCTTCGACTTGTCCCTATCCTTGTAAGCGTTCGTCGCCCTGTTGAAAGTCGTGTCCCACGGCTCCGTCGACTCCTGGGACGATGACGAGGTGTACCCTCATCAAATCCCATGGTTAAGGACCTAGGGTTGAGATTATGGGGAGAGAACGTGGTAGTACTGGTAGTTTTGTCGGCTGACAAGCAAAGGCAAAGATTTACCCAGGTTCAGGCCCCTCGGGTGGAGGTAAAGACCCTACTTCCTGCTTGTCTGGTATTGATTGTGGATTGTGCGATTACAGGGGAGCTCCGGCGAGATGATGATCTCGCAAGAGCTTTGGTAGTTCGAGTATGGCTTCTCCCAGATCGGTACCCCTCCCAGCCTTTAAATAGGCTGGGTCTCGGGAGTTTGTAACCGACATAGTTTACATGTAAGGAAAGCCTAAACCGCCTATGCCTATGTCTAGTCTTGGAGGGTACTCCATCTTCTTGGGCTTTTTGTCTTGGGCTACGAGTAGGCTCTTCGATATTGGGCCTTAGTCGTCACGTGCACCAGGTACCCTCATGATAGGGTACCCGATATGCATACCCATGTCAGTAGCCCCCGAGTACTTGTCTGACTCGAAGAATCGGGCATGGACTCTTTCGTAAGTGCACGTCATATGCTTTGAATTCTGTATATATAATTTGGAATTCCTGTATGAATAGCACACGTTTGGCTATGTCGAGTATCTCATCGACTGTGTTTTATGATGATCAAGGGATAATAGCTTAGCAGGCCCAGTACACTCGACGGATCGGGACTGGTTAACTACACATTCGGGTAAAACCTTACTAGCTTTCAATCAAACTCGAGTCCCCGGACTCGAATCTGCAACAGACTAGTCAGATTCGACTAGCCGCTGAGGTCTTACTGAGTCGATCTGCAGTATAACTTTGAATTTTACCCAACGCGTCCGTCGGGATTTTTCATCATGTCTGCTGACACGGAAAGTATAAGGATTGACGTTGCTGGAACGGTCCTTAGCCCAGCTCGAAAGTTCGGCGGGTCTTACCTTTGCACTATGCGTGCAGCATCCGAGGTATTTGCGACGGACGCAACTCGGGAATGTTTCGAGTATGATTTCTGAACTTTGTTGGACGAGTCATACCCTTTGTCGACTGATATTTGCTGTTATGCTATCGGGTGCGCGACAGCGCTCCCGATGGGAGTAGCCCCGAGATTGTGCTTTATTGCTTTGCAATGGAGGATAATCTCAAAACTCTTCTTACTCTGCATATGTTAATCGAAGAAATTTGTGCCATAATTCTATCGGGTGCACGACAGTGCTCCCGATGGGAGTAGCCCCGAGATTATGCTGTATTACTTGTAAATCTTATATTTACTAATTTGAGGCACCGTAGGAGGCTCCACGTTAATCCTTGGAGTTAAAAGAATTTTATCCATCGGATTGATATATAATGCATATGTAGCCGTCGGATGGATATTGAGACGCGCGCAGCCCTGTTCGTTCACGTAAGTCGTCATCTTCTAGGTCTCTACCCGTTTTTTCTTGAAAAGAGAAAAGAATTCTGCTTGGAGTCTCCTTTTAGATCTGGCGATCAGGCGACGACGTACGAGTTGAAGTTGCTTGGCATCTCCGCTTAAATCTAGCGACGACGAGTTAAGTTTGAATCCATCTGACCCTCTTGACATACATCTGATTGACTCAGCCAATTCATGGTGGAGAAGCGGACTGTGTTGGCCGGAAGCCCGGAACGATCGGCTTCGGGAATTGTTTTGCTGATCTCAGGTCAAGCAGCATTATCGTCTCTTTCCCGTCTAATCCATGCGGTGATTCGATCTGCAATCCACGAGGTGAGACCACAGATTCTCTAAGGGACCAAGTAATTGAACTATAGGAGTATTGGTTGTCCACAAATATTTGAACGAACCTTCTAGGATTAGAAAATAGTACTGTTTCTTCCTGGTATGTGTTGCTTGCATTGCTAATCTCGAGTTCAGTGGTATCGAGCCATGTCTATATTTTCAATTCGTCCTCTTTCTGATGATGAGAGTCAAATGCAGCGGCGACCAATGCCATGACTTGATTCCAAAGTTTGCTAGCTAATCGACCCAGACCAGTTTATCTTTGTTTTTGAAACGGGAAGCTATCTAATATCTACAGTACATGATTGTCGCCGAGACGCTGAATACCTGCACCGTCGGTTGAGTCAGAGTTGCCGGCGAGGACACTTGCAGAAACGAGGAGTCGAGTCCAGACACTTGCAGGGGCTTCTGCACCAACTCGCCTTGAGTATGCTCTCACTGGAAGCAAGCCAGGGATCAAACTATCAAGAAGTGCGTTCTTGAAGGATCAAGAAATGCATGTAGCGTCATTAGAAGGGGCCGGCCGACAAAACACAATCACAAGCAGGCTACGATTACCACTGTCACTACAATGGTTAGGTTGCCCATGATGAAGTTGGCTAAACTGCCCATGGTGCAAAAACGAGGTGACTGAATCTAACGTGCTATTACACACGTAACTCTGTGATTATAATTTTTCTCTGATGAACTAATGATCTCTTTATTTTTCTTCCACATGTTTCATTTTCTCTGGCAAGACATACTCAGGTTTTGACAACCAGGTATTTGGATCCTGCATCAACGTCTTCATATTATTCAGTTCGTATTTCTAAACAGCAGCGTCCGTCAATAACTAACTGACTATGACAAGATTATATAGTACTATATGAAGGTTTGCCACTGTACTCATGAATTGCTGATGGTGATGTAGGCCACGGTACCTGGATGCTTCAGCATTATCTTCTTTCCAACAAATGTGCCACTACATTGTAGTCCCTACTCTGTTTGTATAGTAAAAAATTCTCAAACTTTGATAACGAATTAAATGATAAACTACTGTTGAAAAGGGTGAGAATTATTTCTCTTTCTTGATTTATATTTATTGTGAACCTTTGATTAGGTATCGAGCCATGTCTATATTTTCAATTCGTCCTCTTTCTGATGATGAGAGTCAAATGCAGCGGCGACCAATGCCATGACTTGATTCCAAAGTTTGCTAGCTAATCGACCCAGACCAGTTTATCTTTGTTTTTTGAAACGGGAAGCTATCTAATATCTACAGTACATGATTGTCGCCGAGACGCTGAATACCTGCACCGTCGGTTGAGTCAGAGTTGCCGGCGAGGACACTTGCAGAAACGAGGAGTCGAGTCCAGACACTTGCAGGGGCTTCTGCACCAACTCGCCTTGAGTATGCTCTCACTGGAAGCAAGCCAGGGATCAAACTATCAAGAAGTGCGTTCTTGAAGGATCAAGAAATGCATGTAGCGTCATTAGAAGGGGCCGGCCGACAAAACACAATCACAAGCAGGCTACGATTACCACTGTCACTACAATGGTTAGGTTGCCCATGATGAAGTTGGCTAAACTGCCCATGGTGCAAAAACGAGGTGACTGAATCTAACGTGCTATTACACACGTAACTCTGTGATTATAATTTTTCCCTGATGAACTAATGATCTCTTTATTTTTCTTCCACATGTTTCATTTTCTCTGGCAAGACATACTCAGGTTTGACAACCAGGTATTTGGATCCTGCATCAACGTCTTCATATTATTCAGTTCGTATTTCTAAACAGCAGCGTCCGTCAATAACTAACTGACTATGACAAGATTATATAGTACTATATGAAGGTTTGCCACTGTACTCATGAATTGCTGATGGTGATGTAGGCCACGGTACCTGGATGCTTCAGCATTATCTTCTTTCCAACAAATGTGCCACTACATTGTAGTCCCTACTCTGTTTGTATAGTAAAAAATTCTCAAACTTTGATAACGAATTAAATGATAAACTACTGTTGAAAAGGGTGAGAATTATTTTCTCTTTCTTGATTTATATTTATTGTGAACCTTTGATTATCATTTTTGCGTAGTAGATAACTAATGCATTTAGTCCAAACTTTAATTATAGTCCTATAGGTAACATTATTCCCATGCTTTATCTTTATTTGCATTCTTTCACATTCAGGAGGCAGCATCAATCTGTCTTTTGGGAAGGCATGCCAGCTTATAATTGCACGATTCCCTAAATCAAGTGGTCGTGAAATTTAGAAAATTTCACGATAGCTTCTTGAAAGTCGCATGGATTTAGAAAAGTCTACCACAAGATCAACCCTTCAATATTGCATCAAGTTATAGGTAGAATCAATTGTCAATCAAGAGTAATGCCAAAGATTTTTTTTTGATGATTTTCTTGGTAGATAACATATAATTTTTGTATGAGATGAGGAGTGAAATCCAAGTGAGAGAAAATAAAATTGAGAAAAAATGAGTAGGTAGATAAGATGACATGGCATGAAGATACCGTGACAGGTTTCCTATTGGAAATGGATATTTAGTTATAAGTTTCACTTCATTTGTGTTTCATATCTTCATCTATGATTACTTCGGTTGTATATTTCGCCGTTATTATTGTTATCTTCATCTATGTTATTATTCTGATAAAAATTGGAATGTCAAAGTAAATAAATATAATGCTATAGAAGTAAAAATTACGAATGAATTCAACTGATAATGATGCAAATTCATGTGTTTATAGAATTTTATTGTCTGTGTTTCAATGTTTCTAAATGAAAATATATTTGATGTTTACATAAAACCCTCGGTCAACATACACTCATGTAGTACTAATGAATGAAAGAATATACGTCATCTTTTAAAATATGTTTAAAAGGTTTGCATCCCTACTATTTACTGGGCCAGCATCGTCATGGTATAATGATATACAAATGCTAGCCCGTGCAAGTGCACGGGTTGACGACTAGTGGAGGATAATTTCAATCATTGTCCTAAGCATCTTCAGTCGAAGAATTTTTTGAACGCGCTCCCGATGGGAGTAATATGACTAGTCGAAGGAACGGTCGAGTGACCAATTTTGACTTAAGAAAGTTTTGTCACACCCTAACTAATCAGGGCAATCGAGTGACCAATATGCGTTGAGCATACTCGAACGTATTTTCTGAACAGATGCTTCAATGACGTCAGGGATGACGTTTATTTCGACTGCGATTTCTGACACGCGTGGCGTGCGTTATGCTGCGATTGATGGGACGTGACACATAGTGGGCCCATTTATGCAGAGCTGACCGAAGACGGTGCCGTTTGGACTTGATTTGACTATACGGGCCCACTTTTTCCGCAAGCGTGATGATGGCTCCTCTTTTTACGTGCGTAGTGGGCGGAGTGGCCGGCGACGGTTGCCCTCCGCGTTTGCCACGTGTACGGTCAGATTGCGTGCGTAACGCACGATTTGGATCTGAATGGCTGTGATTGCTTTTGTCTTGTGGTAAATAGGGGAACGGCGCTGGCATTTGTTTTTTACCTGCCATTTGCTCTGCGCGCCGCCCCTGTTCCATCGTCTTCCTTGCGCTCTGCCTCCATTGCTCCTGTGCTAAAGCTTTGCGCGCTCCTCCACCTGCTCGTTGGCGATGAAGAAAGCGGCGGCAACAAGCGCTCCGCCTCGACTGCTGCCGCCGCGCCCGATGCGGCGGCGAAGAAGGGGAAGAAGACTGCGGCTAGCACATCTGCGGCCGCCGTCGACCTCAAGAAGACCAATGGGGATTGGATGAAATCCACCCTGAAGGAGGCGCAGCTGGACAAGCTGCGCGAGGAAGGATTGCTGCCACCTTCCGACCAGCTCCTCGTCCGCGCACCTTCGCCCAAGGAGGTACTTCCCGAGCCTCGCGCTAACGAGCGCGTCTGTTTCGCGGAGTTTTTGCCTAGGGGTTTCTCGCTCCCCCTCCATGATTTTGTGCGAGGTTTGCTTTTTGCCTACGGGGTGCAGATCCATGATCTCACCCCGAACGGTATTCTGCACATTGCGTGTTTCATCACGCTGTGCGAGTGTTTTTTGGGTGTTGCTCCGAGTTGGGCATTATGGAAGTCCATCTTCATGGTCCGGCCAAACAACCGAGGCGGCCGAACCTATCCAGTCGGAGGCCTGCAGATCCAAGTGCGCAGCGACACCCGGTACTTCGCCCTGAAGCCAGTCGACTCGGCGCAGGGGTGGAGGAAGAGGTGGTTCTATGTGCAAGTGGACCAAAATGTGGCCCCAGCATTTTCGACTGCTGGTATAGCCGCTAGGACGAAAGCCTGGGACCATGAGCTTTCGACTGAAGAAGTGGCGGAAGCAGCGCCATGCTGGAGACAATTGGGGGCTCCTCAACAGCATCACGGGTGTGCATCTGATTGCCACCTTTGTGAAGATGCGGGTATGGCCGCTCCGCGCTCGTGCCCACCCAATGTGGGAGTACGAAGGTGCCCTCGACGCCACCGCATGAGCAAGGAGGAGCTGTCAGGAGTGAACTGGTGACACATGTGCGGTCCATCACCAGCACAAAACAAAGCGAGCCCTGCAACGTCGACTGCCCGTCGACCCTTATTCGGCTGAAAAGCCTTTGCCAGAGGTTAGTGAATCTTCGATTTTATGATTTCTTGTTTGTTATTCTGCTATGCATCTTTGTGACATTTCGACTATTGAATTTTGTGTGCAGGGCCACTCGACCACCTCACCCTTCCTCCCTTCCGAAGATGGCCAACTTGAAACAGAGTGACAGTAGAAGCGAAGGGAGGGATGAATCGCCTTACCTTCGGCTACCACTTCACCCACAGAGAGGTTGAAGAGGAAGGGTAGAGGAAGCACAGGGCAAGGAGCCTGCCGCGATGAGGATGTTAGCGAGGTTCCTCTTCGCAAGCGCCGTCGGGCAGCCCAAGTTATGTCTTCTTCCACGAGCTCACCCGCGAGGGAATCGGATGTGAGGGATGATGGAAACTCAGCTCCGTCTCCTACGACCACAGCTGCTCCCTTGGACGTGAGTCCTTTGAGCTCGGCTCCTCCTCCTCCTCAGTCGAGTGGGCAGCTACCTTTTGGAGGCCCAAACTTTGACGAGCTCGACACTGAGGATGAAGAAGAGCACAGGTTTGCTCCTTTTTGCACTTAATAATATTTTTTGTGAGTTATGTACTTTTGCTTATGTTGTATGCCTTTCGGTCACTTGTAGTGCCGAGACGACCTCCAACTCCTCCAACCGTGAGAGCCTCGACTCCAGATCAGCCTGAAGCCTCTCCTGTTGCGGCTGAGGTTGTGAAAACAATAGCCACGACCACTTCCATTGAGGCTGCCAATATTGCGAGTACATCGACTCCGCAAATTGGAACTTCTGCTGCCAAGCCCGCGCCTTGGATTGAACACGTAAGTGTCTTTTTGTCGAGTCTTCCTTCTGGACCTATTTGTGTATAGCTTATGTTGGTTTCGTGTGCGTGCAGCCCTTCTACCTCAACCTGGTGGAATCAGGTAAAGCATTTGTCCAGGTTGAACAGGAGAGGGATAATCTGCGCGCTGTTATGGAGCAGCTCACCCGTAAGTATCTTGGGTTTCTGTAAGTCTTTGCCTTGTCGATTGTGAATGACATCTGTCCATCTATCTCAGGTGACAAGGCAACGCTGAATCTCGGGTTAAAGAGCTAGAAGAGACACTCGCCAAGGAGCGCGCGGAGTCGAAGAAGGCCTTGGATGATGCCAAGGACTCCGCCGCTTTGCGCGAGAAGAATTATGCTGAGCGCCTGGCGAGCCTCACCCGAGACGTAGGCGGTGAGTCGAGCCTTTCACTTTTTGCCTACTTCTTTTGCCACTGAATAGTATGTAACATTTTTTGTTACTTCTGCTTTTTTGAAGGAGCTGTTGGGGCATCGACACCTGTAGATCAACCGAGTGTCGATTTGTCCCTTGACCGCGCAATCGGCGACCTGGATGTCGTCTCTACCCAAGCCAAGGACGCACTCGCCAAATCTACGAGCACGCTCGGCGCCGTGTTCAAGGATGTGTTCCCCTCCAGCCAACCTCCTTCGACTGTGGATGGCTTCGCAGACGTCCTGGGCCCGGGAACTTCGACTATGACGAACTTTGCTCGCGCTTTGACGGTACGCGGCTCAGAGACCACCCTCAAACTCCTTTTAGGTCATGGGATAGAGGGTGACTTCGAAGCCGCTCTGTCTGCTTTCCCTCGTAAGCCTGGCGGGAAATTGGTGTCCCTAAAGCATTTGAACGAGCCAGCCGCAAAGTTGGCTGAAACTTTTATGGCCACCATGGAGCGCCGGGCAGAAGAGGTCGCCGCTCGTGCGAGTAGGGCTAGGTCAGAGTCAATGTCTGAGAAGTAGGGCACGCGCCTTTGATGTCTTGTAATTAAACTTATGACCATGCGAGTATGCATGTGCTTTTGCTACCTTTGTATGAATTTATGCTCCTCGTTATGATTCTGTTTGTAAAGCTGTATGTTGTTGCTCGTCTGAGCTTTGTGACTAGTTTCTCATGAAACTTTTATGATGCTTGGAACAGAAACGGCCAGCCGCCACTTCATCCAGTTCGTCGCGGCATCATACCCCTTCTCGATCTCGAGCTCAGGCGTCAAATGATGCCGCGGTAATACGTTATATGAAGGCTCGACTTGCGAAACAGGAGCAGGAACTGGCGAGTGCCCGAAGCGAGCTGGAAAGGATGAGGGCAAGGCCTGCTTTACCCACCCAACGGGAGGAGTATGTGCTTGGCGAGATGGAGATCGTGAACAGACAGCTCGAGTGTAAGCATGACTGCCTTGATCTTATGAGTTCACAGCCTGTTCTTTTTTGTTCACCCAACTTGTGTTGTTGCAGGTTTTGTTCAAGATTTCCAGGCGGAGCAGGCTCGCGTGGATGAGCAGTTGAACATGGCAACTGACGAACCCACGACTGGCCGCCAGCACTTTCGATTGGACAAGCACCGAGCACGCATACTGCGACTCTGCAAGATCGGGTGTGGCGGAGCACTATGCTTCTTGAATTGTGCAGGTCGGCCTTCAGTCGAATCAACCAGATGGTTTTTCCGACTGGGCCACAACCTCAAGGAATCCACGCGTTGCTCGATCTCTTCCGGTCAACAGGTTCCATTCGAGGCTTCATCACCCAGAAGCTTGTGGACGGTGCCAACGCAACCATGGCATATCTCCGAAGTCAACGTCCAAATTTGCAGCTACGTCCACCCGTGCCTGGATCGTCTTTGTCCCAGTCGAATCTTGACGAAACATTCGATCACGCGAGGACATTGGTTGATTGCTATCAAGCGCAACTTATGGGCCCTGTTCTTCCAGCAAAGGATGAACCAGAAGATTAGGGTATTTATGTATAGGGAACAGCCCCCGAGTGTAAATTTGCCACTTAGTACATATTTGTTCACTTGTATGTATGCAGCCCCCGAGTGTATCGAGTGGGGTTTATGAAAAACAGTTTACATAGATCATGAATTACATAGCCCCCGAGTGCTCGAGTGAGGTTATGAATTTTATGAGAGTTGAAGCTTCAACTTATGCCTGCAGGCTCAGCCCCCGAGTGATTGATTGGGGTTGAGCAACTTTTTCCTTTGTGTTTAGTATTCGAGTGTGGCTGAATTATTATGTTTGAAGGAGCGAAAGCTTTTATGTTATGAGGCAGCTCAGCCCCCGAGCATACGGGTGAGGCTAAGTTTGTGCTGATAATTATGCGAGTAGTAGCAGGAAAAGTATGAGGAATTTATTGACTATATTCCATTTATGAATGTTAGGCTGCAGGCCGCCTCATTAAAAACCTTCCAGTCCCCTTAGGTACCCTGGTAAGGAAAAGAGCGCGTCTGAAACCTGCAGCCATCCGACATATGAGCCTATTACATTATGCGACTGAGCAATCTAAGCATAGAAACGGCGCAGCTGCGCAACGTTCCAAGGATTGTGGGAGAGTTCGCCGGTCTTCGCATGCTTCAGTCTGTATGCTCCACCACCTATGACCTCGGTGATGATGAAGGGTCCTTCCCATGGAGAAGCAAGTTTATGCACCTTCTTTTGCTTCAGTCGAAGTACCAAGTCACCCACCTCGAAGGACCTGGTACGCAGTCGACGGCTGTGATAGTTGCGTAGATCTTGCTGGTAGACAGCTGTACGTGCTAGCGCTGTGTTGCGTGCTTCTTCGAGCAAGTCGACTGCATCTTCGAGTGCTTCATCTGCATCTTCTTCATTGTATGCTTCGACCTTGGTGCGTTGAACCTTACGTCTGATGGCAGGATTGCCTCTGCGCCGTAGACCATGAAGAATGGAGTGAATTGCGTTGAGGCGTTGGGTGTTGTGCGTAGGCTCCATAGCACAGACGGGAGCTCTTCTACCCAAGCACCCGCAGCCCTTTTGAGTGGCACCAGGAGGCGCTTCTTGATTCCACTCGTCACAAGCCCATTGGCCTTTTCGACTTGGCCGTTTGATTGCGGGTGCGCCACAGATGCATAATTGAGCGTGATATCTTGCTCTTTGCAGAAGGATTTGAATTCCTCAGCCGTGAAGTTTGTACCGTTGTCAGTGATGATGCTATTTGGCACACCAAAGCGGTATATGATGGATTTTATGAAATTGACTGCTGTAGTGGCAGTCGAACTTGTGATGGGTACTGCTTCAATCCACTTGGTGAACTTGTCGACCGCCACCAGAAGGTGAGTATGCCCTCCATGGGAGGATTTTTTGAGTGGCCCAACCATATCGAGCCCCCACTGGGCGAAAGGCCAGGCCAATGGTATTGTCTTCAACGCCGATGCGGGTGCGTGCGGCTTTGTGGCGAATTTTTGGCAGCCGATGCACCTTTTGACTATGTCCTCCGCGTCTTTGAGTGCTGTGGGCCAGTAGAAGCCTGCGCGAAAGGCTTTGGCTACGAGTGATCGACTGCTGGCGTGATGCCCGCAAGTACCTGCATGAATATCACGAAGGATGGCTTGGCCATCTTCAAATGCTATGCAACGCTGGAACATACCTGATATGCTGCGTTTGTAAAGTTCACCGTTGATGACAGTGTATGCTTTAGATCGTCGAGTGACGCGTCTTGACTCTGTGAAGTCTTCGGGTACCTCGCCGCGGAGTATGTATGCGAGGAAGGGTTGAGTCCAAGTTGGCTCGATGAGGAGTACCTCGACTGGTGGGTCCTCTGTGCTAGGTGTTTTGCTCTTGGCTGGTGCGGCTGATGCAGGAGTTGCCGCTTCTTTTTGATTGATCTGTGCTCGATGCGCTCGAAGAAGACACCAGGTGGCACTGGTGCTTTGGTCGCACCAATGTTGGCTAACTTATCTGCTTCTTCATTGCTCTCACGCCCTATGTGCCGCAACTCGCAGCCTTCGAAGCTGCCCTCCATGATGTTGTACAGGTCACGGTAGGCGATCATGTTATCTGCGATTGCGTCACAAGCCTTCATTGTTTGCTGCACCACCAATTCGAGTCGCCGTAGATCATCAGTCGAGTGCACCCGAGGCTTTGGCCATCCTCATGCCATGGATCAGAGCCTCGTATTCTGCTTCGTTATTGGATGGGAACTCGAATCCCATTTGCAGGATGTAGCGGAGCTTGTCGCCTTTTGGTGATATGAGGATGACACCTGCGCCTGCGCCTTCGTTTTTCTTCGAGCCATCAAAGTACATGGTCCAGGAATTGGACACATCTGGTGCTCCTGGGAGCTGAGCTTCAATCCACTCGGTGTGGAAGTCGGGTAAAACTTGTGCTTTGATGGCCTTCGGGTAATCATACTTGATGTCTCTTGGTGCTAGCTCGATGAGCCATTTTGCTACTCGCCCAGTTGCATTGGGGTTTGTGAGGATGTCCCCGATCCCTGAAGTGCTGATTACAGTGATCGGGTGCTCGGAGAAGTAATGCGTCAGCTTCCTTGAGGACATGAACACGGCGTATGCCAGCTTCTGATAGTGCGGGTACCGCTTTTGATGTGGAGAGCACTTCACTCAAGTAATAGACTGGACGTTGTATGCTTTGGGCGTGTCCCTCCTCTCTGCGTTCGACCACAGAACAGTGCTCACCACCCTATTAGTTGCAGAGACATATAGGTATAGTGGCTCGCGTTCCCTTGGTGCTACGAGGATTGGAGGGCTTGTGAGGACTCGCTTGAGGTCCGTGAAGGCTGCTTCGGCTTCTGGCGTCCACTCGAACTTATCTGCCTTCTTCATCAGTCGATAGAACGGGAGTGCTTTTTCGCCTAGCTTGCTGATGAATCGACTGAGTGCTGCTACTCTACCCGCCAACTTTTGCACGTCGTGGAGCTTTGAAGGCCTTTGCATCGTCAAGATGGCCTGTATTTTCTCCGGGTCCGCCTCGATTCCTCGAGCTGAGACTAGATACCCGAGGAGTTGCCCGGCTGGCACGCCGAACGTGCACTTCTTCGGGTTGAGCTTGATGTGGAAGCGTTTGAGGTTTGCGAATGTCTCTCGCAAGTCATCGAGTAGTGTGTTTTCTCTTTGTGGTGATGACGATGTCATCTACATAGACCTGGACGTTTCGCCCAATCTGCTTCTTGAGGCAATCTTGCATCATGCGCTGATAGGTTGCGCCTGCGTTTTGAGCCCGAAAGGCATTGTGGTGTAGCAGTAGACCCCGAGTGGGGTTATGAACGCCGTTTTTTCTTCATCCTCTTCCTTCATCCTTATCTGGTGGTAACCCGAGTAAGCATCCAGGAAGGACAAGCGAGCGCACCCGGCGGTGGAGTCGACGATCTGGTCGATTCGAGGTAGTGGAAAGTGATCCTTTGGACAGCACTTATTGAGTGCTGTAAAATCTACACACATCCGCAGGATGTCTGTATGCTTCTTCTCTACAAGTACGGGGTTGGCCACCCATTGTGATTTCTTGATCTCTCTGATGAATCCTGCTGCGAGTAGCCTGTCGACTTCGGCTTCGACTGCAGTTCTTTTTGGGCCGGATATGCGGCGCATTGTTTGTTTGACTGGTTTAGCACCTGGAAGTAGCTGGAGAGAGTGCTCGGCGAATTCCCTGGGAATACCTGGCATGTCTGCTGGACACCATGCAAATATATCCCAGTTCTCACGGAGGAATTCGACGAGCGCGCTTTCCTATGCGATAGGCAGACTCGACGAGACATTGACTGTCTTGGTCGGGTCAGTCGGGTGCACCTGATGCGATCTTGTGTCGTTGGTGGCACTGAATGCTCTGTCGACTGCCACCTTTTTGTGCTCTGGCATAAGTGTTCGATCGTTGGAGACCGCTAGATCAGCGAGTGTTGCTTCCATGCCAAACATCTCAGAGATTTTGCTGAATTCTCGGTCGCAAGAGTCAGACTTTTGGAAGTTCCCCTTGACTGTGATTACTCCTTTTGGTCCAGGCATCTTCAGCTGGAGGTATGCATAATGTGGCACCGCCATGAATCGAGCGAACGTCGGGCGTCCAAGTATAGCATGGTATTGTGACTTCCAGTCGACCACTTCGAACTCAATCGACTCTGTCCTGAAGTGGTGCTTGTCCCCGAACGTTACGTCGAGTTGTATGGTGCCCTCTGGGCTTATTGCTTTCCCTGGAACGATACCGTGGAAGGTATTTGAAGATCTTGGCAGGTTTTCGACTGACCTGTTCATTTTGCGGAGCGTATCTGCGAAGATGATGTTTATGCCGCTCCCACCATCCATGAAGACCTTGGACATGGCGTAGCCTCCAATTTGCGCGTCGAGTACCAGAGCAGAGTGCCCTGGTCGAACAACCGATGGAGGGTGGTCCTCTTTGCTGAAGCTTATTGTAGTTTCGGCTCCTTCAAGTATTCTGTTACCGCAGGAGGTGACATGACCGCCATGTTTACCTGTCGAGTGCGAAGTTTTTGCTCCCTGTTGGAAGGTCGACCTTTCTGTATCATGTACATCTGCCCTTGGGGCGGAGGGTACTGTGGTTCGTCCACCCGAGGCACGGGCTGTATGGCACCCGCGAGATTTCCGCCTGGGGCAGGCTGTGGTGGTGGAGGTGGTGCCATCAGAACAGGCACGTTGTTTGGCTGAGGCACGGGTGCAGGTGCTTGTGCGGCTGCTGCCTTTCTGCGATTTACGTAATCAGTCGCCATTTGGTCGAACTCCCTGCAGTTTCTCATCGAGTGGTTGGATCGCAGTTTTCCATCGTCCCCCTTGTACAGGTGGAATCTGCAATCAGCGTCCATCTTTTCTTCGAATGATCGCTCAGATTGTGCCCGTGACTTGCGCCAATCCTTCCTCTTGTAGCTATCACTGCGTTGGCTGTCTCGACGATCATCTCGACTGTCTCGCCGATCATCTCGACTGTCTCGCCGATCTTCCGACCGTCGGTCGCTTCTGTCCTGATCATTGCGGGGTGTGGAGAACCCAGCCGCCATGAATTCGGGTCTGTCATCGTCGTAATGACGTTTTGAACGTTTGCGCCTTCGGTCGTCTCTGTACGAGTCTCTATGGCTTCGACTGCTATTCTCATGTTTGTCACGGGGTGAGGACCCGCGTGTGGTGCGTGCCATATCCTCTCCATCTGCCCACTCAGTCGCGATCTGCAAGAGGTGGGCTACAGATTTTGGCTTTTGGCGGCCAAGTGCTTCTTTGAAGTCTCGCCTGGCGAGGCCCATGACGAAAGCATCCATGGCCATATCTTCTGAAACCACTCCAACTGAGTTACGTATCTCAGTCCATCGTCTGATGTATGACCTCAACGTTTCGTCTGAACGCTGAACGCAGGCCCGCAGCTCCTCGAATGTTTTCGGGCGCTCACATAGAGGCTCGAAGTTTTTGACGAAATCCCTGCGGAAGTGATCCCACGAGTCGTATGTTGATGGAGGTAGGGCCTTGAGCCAGTCGCGAGCTGTGCCTTCGAGCATGAGTCGTATGTACTGCATGGCTGTAGTGTTGGTGCCCCGCTGGCACGCAACTGCCAGCCTGTAATCTTCCAGCCACCCGGAAGGTTCCTGTCGACCCGTGTACTTGGGCTGTTCGGATGTGAGTTTGAATCCTTTGGGCATCCGTGTCTCGCGGACGCGTCGAGTGAAGCACAGAGCTCCATGTGGCTCAGGCTCTCGATCAGAGTATGAGTCGCTACTGTAAGATCTGCGTGATCTGCTCCTGGACCTGCGCCTTCGCGAGCCGCTTCTTTCCTTCGAGTGGTGGCGACGACCACTGTGATTATGCTCTTCCCGAGGTGCGTCGACTAGGGCACGGTCTCGACTCCCACCTGGAGTTCTTGGAACTTGGCGTATGGCCTTTGCAGCTAAGGCGAGTGATTTGATCTGTTGGCGGTGTAGTTTTGCGTTGGGGTCATCCGCTGGGGGCTTGATTGCCTCCAGGTATGCTGCAGCGGTGTAGAGAGCACCTGCTGCTGTTTTGGGCACCGGCAGTCCTTCCTCGTCGTATGTCATGAAGGAGTTGCCTAAGTTGCGGGTGAGTGCCGCCTTCTCGCCTGGCGAGAGGTGTGACAACCTTGATCTGCGTCTGTGTCTGCTCGCCCGGTGGAGCTCAGGGAGAGCTGTCTTCTGCGCGCACTCGACAAGCTAGCTTGCTTTTTGCGTTCTTCGAGTTGGCTCTTATCTGCTTCAGTCGAAGTGACTCCTGCCAGTTGAAGTACTGGAAGGTCAACATCTCTTCTTGTGTTGCGTCTGCTGGCATCATTGTGCACTCCTTGATGACTTTATCTGCTTTTGCTGCCATCTCAGCAGTGATTGTGAGAGTTGTGGCTCCGTCCGGCATAGTAACTGTGCACGGGAATTCTGTAGGCCTGCGACTGGCCGCAGTGTCTGATGTTTCTGCGGCGATGGCAACGTAGACCTGCTGTGGTATGACCCGAGGGTATATGTATGTACTTTCGAGTCCCGTCATGGACTCGACATCTTCATCGAGGCTCATGTCTGAGCCTGTATGTTCATCGAGTGGTTCGTCTGGACGGATCTCGCAGTCGACGTCTTCGTCGCCTATGCCCATCTCGGCGTCGGCGAGGTTGTTATGAGTCTCGAAGTCGAGGTTGTTGTTGGCGCAGATCTCGGAGTCGACGTGGTTGTCGATATGAGTTTCAAGGTCGTCGATGTCGTGGTGGGATCACGCAGATGCCTAGGGGTAGGCTTATTCTGGGGCCGAACGGATGCTTGTGGATTCGGGGAGGGATAGCGCGCAGGATTGCGCACACAGACAAACAGATCAACACGGGGATTTACCCTGCTTCGGGGCTCTCGTGAGGAGATAAAACCCCTACTGCAGCATCTAGCCTACTCGGTGGTATACTCATCTCATATGCGGTGTGTACAAACGCTCCTCGAGCTGTATGTCTAAATATCTGCCTGGCGCTAAGCAGTACAGAGAGCAAGCAAAGAGAAAGCAGGGGGGGAAATGAGCTCCAGCGTGTCAGCTGCCCTCTCCGTGCCCTCCCCTGGTGCCTTTATAAAGAGGAGGCCCAGGGGACAAGGAGACAAAGAATACTATGCGTGGGTCCCACTTGTACTCTAGTCACATCAATCAACTATGCTTGTCCTCTTGCGTCTGTCCTGGAAACCTCCTAGTCAGCACTTATCCTCTCCTCTAGATATTTCAGCCGGGGGGACACGAAGCATTCACACTTGACGAGGAAACGCCTGAAGATGTCGGCGTAGAGGTGATGCCGGTGCAGAAGTAGCAGGCCGATGTAGAGGTCACGCCGGGCTGGAATATCGGAGTAGAGGTAACGCCTGGTGCTGCTCCGTCCGAGACAGCTAGCTCGGCCTGCCCCCGAGGCCTCGACACCACTGCCTGTCCGAGGTTAAGATGAAGCCCAGCCGAAACTGATGGCCTGGCGATGTTGAGATGCAGTGTTGGTCCGATCCAAGATGGAAGAAGCGAGGCCCAGCGAGTGCACGCGGCTTGGCCCGCCGAAGCTGAGAGCGAGGTCCAAAACCGAGGTAGCGAGCCGTCCCAGCGTGCAGCCTCGACCCGGCATGTGGCCCAGCCTGAGGTTGAAGCTCGCTTCCGTCCGAGGTTCGGGAGAGGCCGGCCCACTTCGAGGTAGCAAGGAACTGGGCCCCGAGGCAGGGAGATGCCCCGGTCTCCACCGAGCTGCTGGGCAAGCCTCGGCCCAATACGAGCTACGGAGGAGCACCTCGGCCTGCTGGGTCAATTTCGGTCAACCGAGCTTGGAGATGACCTCGGGCCTCCGAGGTAACGCAGAACTTCGGCCCAGAGCAACATACCTCGGCCTGGAGGCAGAGCTCGGACCAAAACGAGGCGCAGAGACCTCGCGGCCTGCCCTCAGGTATGTCGGCCTGGATTGCTTTTCTCTGCCTTCTCCTTTATTTCTTTGCTAATTTCTCTGCTACCTCTCCTACTAGCTCCATTAAATCACCAGCTTTGGTATACCCGGGGTCACATCCCCGACAGTCGAAGTCACTGAGGGAGATCCCGCAGTCGAAACTATCCTCGAGTGGGAGGTCCAGCTCGGGATCGTTTATGCGGTATGCTGATTCGGCCTCCTCGCCTTGGAGCTCTTCAATGAGCTCGCGCATCTCTCGTGTGCACATGGTTGTTGCAGACGAATAAGCTTCGAGGGTCGACGATGGTATGGATACAGTTGAGGGATCCGCAGTCGAAGGAGCCGCAACCGATGGAGCCTCGGGTGCGGAAGTCGCGAGTTGGCGTGGATCTGTCAAGTCCTGCACACCAAGCTTGTTGACGAAAAATTTGAACGAACCAACGGTTAAACCCAAACCTGACTCGAGATCGGAGAAGGCCTCCTGGAATCCTGACGAGTGTGGCTCGAAATCCATCAGAGGATCCGATGCGCTTTTTGTAGGTGAAGCTGACGTGCTGCCGTTTGTCGAGTGAGCCGGCGAGTTGCCGTGTGCCGCCTGAGTCGGCGAGTTCTGGTTTGTCGATGCAGCCGGCGAGTTGCCGTTTGTAGATCCGATCGGCGAGTCGCCGTTTTCCGATGGAACCGAAGAAACCGCGAGTCCAGCACTATTCTTTCCCACAGACGGCGCCAATTGACGAGGTGTACCCTCATCAAATCCCATGGTTAAGGACCTAGGGTTGAGATTATGGGGAGAGAACGTGGTAGTACTGGTAGTTTCGTCGGCTGACAAGCAAAGGCAAAGATTTACCCAGGTTCAGGCCCCTCGGGTGGAGGTAAAGACCCTACTTCCTGCTTGTCTGATATTGATTGTGGATTATGCGATTACAGGGGAGCTCCGGCGAGATGATGATCTCGCAAGAGCTTTGGTAGTTCGAGTATGGCTTCTCCCAGATCGGTACCCCTCCCAGCCTTTAAATAGGCTGGGTCTCGGGAGTTTGTAACCGACCTAGTTTACATGTAAGGAAAGCCTAAACCGCCTATGCCTATGTCTAGTCTTGGAGGGTACTCCATCTTCTTGGGCCTTTTGTCTTGGGCTTCGAGTAGGCTCTTCGATATTGGGCCTTAGTCGTCACGTGCACCAGGTACCCTCATGATAGGGTACCCGATATGCATACCCATGTCAGACGACGGGCCATCCTTCAACTCATCCTCCTGCAGACAAAGGAAATTAAGGTGAACCCATGTAGAAATATATGATTTCGTTATCTAATTAGATCAACGCAATGGACTTTGAGATATCCGCGGAAATTAAATTCCTTACCAGTAATTTCTCGAATGTCCTCACATTGTCATCGTCGGTAACGAATTCCCCGTCACCTCGTTCATATAGTAGCGGGACCGGACAAAGTTCCTCACTTGCTCGTCCGTGAATTTGTTCCACATGTTCTCTTTTCCCATTTTTGCAACAATGGCATCCTCCTTTTCCCAAACGGGCTGTTTTCCTCGGTAACCGCCGCTTCCCAAACGGTGGTTACCTATGTTTAGCTCCCGCATAGACTTACCCCACTCGGTCCATTTTGTAGCCTCCTCAGACTTTAAGGACTCCTTGAATATCTCGAACTCTTCTTTGTCGGGCGTCGGTTCTTTGGCACTTATCTCCTCCCAGCTTAGACCCTTTTTGATCTTCTTCTTCACCGAAAATTTCCAGCTGCTCAAGGCGGTGCTCATCTTCGTGATGGCTAAACTGTCCACCTTTTTTTTCAACGGAAGCGGGAACGTGTATCGTTGGTGAAACTTCGTGAGGAGGTTTTCGACCAAAGCCTCATTGCCCTTGCTTCTGAGGTCCTTCGTGTTGATCGACATGCTTTCCCGGACGATGCACCCTAGTTGCATGATGTACCCTTTGGCATGCTTTTCCGGCTCCACTGGTAGGCCACATGGCGTGACCTTGGTGAACACGTGTGTGATGTTGTCGAGCGCTTGCGGTTTCCGATCCTTCCTTGGCTTCTTCCGCTTAGCGGTCGGGTTGCTATCGGTAGCAGCATCTGTGTGGTCTCCACCATCAGTGGTGCTGGTGTCATCCTCCTGACCAGCACTAGCAGCTCCATCTGTGGTTTCGGCGTCCTCCACCCGGTCCTCTTGCTCATTCTCGGCGGCCTCCACCTCCTCCTCCATCTGCTGGGACACCTCCCAGAACGACTTGTTGAAATCTCTAGCTTCATCTTCGACGCTCATGTGCTTAGAAGGGCCGCCTTCCGACATGTTTGCACTGCATTAAAAAGAGGCAAAAGGTTAGTACAACAAATATAAGAAAAAATCGCTTAATTAAGTACTAAGATACCCGGCCCATGCATTAGTCGCAATACCCCATATGTCCTATTTTTAGCAAAGTCATGCCAAAATTCACGAAAAATTTCGGCATGACCTTTGCTAAAAAAGGGACATATGGAGTACCCAAATTTGCCGGAACGGAAGTTAATCGACGTTCCGGCAAACTCAAGGGCCTCTCGGGGTACCTGCAGACATTTCACAAATCATATGTCCTATTTTTTAGCAAAGTCATGCCAAACTTCACGAAAAATTTCGGCATGACCTTTGCTAAAAAATGGACATATGGAGTACCCGAATTTGCCGGAACGGAAGTTAATCGACGTTCCGGCAAACTCAAGGGCCTCTCGGGGTACCTGCAGACATTTCACAAAGTTGCCGGCATCTCCGACCGGAGATGCCGGCAACAAACATACACATACAACATCCAAATCACCACATCCACATCTCACCTAAAATCACGCTGAGTTTCTTTTAAATGTCCTGCATTTGGCAAAATAATGCATTAGTTAATTCCAACTAAAAATGCATCTTCAAGACAATTAAAAAGTAGCAACTTTGGAGGCTTACAAAATTATCAAATCTTGATTCTATTTACAATGTACCTTCATGGATCTCTTGCACTATGTTATTACTTCATGATAAAGCTCAAAAATATTTTTTTGAAAACTTCAAACACCTTAATTCAAGTCAGTTTTAACGGTATGTTTAAACAGTGACCATATGTTTAAACACCTTAAAACTCAAAATTTTCATCTCCAATCTAACCTAACACTACCCTAGCAACTAACACTAACCTAGCAACTAATACTAACCTAGCAACTAACACTAACTTGGGTTTGGAATTTTAGCAAACACCTAGCTAGCTAGAGGTAGGGGAAGGAGGAGATGAGGGAGAGAGGGGCAGCGCACCTCGGGGAGGGAAGGGAGGCGCGGATGGGCGGTGGAGATGCTCCTCGTGGCGCGGATGGGCGGACGGCGGTGGAGGTCGCCGGCGTCGAGGTGCTGCGCGGGCGGACGGGGAGCAGAGTTCGCGGCGCGGCCGGGTCCGAGCGCGGCGCGGCTGGCGGTCCTAGCGCGTGGAGGGGCCGGCATCGAGTGGTGCGGCGAGTGGGGCAGGTTGGGCGGCCGGCGGCGGCGAGTGGGGGTGTTGGGGGCGGTGCTGGCGGTTGTCGTGGCTCCGGTCGAAGAGATAGAAGAGAAAGAAAGAGAAGGACGCGCGGGCGCGGCGGCGGGCTAAAACTGTTAAGTCAGGCATTCTGTGGCGCACCCAGTTGCCGATGCGCCACAGAATTCTGTGATTCTGTGGCGCATCGGCTGCTGGATGCGCCACAGAATTCCGTGGCTAAAATGACAAAAGGCGCGGCTTGCTACTATGTGACAAGTACACACACATAGCCCAACGGTTAGCCACTTAATTCGGAACTAGAGGCAGCCAGGTTCGAATCCTGGCTGTCTTATATATTTTTTTCTTTAAAAAAATATTTTTGGTTAAATTTAAAGAAAATAATGTACACACATTTGTTAGTAGACCATTATTTTAAATACACACAACATTTTAAAAAAAGAATGTGTTTCTTTTGAAAAAATATTTTTGGTTAAATTTAAAAAAAGAATATACACATATTTTTTAGGAGACCATTATTTTGAATACACACAATTTTTTTTAAAAAAGAATGTGTTTCTTTTGAAAAAATATTTTGGTTAAATTTAAAAAAAAATATACACACATTTTTTAGTAGACCATTATTTTAAATACACGACCTTTAAAAAAAAGAATGTATTTATTTTGAAAATATATTTTTGGTTAAATTTAAAGAAAAGAATATACACACATTTTTAGTAGACCATTATTTTAAATACACACACATTTAAAAAAAAGAATTTACACACAATTTGGTTATATTTAAAGAAAATTGGTTATATTTAAATAAAAGAATGTACACACAATTGTGAATTAGTAGACCATAATGCGCCACAACAAGCAGAATTTTCAGTGGTGCATCCTGGTACATGCGCCACAGAAAGAATACCCAGGCAAAACATTGGATGGGGCCCACCATATTTCTGTGGCGCATGTAGCTGGATGCGCCACGACAATTCTGCTTTCTGTGGCGCATTGAGCTAGATGAGTCACAAAAAGCTCACCATATGTTTGTGGAAGGGGGACCCACCATGTTTCTGTGGCGCACGCCTGTGTATATGCGCCACAGTATTATGTGGCGCATTTTGTGTGGTGCGCCACTGTGGCGCATTTTGTGTGGTGCGCCACAGAATTGTTTTTGTGACGCATGGCCAGTTTGGTGCGCCACAAAATGTCGTTCATAGAAAGGCACTTCCCTACTAGTGTATGATGCATGGCCCCTGTGGTGTTTTGAACCCGAATTGCCCCTGCACAAAGGGTCGCTCTGCTTGCAAGAATAATTACCCAAGGCCGTACAACGAAGGTACTTTACAGGGCAAGGACTCGGACCCGCTATGCAGAAGATGTCAAGACGGTCAAAAAGTGCTGGTACGAAAGGAATGGCTGGATAATAGGTGGGTCGTACCATACAACCCTCACCTACTGGGTTACTTTAATTGTCATATCAATGTAGAGGCTTACAGAAGCATAAAGGCAGTTAAATACCTGTTCAAATACATATACAAGGGCCATGATCGTGCATCTATCGGTGTGAGCGAGGCTGACAAGGCAGACAGTAATGGAAATATAGACGAGATTAAACAATATAGAGATGGCAGGTGGGTGACTCCCCCGGAAGCCTTGTGGAGGATATATGGTTTTGAACTAAGTAAGTGCCATCCACCTGTGCAGCAGCTGCAACTCCATCTCCCAAACATGCACCAGGTTTCGTTCAAAAAGGGCCAAAATATCCAAGAAATAGTTAACCGTGAAGGTGCTGAGAAGTCAATGCTTACGGCGTACTTCGAGGCAAATAGATTAGATGAAAGGAATCGTGGTATCTTGTATAGGGACTTCCCTCAGTTTTTTACTTGGCAGACACCCAAGGGAGACAAGTTCTGGCAAAGAAGGAAACAAGAAACAGACGGACATGTTGGAAGAATTGTGGCAGCACATCCCGCGGAGCGGGAACGCTACTACCTGCGGGTTCTCCTGAACCACGTCACTGGAGCCACCTCCTTCGATGACCTAAAGACGGTTAATGGCGAGACCCTGCCCACTTTTCGTGAAGCTGCGGAGGAAAGAGGACTTATAGAAGGGGACAACACGCTGGATGACTCCCTTTCCAAGTCCTCACTGTTCACGAAGCCATCATCTCTACGAAGGCTATTCGCAACAATATTGGTATTTTGTGAGCCGAGCGACGTGCGCTAACTTTGGGAGAAACACTTGGCGGCAATGTCAGAGGACTATCTTCGTACAAATCCATGCACCATTGCAGCTGAGCAAATGGTTCTGATTGAAATCAGGAATATGCTACAATCAATGGGGAAGGACATAAATTATTTTCCTCTTCCAGAGATCAATGAGGAACATGACACCGCCTCGGGTGTGGAAAGGGAGATCTTTAAGGAGACCACCATAAATCCCAACGAGGAGGACATAAATCTCTCAGAGTCACTCAACACTGAGCAGAGGGCCGCTTATGACGAGATAATGTCTGTTGTTGATGGTCAGGATGGTGGCGTGTTCTTTGTGGACGGACCTGGAGGCACCGGCAAAACATTTCTTCACAAGGCGTTGCTGGCAATGATACGTGGGCGGAAAAAGATAGCCGTGGAACAACTACATCTGGTGTCGCGGCTTCTATAATGCCTGGTGGGTGAACCGCGCATTCACGGTTCAAAATACTGCTAAGCGTTGACGATGGTGGGTTCTGTAACTTCACCAAACAAAGCGGGACGGGCAAGCTCCTACGGTTAGCCTCTATCATAATTTGGGATGAAGCTTTCATGACGAAGCGACAGGCTGTGGAGGCGCTAGACAATAGCTTGCGTGACATAATGAGCCAACCAGAGCTTCCGTTCGGTGGAAAGACAGTAGTGTTCGGTTGAGATTTCAGACAAGTCCTCCCTGTTGTGCGTAAGGGATTGAGGGCTCAGATAATTGATGCAACACTGCGTTGTTCTTACCTTTGGAGGTCCATGCGTCACCTTAAGCTGGAACGCAATATGAGGGCACATAGCGACCCCTGGTTTGCGGAGTACCTGTTGCGCATCGGCGGTGGCACAGAGGAGACCAATGGTCATGGCGATGTCCGCCTACCAGATGAGATATGCGTGAAGTATACTGAGAAGGACAATGATCTTGATGCACTCATAAACTATGTTTTCCCAGTCTCAGTGCAAACATGGCAGACCCAAACTACATCACCTCCAGAGCTATCTTGACGACACGAAATGATTGTGTCGATTGGATTAATATGAAGATGATCGATCGGTTTCAGGGGGATGAGATGGTCTACCATAGCTTTGACTCTGCCGTGGACGACCCATACAACTACTATCCGTCTGAGTTCCTTAACTCTCTAACGCCTAATGGGCTGCCACCGCATGAGTTGAAGCTCAAGATTAACCGCCCGATTATATTGCTCAGAAACATTGACCCAACAAACGTACTTTGCAACGGAACGAGGCTGGTAGTCAGTGGATTTCAGAGGAACGTCATCGATGCAGAAATCGTGCTGGGGCTACATGCTGGGAAGAGGATTTTCTTGCCGAGGATCCCCTTTGCCCCTCAGATGATGAGATGTTCCCTTTCCAGTTTAAGAGAAAACAATTTCCTATTCGGCTCAGCTTCACCATGACAGTCAACAAGGCACAGGGGCAACCTATTCCTAATGTTGGTATCTACTTGCCCAAGCCGGTGTTCTCTCATGGGCAATTGTACGTCGCGCTTTCCAGATCTACAACCAGAAAAAACGTTAAGATTCTCGCCGTCGTCCCACCTACAAAGGATAAAAAGAAGGGAACCCTACATACAGATGGTACTTACACGACCAACATCGACTTTAAAGAGGTCCTTACTAAATAGGTCAGTTATTTCACATGTACATATATACTTTAAGTACTTATACTTTGTATTTTTAAAATTATGAAATATTTATATGTAGTCTTATTTATTTTCTACAGGTCAAATGAGATACCGAGAGAAGAATTAGTGACTTACCAATGCCTTCAAGCACAGAAAGATTTGGACAACTTTCATATACGAACAATGTAAACAATTATACATTAAACCTTAATGGTTTTTATATCTATATTTTCATACACGTGAGTATTTATGCTGGCATTATATTTACAAGTGTGTGGAAGAAAAAATTTGAAAACCCGTAGCAACGCACGGGCATTCAACTAGTGTACAAAAATGTACACTATTTGGCTAGATCCGAAGGAATAGCAGGTTCGCTAAAAAATGGTTACACTAGCTTGCCCGGTAACATAGCAGTATTCACTATTTATTAATTCATGAAGATCCATCCCTTTATGCGGTCAATAATTCCTCTTTCCAAGGCAGGAATATTTTTTATCGCCTCATTGTTCTGGTACTTCAGAATATGCACCAAAAATCGCTTTCTTAGCTCCAAACCATCCTACATATGCATTATACAACACTCTAATATATAGTTCATGATCAAAGTGTACAAATGAGCATAGTTGAGAATAATCACCATGGGCACCGAAAAATATGACGCTTCTTCGTACCATGAGTGCATTAGATTAAAAGCCAAATAGCCAGACAAAGCACCGCATGCATTTGAAATGTCATAATTGAGCGTTTAACAAATCAAGTAAGATTATATTTAAGTGAAAAGTTTCATACCCGTGTGAGTTTGTCGGAACAACAAGGACTTTGCGTCCCCATTTGGAGATGTTGTCATTCCATTTGAGGTTTGCCAGTCGAAGCGCACGGTTTAATTTATTGCAAATTTCCATATGTTTTAATATGTGTACCCCAAAGTCGGTGTCGAAAGCGGGCCCAAAATATGGATAATTTTCTTCTTGTGATCCAACACAAATAATATGAATAGCCCAAGAATGTCGTAAGGCAAGAAAATTTGCAATGAAAGGTTTATAAGTAAATAAATCACATTGATACAAAATGAACCACTATCATGCCAAGGAATAAACCCTCACCCTGTCACATTCTGAAAGGTTTATAAGAAATAACCATGCTAATTGTTCAAAATCAAGCCTTCCACGACCACTCGGGTCTCTTTTAATGTGAGACATCGTCTAAAATAAAATAAAAGCATTAGTAATATATGAGATAAAATTTGATAGGTAATTATAGTAACTTACACAAAATTTCAGATCCATATAATGAGTTGGAATGTCACGGAAAAAGTTGATCTCGTGGCATGCAAGTACGCGCACAGCCATGTTGAAGCAATCTACATCCATATATTCATCCATCTTCAATATGTTCTTTATCTTTCTTAGATTTAAACTAATAGGATAAGGCTTAGAGCTTATCACCCATTCGTTGTTGTGAAAGAGAGAAATTCGTGACTACAATGACACATGTATAACACGAAATGATCTAATAAGAAAATATGACTTACTCCAACGAAGGGACGTCATCCACCATCCTGATGTATAATCAAATCTCATCTATTATGTGGTCGTTTGTTGGTTTGACATATGGTGACAGTACCGATGATTGCGATAGAGCCTCATCTTCTGATGATTCTACCAAGTCAGTGTTTCTTGGACTAAAAGATGGTGAAATGATAAATGATTGCCACATGAGCTCAATTTTTGATGATCAGTTTGATATTTTAGTTTTTTGGGGGACGATCCAAAATCACACATTCTGTGGGATCTATGTTGCTTTCCTCAACTTTGAAGACTCGGCTTCCCACGACGTCATCGTTCATTTCCGAGTCGACTAATATCACAGCTAATTTTGTCCTATTTTTCATGTGAACCTGCCAAATAGTAATCCAAGTTAGTTCTAAAAAAATAACAAAACAATATATAACACGTGACATCGAGCGAAATATACTTGCTTGGGAATATTAGATAAAAAATCTCCTGTCCAATACTTCATGAAGTTTAACATCCACAAACCACATGATGACCTGCTTGATTACGGATTACAATTGTTAGTATATTCAGTCAAAAATAATCTGAAAAAACTTAATATAATTTTAAGAACCTTGATAATAAAATGCCAAACTATGCTAAAAGGGGCAGCACCATTTTACCATATGATAAAAAACAAGCTGGAAAAGGGGAAAAAAGGAACCGCTTCTTCTCCCCACTCTCTCTGCCTCCTCACTCCACCTATCTTCTCCCCGTGAACACCATTCTTATTTGTCCCCATCGCCGACGACCTACTTACTCAGTCCCCTGCCTCTCCGCCGCTGGACTCAACGAATGCTTCCTCCCCGCCGCTAGCCTCAACCACCTCCCACTCCCACCCGCCGTGGGAAGTTACCTCTCACCGGCGGCACGATCTGCTCATTCTCTGTAGCTCGTCGGGATTCCTGTCGCCGAAGAGGCCGAGGAGGTATCGGATACCAGGCAATAGGAGATGCTCGCGGAAGGAAAAATGACCCAAAGCTAGACAGGGCAAGGTGAGACCTCATCTCCAAGATTGAGCGACAAGCAGAGTTACATCATCATTTGTCAAAAGCACCTACACTCTGCCCCCACCTCCGCCCCGTCTCGTCTCACGAGGCGATCCCCATCGCCACCCGCTAGCTCCACCTCCGCCTCGCCCCTGCTCCTCGCCGCCATCGCCGGCGGTCGCCGGCCGGCCCGTGGCGGCGACGGGGCTTCCCCGCCACTTCCTCCTCCGTCTCCCCTGGTCTTCTCCTCACCTGCGGGCCAACGGCCAGAGATCTGCTGGTCGCCATGGCGCAGAGCTGCAGTCCCCCATGCTTCTCGAGGTAGCTGAGGCGAATCTGGTCCAAGTCGGCGCTCCACAGCTCGCCCCACGGTGGCGTTGGATGCCCCGGCCGGATCTGGAGGGCCAGATCTGACGCGGTCGGATCCCCTGCTGCGCCCCCCTGCTCAGGTGCAGGGGTGCAGCACACGCGGTGGCTAGACGGTGCGGGTGGAGGTCTGCTCCGCGTGGCCGTGGTTCTTCCTCAAGCGCAAAATGCAATTTTTATCTTGGGTGATTCCAGTTCGGTCTTGGTGGTGGATTTCTCGGTCTCGTTCGTGCAGTTGAGGAAGGCAGGGCACTAGTAGGAGTTGCCTGTCGCAGTAGCTGGGGTCGCCGGCTTCGTGCAGGCGGGTGAGGTTGGCAATTCTTGGAAGTCAGGGCGGCGGCCCTGAGCTGTGGACGTGGCAGTGGCTGTGCGGCAAGCCCCGTGGCGGCGGTGTTGGTCGTGTTCTTTGGTCGTGTGGGCGACTTGGACGACGGCGGTTGGAGTTCCTGGCGAGGTTTGGCGAGGGCGCAACTATGGTGTCCACTGCCCTTCGCGGTGGTGGTTGGAGTCGGTGATCCTTGTCGATGGGTAGGTGGGGATCGGATCGAGCGAAAGCTCAAACCGTCGTTGATGGTGGTGTCGGCGACACCTGTGGGCGCCGCTTTCCCTCTTGGGAGCGACGCTATGGTTCCACCCCACCTCCCTCGTGTATACTCCGGGTGAAAACCCTGGTCTTTGACCCGATGGTGGCGGCGCTGCTGCGTCGTGACCTCCTTGGAGGCACCGTCTTGGAGCAAGGGTCTCCTCGCTTCACCATTTTTGCTTGAGTGTAAAGTTGGTGCCTTTTCGCAGCTGATGATCTGAAGTGACGCTGTCTTGTTCCTGTGTCTTGGTGGAGGCAGAACATGCGGACACGGTGGTCCGATCCCGCTCCTTTGGTGGCTGGCCGTCTTACGCAAGGGTTTGGTGCTCGCCGGTTGGTGCTGTCTGCTCCCGCCTCTATGGTGCTGGCTGTTCTACGCAAGGGTTTGGTGCTCGCCTCTGTCGATGTTGCGGTCTCCGTTTAGCGCTGTGATGCTCGACATCCTCTCCTTCGTGCACGACGTCTGCGGAAGGCGCTGGTCTTTCGTCTCCTGCTTCCCTCTACAATGTCAAGCTCTGTGCTAGTTGCGGTGGTGTCTTTGCTGGTGGTCCGATCCTGCCTCTGGGCTGGCCGTTTTACGTAGGGATTTGATGCTCGGCGTAGTGTAGCCTCCTTTCTTTTAGCTTGTCCTCTATCTGCTTTGTTTGAGGTTCTCCTCAGCACCTTGTTTCATCTGTAATTGCCGTTGTAAAACTCCGAGCTTTGTTAATTCAAAGCTGGGCATTATTGCCTTTTATCTAAAAAAAACACCTACACTCTCTTGAGTATGCGGGTGATGTTACGGGCAAGGAGATGTCCAGTATCGCGTCATGAAGGTAACGTTGAGTATGCGGGTGATGTTTGTTGTTACCGGCGGCCCCTAGGTAGCACTCTCAGCTCACGAACAGAGGTGGAAGAAGATGAACACAGATATTTTCCGGCGCACTGACGCCTGCCGCACTGACGGCTTCTATATTCAGTCGAGCACTAACTCGATACACGGTGGAGATACACACACAAGCAGTACAACACAGTGGAGCCCAACTCTCCAACCGGCCGGGCACACACCACGGTCCGGCGAGACTACATCGCTCTTCGCTGGCTCTCACACCTACACGCAGTGGACTCGCACTTAAATAGCTAACAAGAAGGCGCAAACGCACGCACTAGCCAGCCACCAGGTTCGGCCACTAACGCCACACACGCACGCCCTAGCAACTACTTCCTGGAATATCTCATGACCCGGCTAAGCAACTAACAGCCATGCATGCACGAACCGGCGTTGAGCGAGTCAAGATTAGTGCTAACAATGTTACGGCAATTTGCAAGGTTCCGGTATTGTGATGCCCTTCGATGGCTCCAATGTCACTACTCTATGCTCTGCATGTGACTGTCCACCCACAACCCCACCCGGTGACTTATTCAAAAAACAAACCAACACTCTCTTATGTTCTGTATTAGCCCTAGACTATAATTTGATGATTGAATTGGACGAATTGGTACCTGGTTTGTTAGCCGCACTTTACAAACAGAATTTTAATATGGAAGCTCCCTATTAATGTCTATGATTGGTGTCTAACCTTATCTTGTGCGATGGAGGCTACACTCCCTGGTTACACGAATTTCAGCTCTTGCTGCTAATGAAAGCACTACACTTAGTGAGTAATTGAGAATACAGAGAACTATTGGCTACAGCAGCAGTACTACAGGTACAAGCTTCTTTCATCTATTGATTTCAGACGTTGTATAATTTGGCATCCCCCTTGCAGCCCTCCTGGTGTTCTTTTCCTTCAGTGTTGTATGTTGTATGTCAGTTTCACATATCTGTCAGTAACAAAAACTCCATATCAAATTGAATACTGGGTATCAATTAATAACTGAAAGATCATGAAAAATTATTGAAGTTAGTTTATCATTTATATGCCGAAACAAATGATGGGTCATTAAAATTTAGCATGAAGTAGTGCCTTAAGAGGACCGAGAACCAGTTGAATGTGATAGCCAGAGAACTGGGAATCATCTGCATAATGGATAACTGCTACTGTAATATAATTTTTTTACTAATTGGTAATCAGGATCATCAAAATTTGTTAATAAGTTGAAGTTACTCAGTACTTGGCATACGGTCATTTAGCTGTATTTTTCTTACGTATATATGTGAAGTAGACCATGAACAAGAAAGCTAACACTGTAATTGCTTAAATGTGGTAAATATAACTGAGATTTGTATTTTGAAGAAGTGCGTTGCCCAGTAGAAATAGTTTATCTTGCTAAAAGCTGCAATGCAATAAGAGAAGCTTCAGTATACCACTAACTTTGAGGTCTCGGTAATAATATTAAATGCATACCTGACCGCTGATTAAAAGCTGATAGTATCAGTAGTAAGCCCTTTGGTCAGATCTGCACAAGAAACCAATTCAGAAATATAATATACAAGTAAAAAGTATTGTTGACCTCAATTTAGTTGGATAAAAAACAGGAAAGAAGAACACACCTATCTCATCCCTCTAACACGTCTCTGTAGACAATGTTCTTGGTGTTTTTCCCGGATTTATCAACCTCCTTGTTCGGCTTCGCCAAAATCTGCGTCGTCTTTCTTGACACACCACTTGACAATGCAACATATAGCTGCCAATGTGAGAACACAGGTCCGGGAAGGTAAATACCGACGTTTGGGATGGTCTGGCCCTGTGCCTTGTTAATGGTCATCGCAATATAATGTTACTGCCATCAGGGAAGGTAGTAATATTCTTATTTTGCTCGCGGGTTTGTCGTTGTCGCTGTAATATTTCCTTTATATTTTGTGTATACCGCTCCCTTTCCCTCAGTTTTTTGAATCTCGTTAGGGTCTGAATAGTGGAAGAAAAAGTCATTATATTGCAATAGAAGTGGGCAATATATTGAAGAAGATGACCATCATTACCTGGTGATGCAGCCATCGGTGTGTATTTAGCATTGGCTGCGGCATCCTTTTTATGTCTGTAGGCTTCACGCCGATTCTTATTAATGTCATCCCTATTTTCTGAATACCGCTCTCTATCCCTCTGCCTTTTTAGCTCTTTAGGATCTACAATACATCAGACAGTTCAGCAGTTTAGCAACTCCAGCGAAACTGAAATTGAGTGTTCTTGTTATGATCTCACCCAAGTATGGGTGTTGCTGATATCCTCGAACAGGGTGCGCGTCCCGTTTGGAGTAGTAGGGGCCATACCAATTCCCTCGATCATGTGAATGGCAATAGTATTATACAATTATATTCTAATCCACTTTGGGTATATATTGCATTTAGAGCAGTCCAGCATAACCAGATACGAAATCAACCAGCACAGAGTTTAAATTGTGTTGTTTCATCTCGCAGGAGCGTAGAAATGCTAATGCACTTTCAGATAAATTCAGAGAAATAGCAAATATGCATACTTTCCTGGTACATGGACAGTCTGATTCCCTAGCGACAGGAACATACATCAAAGTACATCCATGTCTGTAGTCCAGCGAACTAAATCATTCAGATTTGATGTATGTTTTTTGCGTTCACCATTACACCTAAAATTTGTAGCTTTTAAGTGGTGTAGTATAACGATGTGGCACGCGACGATTTCCTTGTGTAGAACTAATGCAATTAAGGCAGTTGACAGAGCATTGGCTCAAATGCAGGTACGAATTCAACTCCACATGCTAGACCACGACATTGTGTTTTCTGATGATCAGGTTAGCAGATATGGCTCTAGAAAGTCAACGTTGATGGTCTAACTAAAATACGTAGGTGACTAACTTGAGAAATCAACTCATTACATCGGCGACACGACCAAGAGGAGATGAGGACGGGCAAAGAGGGGATGAAGACGGCGACGGATCAGAATTGCCATCCTTCGTCGTCGCGGCAATACCTAGGCGTTGCAAGGAGTTCGTCGGCGATCGCGTATGATGGGCATACACCTGTTTTCGCGAGGAGCTCGACGGCGCGGATGGCGCAGGATGAGCAGCACGGCAACGACGCGTCTTCACTGCAGGGTTGCCTGGATGGCAGCTATGAATGTAGGGGACAAATTGATTTGATTGGCGCTAATTTTGGAGATTTCTTTGACGGTGGCTAGAGCGGACTTTTTTTTCTCCCGTTGATTCTGCTTCTTTTGACGTAGCGTTCATGCGGATGGCAGAGTTTTCGTCCGCTCCCGCAATTTGCTTGATGCACACATGGTGTGGGTTAATTGTAATCTGAACGGTTAGATCCTAATTTGTGGGCTAGATCACGAGGCTGTAATTGGTTTGTTGTACTGTATGTACGTTAGGCTGGGTGGACTTAGGAATAAATATGTTTGCTTGTTTAATAGTAGTAGAGATTCAAATACAGAAAATAAATTATCTTTCGAATCATGCGTGAATATCAAAATCCTGTTTTCACGGTTATGCTAGATGCGTCGGGATCGTCAAGACAAGACCACATATCAATATGTGTCGACATTTTTTTCACTGCCTCTCAGTGGGGCAGTGCATTGCCTGCATTTGGTGAGGCAGTGCAATGCTTGCACTGCTTTCGGTGGGGCAGTACACTGCCTTCGCTGAGAAAGTGTACCGCTTTCGGTGGGGCAGTGCACTGCCTTTTGTGTGGTAGTGCAGGGCAATGCACTGTCTCACAATGCACTGCCCTAAACATCTCTATTGTATTGCGTTCGGTGTATCCATGCCATGCCTTTTAACGGGCGCAACCCAGAACACACGCTACGATAAATACGTACGCAAAATATTAGACAAAATTACCAATATAACCCTTTCAAAATTTGTATAAATGTTTAACGTGCCATAAGCGCCGTGACGGATCACAGGAAGTGATACACGCTGACCTACTGTAACCTACAAATTATTTCGCAAAAATATTCTGGTCCAGTTTTATTATCACTCGATACTGTACTAGACATTGGATAAAAGGAAATGAAAAGAAAAACAAAAGGAAGAAACGCATGCGCATACAGTCCCGTCACTCACAAAGAGAAACCCATGCGCATACATGCACATGCGTGAGCCACCCAATGCCACCACGTGTCGCTCCCAACAGTTATTTTTCTAGTCGCTCTCAAGTGTAAACCCATGCTCTAATTATTGAGCTGCGACAATTGGACAACCTCTTTTGGATTCCGGATGTTTCCATTGGTGTGGTGGTTTGGATCCAGCTGCTGCGGGTGGGTTGATCACTATGACGAGTCTATTTCCTTCTGTATTATCTTTTTCGCCGCTTTTTTATGTCTCGATAAGTTTTTGTATGTTGGTACCGAGTCTGAATGTAATATCCATGTATTAATATAATTGAGTCTAATTTGTGTGTTGGTCGAGTAGTACCGCATTAGAAAGTGTAAGATTTATGGAGTCTAATTAATTAGTAGGTTTGCGTATTTTAGGAGTATTGCATTGATTATTACAAACAAAAGGAGCTGCATACTACATACTAGTACTTGGTACTGATGTGATGCTCATTCTAGAAGACTAGAAGCAAATTTTGGATGCGTAACTAATAAGCTTCCTTGAGATTGTTTATAACTTTACACGGAGTAAGAATCACTATCAACTCCGGCACAGGCGAGGCGACCTGCTCAGTTCCCATTCGCTCGGTATTACCGGTGTAATACTTAGCCACACCATCAAATCCAAACACATCGTTTTACACCACACGCAGCTACACAAGTGCGTCCTCGAAACAAAGCCGTTAATTAGTCCCATTCCCATATCGAGCACACCGATCGATCGAGAGTATCGCGCTCGTCTAAAGAAAGGGAATAAGCTAGCTAGTGACGCAGTTCTGAAACAAGAACCGACGCACGCTAGAAAGCGATGCTCGTCTATATAAACCACTGGAATCAAACGCCATAAGCACACGCGAGCAAGTCTAGCGCATGCTAGCCTAAGCAGCTGCAGGAGTGCAGGACTACAGGAGCTTAATTAGTTAGGCCGCCATAGCAATGGCGCACGCTAAGCTCGCAGCTCTGGCCATGTTCGTCGTGGCCCTAGAGGGTGGCAGGATGGCCGCCCCGGCCCCCAAAATCTAGGGGCCCCCATCAGGGTGGCAGGGTATGCTATATGCCTATATATTGTCGGCCCAGCAGTACAAATAAATAAAGCGGAAATCCATAAATACACCCATTGCATAAAAAATAAATTTGAAAATGTCAAAAAAATAAAAAATAAAAATTCGGACATACTTCAAGATATTTTATGTTAGCACAAAAAGTTATGTGACGAAAAATCATTTTTTGTGACTTGTGCAAAAAAGACAAATCTGAACGCTCCAAAATGATTTTATACGAGACATTTTTTGTCTTTTTTATACAGGCCACAAAAATTGTATTTTCTCCACGACATTTTTTGTGCTAACACAAAATGTTCTAATGTGTATCCGAATTTTTTTCTATAATTTTTTGACATTTAAAAAAACATTGATAATATTTTACATAATAGGTGCATCTGCACCTGCTACCCAAAACGCCGCCTCCTAAATAAAAAGCCTTTGCTAATGGCACATGTGATGTGTGGACTGGCCAGACAACGAGGGAAACCCCTCAAAAAAAACTGCGAGGGAATTAGCCCGCTGCTTCGATTCCGATCGATCGATCGAATCGGCTCGCCTCGCGTTCCAACTTCCATCGTGCGTCAGTCGCGAACTCATCCCAGTTCCCAGGCCGCCGCTGCCCAAGCGCTCATCGCCTCAGCGCTCTCCCTCGACGATGCGAGGAAGAGGTACTGATCGTCTTGATTAAAAACCATTAATTAATTTTTTTGTGCATCTATCCAATCTAGATCACATGACGTAATACTTTGTTATCCGTCGCGCCGATTTCAAATTCTGGAGACCCCGGTCGCAAGAACACGCTGTCGCCGTGCTGATTTGTCTCTTTTCTTTCGGTCTTCACGCGGATGTTGCCGGTTCAACAATCTGAGGTATATAGACATATAGTAGTATGTTCTTCACGCGCACATTGCTCTTTTTTTTCAACATTTGATGTGAGTTTTTCCAGTATTGTATGTTACCATGTCATCGAGAACGTATCCATCTGGTAGCGCTAAAAGGAAAAGAGCAAAGCGTGTTGACGACTTGGTACAATCACAAAATGGAGATATTCACAAGTTTTTTTTTTTTTGCCTCGAGAACTATATGAGGTTAACAATGACCCGAGAGAGGTTACATGGTTTAGCGACATTTTGCATCTAGAAGAAATTATTGGACGGCATTGACATCGACCCCATTATAAATGACTTTGCATCGAGAAGTGTTAGAAGAAAATTTCAAGGTAATATATGTATAAATTATTTGATATGAGTATTGCTTTTGGATGCATTTACGTGTTATTGACAATGTTTTTAGACGTATATTAATTACTATTATATTCATGATATCTATATTAAGGGCCTCAAATTTTAGTTTTGCCCCGGGCCCCCAAAATCTCAGGGCCGGCCCTGGTCGACGAGCGCCGTGGCGATCTACGGAATGCCGACGACGATGACGCTGAACGATTTTGGTTCCGGCGGGAGTGGTGGCGGGCCGTCGGAGTGCGACGGTCAGTACCACGACAACAATGAGATGCTGGCGGCGCTGTCAACTGGGTGGTACGCCGGCGAGAGCCGCTGCGAGAGGATGATCAGCATCAGGAGAGCGCAAAACGGGCGCACCGTGCTGGCCGAGTGCGACTCTAGGCACGGCGGCTGCAAGGACAACATCGTCGACACTTCCGTCGCCGTGTGGAAGGCGCTTGGGCTCGACACTAACATCGGCGAGGTGCCCGTCACATGGTCCGACGCCTAAAACCATGCATCTACGGGGTGAATAATGGGCGGGCATGCGCTGCACCGGGGTTTCAGTTGTGATTGTATGTCCCAAAATGTATCTCGGTTGATGATGGAGCACGCAATAAACGGGATTTTTCTCTTCAAGATCGCACGGGAGAACAGTTGTGATCCTATTATGTCCTAAAATGTATACATGCATTGATATATACTTATGAGATTAATCGGGTTATGGCAAGCTTAGTTGAAAGAGTCGTATTGCTGATTTTCCTTTCTTGGTTTTATAGGGTTTCACTCCGACCGTGCATGCCTAGCTGTACTGCGTAGTATCAATAGAGAAGACTAGAATGATATACTTATCTGAGCTGGATTACCTTAAACTGACAGGTGGCTTGAAACTCAAAACCTACGGGATATATATATTGGTAAGCACGTCATTGATCCCTCCAGATAATTTGAGTCTCCGTCCACCTGACGATGGCGAAAACTCGAGCTAAAAAAAAGCCCATGTCTTGATTCTCACTTCGAGCATCAGATGATGTGCAAATTAATACCAACCGTGGAAAATTAATATGTGTTTTGTGCCATCTTATATCTCATGATATAATTTATCTTTTAGCGGAACACTCCAAATTTAATATGCTAAGCTTCGTTAAGAAATGGAGAAGTGGATGAGCCCACTTCCAGATTTTTTTGGATGCTAACTACAGATAATCAATTAGTGTCTTAGACGTACATCGGTAATTACTAACACATGCTTATATGATTCTTTCGAGTTCGTCGGTCAGAATTCGGCATTTGCAAAAAAATTAGGCTTGGTTTATACAGTATAGCTTATTAACTGAGCTAGGTGACGATCAGTCAAGGTTTTCCATTATATGTCATGTCGATTGATGGTTTGAAGCTATAAAACCAAATACACACTCAATTTTTTTTTTCGAAATGTGACAGTCAAAATTGATTGCCATATGTCCAGACAGGCGTCTGAATGTCCTTGATCGGAGCCAAACAATTCTACTATATCAGACAGTGTGAACAAATTACAGTGCATAATGGTGCGAGATCCTACCTTTGGCAGGCCGGCCGCCGTGCTACCTCCCACGCAGTGATCAAACGCTGCACGCATGGTTAACTGAAACCCGGGAGATGACAGAGAAGCAACACCGCAAGAGCTGGGTCGCTCTCGCCCAACTAGTTTGGTGGACAACCTGGAAAGAAAGAAATAGCCGCATCTTCCAAAGACATGCTTCCAATGTCAGCGATGTGAAGGCCAAGATCTTGCAAGAAGCTGCGCTTTGCCGCACAGCGGGAAGACATGGAGCTACCAGAATCCTCTTGAGACCCCGGGAACCTGATTGAGGACCTGGTGTTGAGGCGGTTTTGCTAGTTTAGGGTCTTTTCTCGCTGTTTATGTTTTGCTTTGAGTCCTTGTACTCCTTTACTCCTACTCCTATCAATGAAATGGCAGCCACGCCTGCATTTTCGTTTAAAATGTAGAAAGGCTGATCTGGAAAATGTACACAGGCTAGCGTAATTAATGATGAACCCAGATAAAGTCAAGAGCTAGAACTTCGTGTTCTGTAATACGACCTTGTAGCAGTACGACATAATAACAAGAGTAATACGATTACTACTACACAACACAACATAAAACACCAACATAAGACTGAGACTGACAACGACACATAACCTCGCAATACAATAATATAAGTAGTGTCTTTATTCTGCTGCTCGGCTAAGTACTACGCGTCTGTTACATAATTCTTCTCGTGGCTACTAGAACCACGACAAGAATTATTAAACGGAGGGACCAGTACCTTATAACCATCGATATAAGCAACGGGCCAACGACGACATTGACACTTGACATGGGATTGATATGTGCCGATGCCGCTCGCGGTGGATAATGCATGGGTTTCATGCATCGGACCAGGTGACGGGCGCCTCGCCGATATTGCTGTCGAGCCCGAGCGCCCTCCACACGGCCTCGGAGGTGTCCACGATATTGTCTTTGCAGCCGTGCATGGAGTCACACTCGTCCACCACTCGGGCCACCACGGTGCGCCTGTTGTGCTTGCTGGTGATGCGGATCGGCTTGTGGCACCGGCGCCCGCCGGCGTACCACCGCGTCGACAGCGCCACGATCATGTCCCTGTCGCTGTGGAACTTGCCGTCGCACGCTGAAGGCCCGCCGCCTTCCTCGCCTCTCTGGAATCCGTTCAGCGTCATGATGCCAGGGGTGCCGCCGCTGCCGCCCGGCGATGGACAGTGGCCCGGCTTCTTGTGCTTGTGTAGCGTGCCGACGTCCTCGCCGCTGCACGGGTCCGGCTTGGCGTGGTGCCGGGCGACGGCGAACGTTGACACCTCCAGGAGGATCACGAGCATGGCCACGGTTGCTACAAGCTTGGTATTCACCATGTTTGGTAGCTAGCTGATCGAGTTGTGTGTGTCTGGTTCAGGGTGCTCCTTTATATAAGCGCACGTAGGTGATCGAGCTTCCAAGTTAATTACTTGTTAGATGAGTACTAGGAACGTTTCCCTGAGTAAGATACTCCCTCGATCGGTGCGCTCGATACCGACCAAATTAAAATGGTTGTATTGGAACATGCATCGAAGACAACTGAATTGTAGAGATGAGCTCTCTTTTGGATTACATGTTGTCAGTTTGTCACTAATTTTACAGTGGTAATAACTTAAGAAGGAACAAGGCAGGTCGCTCTTCCAGAGAGATGGTATCAGCTTCACCTCTCCAGGTAAGGAAAAAGCCAAAGTCCAAGCTGATTTGGTTGAGATTCTAGCTTCTGGGTAGAGAATCTGGCTGAAAATCTCAACCAAACACACCCTTAATCATGGAGCAGGATACGGCTGGATGAGAACGAGCCAAGTGTACTGGGGGATGGTCCAATGTAGTTTTTTCTTGTAGGAAAAAAAAATCGATAAAGTCTCCTAGGAATAATTATGAGTAGTTGATTAGTAATAACCATTTAGAAAAGTTTGGGTACAAGATCATCGTCCATTTTTTAGGGTAAAACATTGAGAAGGTAGTGAAGGTAGTATATATACCTTTGACCTTGGTATGTAGCACCACACTGACCTGTAAATTCTCATAGCTAGATTATAAAAAAATAAAATAAAATTTTATTCTGTGTAGCAACCTTTTTCTTGCCTTATCCTACGTTTGAAAAAAAATTGCAATAACAATTTTAAGGAAATAGAAGGTATATTGCCCCCCGGTCTGTGCACTTACTAAGGATGTCCACAACAAAATTATTACATCAAATGTGTGTCACAGCAGTAAGTTACAAATAGATTGAAAAACATCACATCCTAAAAATATCAATTCCCACATAAGAAGAGGCCTACACGAAAAGTCTTCGAGCTGATCAGATAATCCCCTACTTGACGAGCTTACTGGTTTCCTCTTCTAGGGTTTTAGCGCACACTCGGAAATTTTCCGCAACTTTTTTCTAACATGGGGATGGTTGAGCTTCACGGCGAGACAATGTTGGATGACTCTCAAGGAATGACGTTCATGCCGGAGCGCTACCAAGCATAGAGGTCAACGTTCTTTTGTTGTGTGCAGCAACGTTTTTCTTGCCTTACTCTAAGTTTCAAATTAAAATTAAAAATAGAAGGTCTATTACCCCCGTATGTGCACTTAAGGATGCACACAACCAAATTATTCAGAAGCAAAATAAAATCTTGCCAAAATGCGCGACATCAACCCCACGAAGCTGAAGCCTAGCCTGACAAGTCAGTCTGGGTTTTCACCAAGGTTCAAGGTGGGAAAACGACCTCAGCAACGCCTCTATGGAGAGCCACGACACTCACGGGCGTTGCTGTCATCGACTAGACTTTCGACTCGTCCGAATCTTCCCGTGTCTACGAGCCGAAAAAGCTCCAAATCAGACCATGCTGCCAGTCCTCCCGCATCCCACCGTCAATTCATCCCCCTGAAGAACGACACCAACGCCTTTCAAAGGGCATGAAATGATCGCCGCTACCACCACTCGGTGCTGCCGCCGGATACTGTTTTGACGGCTTTGCATTTTTACTATTAGCACACATATAAAGAACTTGTAAATAAATCCATTCCAAATTATTATATTCTTATTATCATTTTTTATCTGTCGAACTACGTACTTTGCCAAGTGAAAATATGGCTTTTGATTAGTAAGTGAGCTTCTTTTGGCAACAAGGGGTTATACAATTTGATTGTGTTAGTTCACTAACACTAACAGGGGAGCTCAAGAAAAAAAAACACAAGCAGGCAGGCCAGTCGATCTAAGCTTATCTCTCTGTTTCAGACATTGATGAGAAAGTGGGCACTGGGGTTCTTTTAGCAACAGGGGTCATACAATTTAGCAGACTCTTGAAAGAACGAATGAGTCAAAAAGGTATTTGAGATTTTCAGTTGTCCAATGCAATATGCATGCTAGAGCAACAGGTAAGATCTTAGAACTTCCAGTAACTGACTAAATGCAGACCTAAAGGTAGTAATGGAATCAGTTCTAATGCCAAAACTGTTGTCCTGCTCAGATTATAGTAAAGAAGCAGGCTCTGAATCAAATGATTAGATGCCATGCCCACTTCAGACTTAGCATTGATATCATTCGGGTTTTTCATTTAACTTTACAAGCCTAGAAAATTAGCCACACTAGTGTGAAATGCATACCTGCATTAGTAGCCAGAGACAATATAGTTTGAACGCTCAGATATTCCACTGCAACACTTCAATCAGGCAGGAGAACCATTTAATGAAATTTAATACTTAGAAATAATTCAATTTGCATATTTAGGAACTCAATAGACAACTTAAAATTCTCGGTAATGGACAAGAAAGTTCTACAAGATAACATTACAGTCAACAAAAACCATAAGATGCTCACACATAGATTTACTTGGACAGCAACCTAGAAATGTATCAGTCTAGGCAGAATTGGGAGAATGGTCATGGACAGCTCAATAAAACAAGAAGTAAAACAGAAATGAATGGTGCAATCTTTAAGGCTATTGTCTTACCCTAAGGCCCTAATCAAGAAAGAAGATGAAATAAATATGCTTTCTAGGTTTGTCAAGCTGCATAATATTTGAAACCGTTAATGGAAGGCCATGCAGGTTTTAAAAAGACAATAATGCTTCTTCAACATCTCTATATATGCTGCAATATAGAAGGGAGAATCCACAGTTAAGCATTTCAAATCTTGAAAATGCATAAAAACAGGGCAACATAAATGTTTAGCATCAATGGATACAAATATGTACATAGAAGATAATTACTTGTATACAATAAAGGGGAACAATGAGGTGAAAATGTAAATACAGATTATGTAAGACAATGTACTCTCACCGTCTTACATTTACCCCACATCAATTAGTACAGCTTACCAACATTGAATAATTGGTACTACTACCTTACAGAGAATAGATTAAATGACTAGGTTCATTGACACAACTAAGTGTTAGCCTTACAAAGTCTTGTCTCACCAACATTATTCAAAACCACAAAAAGGCATGCACCCGAACAACAACATACAGAAATACCAAACTGTAGACATAAGAATTGGGGACATTTCCAAGCCTGTGTAATAAAATTAGAAGAATAGGTCCATACCAACAACTGATACCTGTTGCCTTGCTAAGATTGAGAAGCTGCACTGACTTTTAGTGACAGTCACTCCGCAAAACAGGGAGTATAAGGTAGACCACCCAAGAACTCTTCAGAAGTGCAGATAACATGCACTTTCTGATTATCCATATCATATGACACTGTCATCTCCTCCCCATCAGTAAGGAAAATCAAATTACACTCCGGATGGATTGCAAACATTGTATAGGACTCGACATCTTTGTGACAATGTCTTCTGAATAGTTCCAAAACGTTGACAGTGTGCTTTAGGGTCCACTTTCCACTGTCATAATCATCAAGAACCCAAACAGAGAGTTGGCAATCATGATGATAATCTATCCGCCACGCGTGCAAGTGTCCCTGAGACTGACCAATGGATGCGATAGCATTATCATAGCTGTTCGGCATGATGCCTGGTATTTCAATTTTCCTCCAAATTTTCCCCTCCGTGTCGACTGTAGCTACTGAGGAATGATGGGTGGCCAAATGCATAATCCCATTGAGGAAGACACTTTCCGGATTACCGACCAGAGTAGTTCTGTTACCCCACTGACTCTCCACGAAAGTCCACCGTCCAGTATCTGACGAGTAGATGGCTACCTCTCCAAACCTGTCGCAATAACTTCTCAGGGGTGCAAACACCACGAAGCGGGACGGAGCGGCTCTATCGAAACCTAAGAATATGTTACTTGGGTCCAAAATAACAAGGTGACCACCATCCTCTCGGTCTGGCGATACCAGAGGAGGCAACACAATCCACTTCTCGGTTGCAGGATTGCACACAACATAGTCATATTCATCTCCCTGCGAAGGTGATTTCCAGCATTGGCAGAGGAGAAGGCTGTTGCAGCATTTCTCAACCATGATGCGTTTGTACCTCTTATGCAGGAAAGGCAGGGAGGGGTCGACCATCGGCTGGCCTCTCCCGGACAAGTTGTGGAACTTGAGGCCGTCGATGCCGAAGTGGAAGAAGCCGGACAGGGTCTGCGGCGACCTCCTGCGGATGTCGGTGGAGGAGCAGAGAGCAAGCCACGGCTTGGACACGCACTTGAAGCGGCGGAGCGACTTGTACGGCACCCGCGACAGGATCTCGACGAGGGCGTCCTCCGGGAGGCTGGCCACGGGCTGCTGCTGCTGCTGCTCGTCCTCGTGCTCATGATTCTGCTGCTGCTCCTACAGATGGCGGAGAGGTTCGATTCAGGTTCCCGGAGATCCCTTTATATTAGATCAAAGATCCAAAATTGAAAGAGCGGCGGAGCAAACCTCAGACGATCTCTCGGGTGAGGGGTGCGGCGGCGATGACTGGGATGGAGGATCCCTGTCGTGGCCTAGGTGGCCGGTCGCCGGCAGGTTGCCCTGGCCCTTGCAGGCACCTTCCCCTGCTCCAACTCCTCCTGACTGCATCGCCTACTCCCTGGCTCACGGATCAGTGCCCCGAGGCCCTCGACTCGGCCGTGACCGGCTGGCGGCGCAGGTCGCCGGACGCCGGGCTCCCCGGCTACGGGAAGAGGAACGCCGGAACAGAGTAACACTTTTCCTTTCTGGTTGGGAACAGAGTGGACTTGGTTTGACGGCGTGAGAAGTGATGAAAACGATGGGACTGTTGAGAAACTACGTGGTTCAATACTTGCTTCAAATCAGCTCATACACATACACAGGACACAATCACTTGAACAAGAAAAACACCACAAGTATGAGAGAAACTGATAGCTCTTTATTGGAAAATGCCTCATAGCGCAGCTGCGCTCGTTCGACGAATCGAGCGCTCACTTCCGGAGCCGTACGATCGCACGAAATCCACATATCCACTTCTCCCTTCGCTAACCCACGCCGGGGCTGGTTCCTCATGGCAAGCCGGAAGGAGCTCCTGCGCCTCCGCCGGATTTGGAGCCCGTACCGCCGCTGGTTTTGGAGCCGGCTGGCGTCGGAAGCGGCTCCCGCGCCGCCGCCGGAAGACACGCCACGACGGCCATTCCGTGCGGCGCTTCCGGAAGCTACCCATCCTCCGCCTTCGCCATGGAGATGGGGGACGACCGGCTGGAGGCAGACTGGGCAGTGCAAAGAGGAGCGGAGCTCAGGCCAGGCGGCGGACGATGACCTCCAGCCCAAGGCGACGACGACCGACGCCTCCAGACCCGCATCCTTGCGATGCGATGGCGTCGTTGACTGATCGCGTCTCAGAGTCAGAGCGCTCCCGTCCAGCGATGCGTAGGGGAATTTCCTAGAAACTGCTCGTGTGAGAGAAAACCACCACCTCAACCTTATCTCTTAGCCGTTTTGCATCAAGATCACTGCAATGGCAGAAATTAGCAAAAGAGATACAAATTGTCTTAGTCAGGTTTGCATATTGAAGCTGGACCTTTTGGGATATTGAGAACAGTTCCATCTATCATACTACAAATTTTAGTTGCTCCGTCGCCCATAAAAGTTGCTCCCTCGTATACAAAAGTTGTTTCGACGCCCACAAAAGTTGCTTTGCTGTCCACAAAAGTTGCTTCCTCGCCCAAAAAAATTGTTTCGGCGCCAACAAAAGTTGCTTCGACATCAACAATAGTTGCTTCATCGCCTACAAAAGTTGTTTTCGGCGCCCACATATGTTGCTTCGTCACCCACAAAAGTTACTTCGGCGCCCACAAATGTCTTCTAAAGTGCCTACCTCAGTCGTGAAAGTTATCTCAATGCACACCAAAAGTGGTTCCTACGCTTGTGTAGTTGCATCAACGCGCACCAAAATTGCTTCGTGTTGTACCAAAATTGCTTGCAAAGTCCATAAAAGTTGCTCCGTAGTCGACAAATGTTGCTTCGGCCGCCAAAAAGTTGCTTTGGCGCCCATAAAAGTTGCTTCGTCGCCTAGATATGTTGCTTCGTGGCCTACAAAAGTTGCTTCACCGTCCATAAAAGTTGCTTCATCCTCCATAAAAGTTGCTTCGGCGCCAACAAAAGTTGCTTCGACACCCACAAATGTTTGGTTCGACGCCCACAAAGGTTTTTTTGGCGCCCACATGTTGCTTCCTCACCCACAAAAGTTGCTTCGACGCCCACATGTGTTGCTTCCTCACTCATAAAAGTTGCTTCGACGTCCACAAATGTCTACTAAAGTTGCCTACCGCAGTTGTGAAAGTTATCTCAATGCACACCAAAATAGGTTCCCGCGGTTGTCTAGTTGCATCAACGCACACCAAAATTGCTTCATGTTGTACCGAAATTGGTTTTAATTTTTGTAGAGTTGCTTCCCGCAGTTCTGATGTTGCATCAAATTATATCAAAATTGTTCCGTGTCATACCAAAGTTGCTTGTAATTCTTGTGGAGTTCGCGTGGCTGTGAAACTAGCAACACAGTGCTACGGATCAAACACTCACAATTTTACAACAGTGGTAAGCAACTAGACAAAAAATAAACAAGTATGATATGAGGCGAAACAAACTTGAGAGACAACTATACAATACCGATATGCAACTACAGATCAATCCATTAGACTAGCTCGTTTGTTTTCTGGAAAGAAGTTTCTTTTTTCTTGAGCATTCCACACTGTAGGTAACCCAAAAGCCCAAAAAGTCCTAGGCAACAAGAGCGAAAAGGCCCAACTTTCAGCCCATCTAAGATACGAAGCAATCTCCTCGTTTGCCTGAAACGGACGACAGAAAAGCTCTCGACCTTCTCTAATGGCGGCAGCGCATGAAGCAGTCCCTAGCCGCTGCTCCGCTCGTTCTGCAGCTCCGCCCCACCAACACAGGGCCAGGCCTCTGCCGGCGCAGAGAATCTAGCCACAGGAGAGAGGTCGTCGCGGGATCCGGGGCAATATTTGGGGCCCACCGGCGTCACGTAGAAGCGAATTAGGGAGGACGACGGTGCGGCAAGGAGCCGGAAGCTGCGCCGGCCGCTGCTGGACGGGAGGAGGCGGGGGTAGGACAGCGGCGCCGACGACCATGCCCGATCTCTCCAAATAGCGCAGCTGCGCTCCCTAGACGCGTCTCTTTATTATTTGTGTTGTATGTTGATGGTCCCGAAGAGCAAGGCTTTGATACCTGCAAAAATAAACGGGATTAGGTTGAGACTCCAAGTGCAGAGTGTATAGTAAGTGGAAGACAGTTTTCCCCACGAGGGGTGACTCGAGGGTTTAATATCGAACTCTCGGGGAATCTGAAGTGGTAGATTTATCTTCTTATCCTTCTTTTGGTTACCTACAAAACAAGGTTAGATGTTTTGGTCCTCAACCTCACCTGTGGTTGTCAAGCACAAGGTGTAAGAATGATATCAGGATAGTTATGCAATGCAAACAAGAAATAAATATGCAATGATGGTGGATGCAATGATAAATGATATTTTTGGGTTTTTGAATGATGTATGCAAGATGAAAAGTATTTTTGTATTTTTGGATTTAATGATGGCTGAAAATAGAAAAGTGGTATATGGTGTTGGAAAGGTGTTTCTTATGATTAAAAATGGACTGGGGTTCATGGTTTCACAAATGCACTCTCTCTTTATAAAGTGGTAGACAATGGAACACACAAAGTTAACATATGAGATTGCAACACAGGGTTTGATAACAAGTTACTTAGATATATGGGCATCACGTCCTAACATAGAGATCTTTTGGTTATTAACCTCTCTTATACTCCACCAAGATGCGAACTAAATCATAACACCTCAGTAATTAAGATAACTCAGAGTATAGCATTAAGTATCATGACATGAAGTGAAAATAAGAACATGCTAGATCTAGTCATGGAGTAGTGGCAATGGTCACGCCCACATCCCCGGTAGCATGGTATTTTAGTTTATCCCTAGTGAGGCAACAAAGTAAGGTAAAGATACCAAAGTGGATCGCAGAACTTTCTCTCACGTTCACTGCACTAGCCACCCCCCGTTACTCCAACTAATGCACACGTTCCCCCACACACGCTCTCATAAACATGCTTGATCAAAACAAGTAGACAAGAACGGGGTACATAATATGCATCTATACTCATAACTGAAACAAACATTGCAATCTCAAACATATATTAACTCATAAAGATCCACCACAAAGGTATTACAACGGTGGCCGTAATCATGTTCAGCAGCTCATACGGTGCTAATTAGTGAAGCTCAAGAGAGGAGAGATACATAAGTTACTTCCACAAACCCAAAGTCCAGAGGTGGACTACTCCCTCTTCATCATGGAGACGGTGGAGAAGTCGATGGAGAAGATGGATACCACGCCGGCAGCGCCCCGCCGGAGTTTTCCCCCTCCAATCTGCAGCTCCTGATCTCCGTTTCGGTGTTTCTGTGTTTGTGCGGTGCTCCTTCCAGAGAACGTCGGGGGACCTTTTTTATAGGCGTTTTTAGGTCAAGACTATGTCGGTGGAACGAAGATCGATGGCAACGGAGCCACGAGGGCCAAACGAGTGGGCCCCACACGGCCACAGTACCTGGCCGCGTGGGCCACCCCCGTTTGGTCCTCGGACCTCCGTTTGTTCGCTTCCTTCGCCCACAGGTCTTCTTCCTTCCAAATATTGACGCCCGTAAATTTCCAAGTGATTTCGTTGACGTTTGGGTCCCTGAAACATTAAAATAAGAAAACGGGGTTTTCTGCCTGTGCAGGGTTAATTCCATAAAAATAGGAAATAAATGAATATTCCCAAAAATCATTATAAAACATTGATATAACCCTTATATGATGCAAATATGATTGGAATATAAGCAATTAAAGTGCAAAGTTCATGTATGCATTTTACATGCATCATATGTATACAATCTCAGAAAACTTGTGTCCTAAGCTCTCACTCATTCTCTCTATTTATAGACCCACTTCAGGTGCATTTTAGGTATTTTGCCCACACAAAAATCTGATCACCTTTGGCTTTCCTAGCAAGGAGTATGGATCCTTGCCATGGAAGGAAGCTAGTTTGGCTTGCCTAGCAAGGAGTATGGATCCTTGCCATGGAAGGAAGCTAGCAAGCTTAATATTTGGCCTCCAAAGATAATGATCAGATATTTCGTAACACTCCCCCTTGGGCTTATACCGCGGAATGCACATGCCTCGTTAAAACTCCTCCCAAAAACCCAGTGGGAAAAAAGGGATCAACGGAGAAAGAGTACATGGCACACGCAAGCTATGTTGCACTTGTTGCCTCGTTAAAAACCTTGCGTGACAAAACCCAGTGGGAAAAAGTCACTAAGGGAAAAAGAGTACAACAACTTATCTTCAGGATTAGTTTTGATCTTCGGGATCAATATGAGTTTTAAGATCTCATATTATGGGCTATGGTTCAGGGCTCCCCTAAACCTTGCATCTCTCTAAGTCGTCTCATTCCAATGCCGTGAACACATCAGAGAAAACTAGGTGGAGGTAAAGACTTTGTGAATAAATCAGCAAGATTTTCACATGACTTAGTATGCAAGATCTTTACTTCCCCGCTCTTCTGGAGCTCATGAGGGTAGAAGAATTTAGGAGCAATATGCTTAGTGAGATTGCTCTTAACATAGCCCATCTGCATTTGTGCAACACAAGCAGCATTATCTTCATAGATAATGGTTGGGGTACTGATGACATTAAGTCCACATGACTTTAGGATGTGACTTGTCATTCGTCTGAGCCAAACACATTCTCGTGCGGCCTCATACATCGCAATTATCTCTGAGTGGTTTGTAGACGTGGCTACCAGGGTCTGTTTGAAAGACCGCCAAGAAATGGTTGTACCACCACAGAGAAATACGAATCCAGTCTGTGATCTGGCATTATGGGGATCGGACATATAGCCAGCATCTGTATATCCCACCATGGACAAGTCTTGGTTTCTTTTATAGAACAATCCAAGATCTTGGGTACCTTGAAGATATCTAAGGACAGTTTTGACGCCAACCCAATGTCTTCTGGTTGGGGCAGCACTATACCTAGCTAGGAGGTTTACTGCGAATGCAATATCAGGCCTGGTGCAATTCGCAAGGTACATTAGTGCTCCAATGGCGCTCAAGTAGGGAACTTCAGGTCCCAAAACTTCCTCATTTTCTTCACAAGGTCTGAATGGGTCTTTATCCGCTTCAAGGGATCTTACGACCATGGGGGTTCTTAGAGGGTGAGATTTATCCATGTTAAATTTTTCAAGGACCCTCTTTGTATAGGTGGACTGGTGTATAAAGACTCCTTCAGGGAGGTGCTCAAACTGCAGGCCTAAGCAAAGTTTGGTTTTACCCAAATCTTTCATCTCAAACTCCGTCTAAGGTAAGACATAGCTTCCTTTATGTCCTCTGCGTTTCCGATGATATTGAGATCATCGACATAGACTGAGATGATACAGAATCCATTCTGGGATTTCTTGATGAATACGCAGGGACAATCATCATGATTGGTGTAACCTTTCTTCAGAGAAAGTCACTCAGCCGGTTGTACCACATTCTACCGGACTGCTTTAACCCATATAGCGACCTCTGCAATTTGACGCTATACATGTTGCGATTTTCATTTGGATGTGGGATCTTTAATCCTTCAGGGACTTTCATATAGATCTCTGAGTCAAGTGACCCATATAAATATGCGGTCACCACATCCATCAACTGCATTTGCATGTTCAGGCTAGCTGCCATAGATATCAAATATCGGAACGTGATGCCACTCATCACAGGAGAGTATGTTTCATCGTAATCGATGCCTGGTCTCTGCGAAAAACCTTGTGCTACCAGCCTCGCTTTATATCTCACCACCTGGTTATTTTCATTCCTCTTCCGAACGAAAACCCATTTGTATCCAACAGGGGTAACACTGGAGGAGTTCGCACTACAGGGCCGAACACATTCCTCCGATAAAGCGAGCGCAATTCAGCCTCAATTGCTTCTTTCCATTTAACCCATTCTGAGTGCTTCTGGCACTCTGCCATGGACTTAGGTTCTGGATCCAGTTCATGGAAGCAATTTTTGAGGCAAAATATATGTCGACAATAGTAGTCTTTCTGTTATATAACTCTCCTGAATCAATATAATTTATACTGATTTCATCATTCATTTTCACCAGCTCGTCATGATTTCCCAAAACGACTGAGTCTGGGTGTTCCGATGTCCCAGTACCAAAATCAATTTGCGCGCGTGATTCTGCACTGGGCATTCCATCTTCAGGATGGCTCACTTCAGGGAGCTTCTCAACTTCAGGTTGAGCTTCTTCAACTGACTTAGTGTGTGACGTATCTGGCACGAAATTTGTTTCTGCGGACGTCTCCGCGGAAGTTTATCCCGTGCACCCAGAGGTCTCCCCCTTTTCCTAGGGGTTTGGCCCAAATTTGAGTCAATAGCCTTCGGGGCTATTTCTACTCTCTCTGGCACATTTACAGCAGGTATATGTGATTTTGTCACCCCACTATGATCAGTGAAGGCGTCTGGCAAATTATTTGCTAGCCTTTGGAGGTTTAAGATCCTCTGAACTTCAAGTTCAGCTTCGCTAGTGCGTGGATCTAAGGACTGGAGGCCCTCGGCACTCCATGAAATTTCTTGGCATCCTTTTGGTACATTTCTCCCCCTAACGCCGGGAAATGGTCCTCATTAAAAATACTATCAGCGTACCGAGCCGTGAACAGATCCCCAGTCATAGGCTCAAGGTATTTGATTATATACAGAGACCCATGGTGGTACGCTGAGGTGGTGAGATCGGCACGTACACAGCGCAGCCGAATTTTCGCAGATGGGAAATACTTGGTTCTTTCCCACGCACTAGCTGTAAGGGGGATGCAGAGTGATATGCAGTTGGCCTGAGTTGGATTAATGCTGCCGCATGCATCACAGCATGTCCCCAACAAGTGTTGGGAGCTTGCAGTTCTGCAAAAGTGGCCTAGCAATCAATTTAATCCTTTTGATTAATGACTCTGCAAGGCCATTCTGAGTGTGGACATGTGGAACTGAATGTTCCACTTGTATGCCTAGAGCTAGACAATAGTCATCAAATGATTTGGAGGTAAATTCTCCAGCATTATCCATCCTTATGGATTTGATCCGGCTATCCGGAAAATTTGCTCTTAGTTTTATTATCTGGGCAACCAGCTTTGCAAAGGCATGGTTCCTTGTAGATAATAGGCATACGTGGCTCCACCTAGTGGAGGCATCAATCAGGACCATAAAATATTTGAAAGGGCCCGACAAGGGTTGTATTGGTCCACAAATATCGCCTTGAATTCTCTGCAGGAAAATTGGCGATTCATCCTTCACCTTCAAGGTGGAGGGTCTAAGGATTAACTTCCCTTTGGCACATGCAGTGCACATAAAATCTTCAGGATTTGGGAAGTCTTTTGTTGCTATGTTATGGCCAACAGAGCCTTTGATGATTTTCCTCATCATGCCCAACCCAGGATGACCCAGTCTATCATGCCATACCCTGTATGACTCTGGGTTCCTGAAAATTGTTTTCAGCGCAACAATTCCTTTATGGGCTTTATGTATGTGTAGTACAATCCTGATGCTAAGGAAGGGAGCTTCTCAACCACTTTCTTCTTGGATCCGTTAAATATGGTCATGAGCAGATATTCAGTATCATGCTCGACTTGTTTCCAGATGGAAACCATTGCACGGATATCTTTAAAGCTTAGCAGGGTCCGCTTTGATTCAGGATACAACAAGGCATCCTTGATTACTAATTGGGTACCCATAGGGAGAACTATTGTGGCACTTCCGGTACCGACAATATGAGTATTGCTTCCGGCAATGGTCATAACATTTCCAAATTTCTTGGTCAGAGTCTGGAAATATTTGGTCTCCCGAAGAACTGTATTTGTGGTGGCACTGTCTATAAGACATATCTCCTCTTCCTCCATTGGATCGACACACCTTACTGTGTAAAAAGACATATTTACATCTCCACTAGAAAGAGCATAAACATATAACATACTGGAATTTATATTAAGCAAGAGTTACACTAATGCAAAATACAATACTATGCTCTTCAGGAGCTTATTACATGACCAAGTTCAGCAGGAACTATATAACACTGGAATTACAACTCATGACGGAAATATATATTAGGCTAGGAGATTACACCAGGTCTCCATATATATCAACATTCATATCTTCTTCAGGAAGATCGATACCATCCAGGTTGAAATCACCACTACCAGGATTTTCCTCAAGAAGAAGGTCTTCAAGCTTCTTAGAGTCCGGCAGAGCAGCAGGCTCTACAAAGTGGGACTCGTGATTATCCTGCTTGTTGCTACCTTTGATGGACTGCTGATATAACTCAACCAGGTGCTTGGGGGTGCGGCAGTTGCGAGACCAATGATCTCGCATCCACATCTAAAGCATTTTCCTTGCTTTCCCCTAGTCTGAGCATCTGGATCAGTTCTGAATTTTTCTTTGCCTTTTCCTCTTCCTCTACCCTTGCCCTTGAATGCATTGCTCTTTTTCCCTTCCATCCTTGGTTCCCTTTGTCCTTTTTGCGACCATGGGAACTCCAACACTTTGAGTGATCGCATGTGCTTCAGGCACAGCCATAGTCCCAGTTGAGCGGGCGCTATGATTCTTCATAAGAAGTTCATTTTGTTTTTCTGCCACTAACAGGACAGAGATCAACTCAGAGTACTTGGCATATTTGGCATGCCTGTATTGCTCTTGCAACACCATGTTGGTGGGATGGAATGTTGACAAAGTTTTGTCAATTATATCAGCATCAGTGACTTTCTGGCCACACATTCTGAGCAGGGAAACAATGCGGTGCAAGGCAGAGTTATATGCTGTCACAGACTTGAAGTCTTGGAAACGTAGGTTTAACCAGTCACTCCGTGCTTGAGGAAGCACAACTGACCTTTGCTGGTCATAGCGATCCTTCAGGGATTGCCAAAGAGTGAGTGGATCCTCTTCAGTCAGATATTCAAGCTTCAACGCTGAATTGAGGTGATGCCTCAGGAAGATCAACGCTTTTGCCTTTTCAGCGGCAGAAGGACCATTTGTGCCAGCTGCTGGCTGGTTAATGGTATGACTGAGAGACATGGATGTAAGGCTTAACTTAGCATCCATAGCCCACGTGAGGTAGTTGCTGCCATCCAGGGCGAGCTCGGCAAATTCCTTGGAGTTGATGCCCGACATTTCCTGTATATTTAGATCATGCAACAATTTACTTCAGGTAAATAAGTGCATGTCATGAGTGCTAACAGTGTAAATACTGGTATGTAAACAGTTCCAGATGTTTATGCATTAATCAAATACTTCAGGATTTAATTTGCAAGGCTGTGGCCTTGTAAGCTTGACATAAGCTTCTCGTCTTGGCTTCTGGCCAACGAGGAGGCGATGCTGCTGCGTTAGGCTGGCGAAGTATTTCCAGCGATGTCACTGACGTCACCGGCAAGCGCATGACGCTGGCCAAGGTGGTACGATGGCGCAGAGCTTCAGGCTCTGGTCATGGCGCCGATAGCGACGAACGTGGCCTTCTGGGCACACGCGGGTGACATACACGGAGCTGCAGGCTCCAGACGTCGATAGCGACAAACGCGGCCATCTGGGCACACGCAGGATACTTACACAGAGCTGCAGGCTCTGGACGTCGAGCTGCCGACGCGTCATGAGCTCGTCACCAGCCTTCTAGTCAAGGAGCTTCAGGCTCCGGACCTTTTGCTGCTCACCCATGCTGGTGCGGCAACTTCCGGCACATGGGATTCAGGTGAGAATAATACTCACGACTTGTTTGTTCCAAGCTCTCAAACAGATTAACATATGCATGCTAACAAGATCGAGAGTAGTAGAAACAGCAGAACAAGTATTCATCTGATATTGTCTACCGAGTGATTAGCAAGTAGTTCTGAACAACATACCTTTGCTAGAGAGCACTCGTGCTGATAACGTGTTGAGAAACTACGTTGTTCAACACTTGCTTCAAATCACCTCATACACAGGACACAATCACTTGAACAAGAAAGACACCACAAGTATGAGAGAAACTGAGAGCTCTTTATTATTTGTGTTGTATGTATACAATCTCAGAAAACTTGTGTCCTCAGCTCTCACTCATTCTCTCTATTTATAGACCCACTTCAGGTGCATTTTAGGTATTTTGCCCACACAAAAATCTGATCACCTTTGGCTTGCCTAGCAAGGAGTATGGATCCTTGCCATGGAAGGAAGCTAGTTTGGCTTGCCTAGCAAGGAGTATGGATCCTTGCCATGGAAGGAAGCTAGTTTGGCTTGCCTAGCAAGGAGTATGGATCCTTACCATGGAAGGAAGCTAGCAAGCTTAATCTTTGGCCTCCAAAGATAATGATCAGATATTTCGTAACAGGGACTTCTTTTTCGCGTGGGAACTTGAATGAGCTCAGCTCGTGCTCATGAATTTGTGTGTGATGGGGTTTTTTTTTTGACATGGAACACTCGTATTTCATTAAGACACCAAAAAATTTGTGTGTGATGAATGCCTCCACTAATTTTGTCTCCCCAGGTTTTGGCTCTTTTTTCTGTTAACTTCATCGAAATAGTAAAGTACACCAAAAAAAAAGGACCTCTGGAAAATTTCAACAAAATTCTAAGAAAACTGGGGCCTGCTCAATAATTATAATTTAGGACATTTAATTGGACAGAGTTTTCTTATATCAGCCCCATAAACTAGATATGGACAATGATGAACAGTTAGTTATTTTCTATAATTATCAATAGTTTTCCCTAAAAGTTTGGTAAAACTATATATAATTTGACTTTTGGAAAAAAAAAATTATGATTACTCTTTTATGAAACAGAAGCAGGGTCTGTCGTCAGATTTCGGGGCCAGGGACAAAACTGAAATTTGGGGCCCTTTAGTCGGTTTTCACGTTCTTTGAGTCCCCCGGTAATATGCTTCCAGTGTTTAAACCCAACATGCCCCAAAGTATTGTTTTCTTTGTACAAGTGTTTGGCTTGATTTTCTGTTTGTGTGTGTGGAGGTGTTTGTAATCTGTTTCAGCACTTTGTATCTTCTGCCATTGTGGCGTCATTGATTTAATGTCCGGCTGGGACTTCCTGTCTAAAGAAAACTAACCATTTTAGATCACTTATCTTTCAGTTGCTCATTTTCTAGAGAGAGCATACATAAACATGTCTTGAATTGTAATCTAAAGGAAAATAGATGATATTTTATTTTCTAATAGGCCCTTTCTACACTAATAGGTCCTTTGCTTTGTTATTAAGACTAGCCCAGATGAACCGGTTTCTCATCAACACTAGCAGATTCTAAAGAATATGAATTAAATATATGCTCATGATCACTCACATTGTTATCATCTGTATTAATGCCATCGTTATATTTTATTTTGTTCCGAACAAGAAGCGCTAAAAAAACTACTAATCCAGATTAGGGCATAAACCAGAAAGAGCCACATCCCTTGTCGGTCTGATTGGTAGGAAATGAAAGAACTTTGTGTTTGTGTGTGATGGTTGTTGGGGGAACTTTGTCTCCTTGAAACGTTTTCCAAACCAATATTTTCTATCCCAGGTTTTGGCTCCTTTTTTCAATAACCTCATTGACATAGTAAATTGTACAAACAAAACTTACAACAAAATTCTAAGAAATTATACATATATTGTTAAAGGAAAATTGTTGGTCATATCATTTGATTTGCGTCGTTGTTTCAAATTGTTTGGAGACATCGAGATGCAAAATAATTCTCCAAAATTAGCATATGTTTCAGGATAGTTATGCAACAAAACGAAGTTGGGCCCTATAGTATTTACCAACAACTACTCATTGAAATTTTCGTAGTGTTGTTCTTCAACAATTGCTAGGGCTAGTTTCTCAAAAGTACTAAATGGAACTTATATATGTCCTATTTTTTAATGCCCCCCTTTTGGGGTTCTACCAACTCATCTACTTGCTTTCTTTTATCTCCCTTTTTATACCCCGAACATATACACTTCTTAGAGGACATCTTACTATCTTATTCTTACACAACCACACAAATTAGCACGAAGTGGATTCACAAGGAGATTTTACTGGCCGTTCCAAATTAAAGATGGATTTGTCCAAAATCAACAATCGGAGCTCTTACACCATTAATTACCACCAAAGGGCAAAACTTGCCTTGGATCACCCCGCATATACAGTTAACCTGCTTCAGTTCTACAGAATCAACTAAGATCTATCAAGGCATCTTGACAGACGTGTACATGCCATCAATCTGTCCAGACTAGACAGAGACCTCTGTTCAAGAATTTCTGAAACACGTGCACCATGATCTTGCTTGCTCTTTTATGTTCTCATTTTCTGCTTTACTATGGAATAAACACTTTAGACTGAAATCAGGCAAAGTAACAGCTAGTACATGTTTGACAAGTTTTTTATGTCCTAAACTGACACATGATTTACAAGTCATACCCTGATTAGGCTCTGCTTTCTTTTATGTTTTTCCAATTTAAATTACCAGTCTGGAAAAACCATCAGTATAGGTAACATTTAAAAACTGATAATAATTCAATTCGAATAGTAGGAACTTAATTAATGCACAAAAAACATGGAATGCTAGCTACTGGACGAGAAGACTCCGCACCGCAAGTTACAATATGGTCAACACAATTACAAGATAAATAAAAAAACAGATTTAGTTGGACATCAACCTAGAATTTCAACAGTTTAGTCAGAGCTGAAGTAGAAAATATTGGTCATGAGCAACTTAACGAAAATACTACTCATGGATAGCTCACTCAAAACAAAAATTGACAAAACAAGCACTAAGGTGCATGGGTGGTACTAATGAACTGGCAAACTTCTGTGGTGAGTGAACCAAATTATTCTGTGCCCTTCAGAAAACAAAGTTATCTTCTACTCAAAGAACTGAAAGAAGGAATTATGCTCTTTAGCTCTGTTAAGCTGCATATTGATTGACCCCATTAGTGGAACACCGAGCAAATTTCATTACTATCTATGTATCTCATATGCAGCAATATAAAAAGGTCAATGCACAAATACATGTTACTTCAAAAGAGAAACAATTTCTAATAAAACCATTGAGAGTGTCCAAATGCAGAAATATAATTGCATATGAAAGACGCTTGCATGAAATAAATGAAAATAAAAAAGAATATTTTACATGAGTAATGTTCTGTTAAATTTGCCCCACACAAGAGCTATCATGGTAATCTTATTAATTAGTACATGAAATGAAAGTGAATAGATGATGAGTCGAATCATTCATATAACTGAACACTGCTTGTTGGAGGGTTCCTTCCAAATTCTCCAAGGCTAACCAGCATTATTGAAAAAGCCATAAAACACATGCACCATGTTACAATTTGTAGTTTAGAACACCTAGTATGAGAAGAAAAGATCTGGTACAAGTAACAAGACTTCAGATGTTCTGATTGCAAAGAAAATATTATCGTGCTCAGCTTCTAGTAAATAGCAGGCTCGAAATCGAGATTATGGGAAGTAACAAGTTAACAACTAGGTTTCAGTACGAATTTGCATGATTAAGAAGTGATGCCCTCATTGGACTTTGCTTGATTCATTCTTTCCATTTCACTTTACAAATCTAGAAAATTAGCCACAGAAAACTAGTCAATAAAAATTAACACTGGACAAAAGATAGTTCAAGCTACATTATGGTCGACGAAATCTTAAGATGCTTCAAGAATAGATCTAGTTGGACAAACAATCTGAAATTAACCGTCTAGTCAAAATTCAAGTAGGAGAATTGTTGTCATGGTCTCATGGATAGTTCAATCAAAACAAGAATTAAGAGCGCCCTAGTGATGTACAAGTGATAGTGATGAACTGCAGACTTGTATGATATATTACCCCAGTCTTACTACAAACATACCAATGAGCGAATAATGTTCTCTTCTCCTAGATAAGTCCTCTTCCAGTCTCCCCTTAAACAAAATTGTATGATTTGTGTTGTTTACGTAATTAAGATCCATAGTGTTTGACACCAAGACCATGCATGTTCCTCAAAGTAACTAGCATTTCTTTCCCCTCTCTGTATATCCAGTAATGTATAAGCATTCCAAATCATGGAAGTGCATAAAGACAGGGCAAAGTCAACATTTGGGTGTTGATGGTTAAGAAGCCATACATTAAACATATTACTTGAATGAATAAATGGAAATAAAGAGAAAATACAAAGAATCCCAAACATAGATAATGTACTCTCACGTTGACCCCACATGATGAGCTAACAAGTGACACCAATAATTAGTAGTACTACTACATGACCACAAATAGATCACATAACTAGATTCTTTAATACAGTGGGAGGGTTGCCTACAAATTCATGGCTGCACAATAACTAGTGCAGTACCAGAAAACTGGAAGATTAGGCACATATCAGCAACTGACTTTGTACAAACAAAACTAGTGTCATGCTAAGTAGATAAAGCTGCACTCATTCAGTGATCATCTGCCGACCATTCGGCAAAACAGCGAATATAGGGTACAGCAGGGCCCAGAAAATGTTCTTCACAAGTGCGGAGAACACGTGTGCTCCGGCTAACCATATCGTAAGACACAATCCCCTTCATGTCGGTAAGGAAAATCAAATTGCATTCGAGCCGAACTGTCAGTAATTCGTAGTGTTCACCAGGCTTACGACACCGCCTTCCAAACAGTTTCAGAACGTTCACAGTAAGCTTCCGAGTCCACTTTCCAGTATCATAATCCTCAAGAACCCAAACATAGAGTTTGCAATCCCCGGGATTATCGATGTGCCAAGCATACAACTGCCCTTGAGACTGTCCAATGGAAGACATCTTATGTGGCATTTGAATTTCCCTCCAAGTCTTACCCTCCCAGTCCACCGTGAGCAGCAAAGAATCAGAGGAACACAAGTGCAGCATTCCATTTAAGAAGACACACTTTGAAGAATCATCCACACTAGTTTCGGAACCCCACTTGCTCTGCATGGAACTCCATCGTCCAGTTTCTGATGAGTAGATCGCCATCTCTGTGATTTCACGATAAAAGCAGCTCACATACGCAAACACGAAGCAGGAGGGAGCAGTGGCGTCGAAACCCAAATGGTAACAGGGTTGGCCCCACAATTGCACAGGAGGGAACGCACTCCACTTCTCGGTGGCAGGATTGCACACAACACAGTCGTATCTGTTTCCCTCAGGAAGTGATTTCCAGCATATGCAGAAGAGAATGCCGCCGCAGCATTGTTCGATCTTGATTTGTTCGTAGCTCTCGCGCAGGAAAGGCAGAGAAGGGTCAACCAGAGGCAAACCTCTCCCGGACAGATTGCGGAAGTGCTGGTGGCTGCCCATGCCGCGTAGGAAGAAGAAACCTGGCACGAATTCATCACACACTTGACGCGGCCTCTTGCGGATGGCCGGGTCAGAGCAGAGCGCTAGCCACGACTTGGACACGCTCTTGAAGCGGCAGAGCGACCTGTAGGGCACCCGCGACAGGATCTCGACGAGGGGGACCTCGGGGAGGCTCACCGCGGGCGGCTGCCGCTCGTGCTCGTGCTTCTTCTTCTTCTTCTATAGATGGTGGATAGTGGAGACGGTTCAGTTCAGCCGTTCAGGTTCCTGGTTCCCTTGGGAATTTGGGATCGAAGATTGGAGATAGGAAGAGCAGGGAGAGCGAACCTCAGATGATATCTCGGTGGAGGGGAACAGCGGCGACGAATGGGCTGGCGCGTCCCTGCCGCGGGTTCGGCGGCGGCTGTCCTTGCTCCGTCCAGCCACCCTCCCCTCGTCCCCCTCCTGGCGGCATTTGTCTACTACCTGGGTCGGACCGCCGGAGATCAGTGCCTTGGCACTTGGGGCTCCTCGACCCAACCGTTGCCGGCTGGCGGCGCAGCTCGCCAGGACTCGAGGGTTTGGTAATGATGAGAAAATAGTAAGTGAGCCCAGCCCAGTGAGAAGCGAGAAGGATGAGCCAAATACGACCTTTTTGCCATGCGAACTGCAACGAGCGCCTCTCTACAAGAATTTTGTGTGCGACACCGACACTAAATTTATTTTTCTCAGGTTTACTTTCGGTGTTACCCTAAGTAGTAACTAGCATCGTTTCTCACACACATATGCAAGTAAACATCTTTTCTTATAATTATACTTTGGAATTTACAGAAAATGCACATCCAGAGGGTGCCAGGTTTCCTGATTCTCTCTAGCCAACGCGGTCCTTGGCGACCGCCCTCTTTTCATTTTGAGAACTTCTGGACAAAGATGTCGGGTTTCCTCGACATCGTGCAAGGTGCGTGGGCAGAACCTACAACGCATACCCAGCCGGTGCACGTCTTCAACCATAAGCTCAGGCATACTGCAGGGAAGCTTCGGGCCTGGAGCAAGAGCTTGTTCTCGGACCACAAGCTGCAGTTGATCATGTCCCTGGATGTTATTTTGCAGCTGGACATCGCTCAGGAATCTAGGGCCCTCTCGGGCGAAGAGAAAAATCTGAGAGCAGGGCTGAAAAAGCGGGTAATGGGGCTGGCTGTCCTTGAGCGTACCAGGAAGAGGCAGGCCTCTAGGATCAGAAACCTGAAGGAGGGGGATGCCAACACTAAGTATTTCCACATTCGTGTCAATTCCAGAAGAAGGAAAATGCACATCCAGAGCCTGTGGCACAATGGAGGGTGGGTGACTGGTCATGATGACAAGGCATCTGTGATCCTCGACCACTTCACTCGCACTATTTGTCAACCACCTCCGCGTCAGGTGGACCTGAATTGGGGGTGCTGAATCCCACAACCACGGACTTGGACGACTTGGCTCTTCCTTTTTCTGAGGACGAAATAAAGCTTGCCATCGATGACATGCCAAAAGACAAAGCCCCTGGACCGGACGGGTTCACCACTGCTTTCTTCTCGTCCTGCTGGGAGATTATTCAGCCGGACTTTATGCGTGTCATTGATGCCTTCTCTGAGCTTTCTGTGCAAAACTTCCAGGTCATCAACTCGGCCAACATTGTGCTGCTCCCAAAGAAAGACGGGGCGGACTCGGTTTCTGATTTTTGCCCCATCAGCCTAATCCACATGGTCCCGAAGATCATCGCCAAGGCAATTGCACGTCGCTTAAGCCCCAAAATGAACAACTTGGTCTCCCACTGTCAGAGCGCCTTCATAAAGAACAAAAGTATCCACGACAACTTCATGTATGTCAGAAACACGGCCAAATGCCTCCACCGTGCCCGCAAACCGACTCTGCTCCTCAAGCTTGACATCGCCAAGGCTTTTGACTCAATGCGTTGGGATTATCTTCTAGACGTCATGCAACGTCGGGGCTTCCCTCTGCGCTGGAGGGCCTGGGTTTCCATCCTCTTCTCCACTGATATGTCCCGCGTCTTGCTGAACGGCATCCCGGGGCTCAAAATCATCCATGGGCGGGGACTCAGGCAGGGAGACCCGCTGTCGCCCTGCTTTTCGACATCGGCATTGATCCTCTGAACAGAACTCTTCAGGTGGCCACTGAGCAGGGGCTCATCCATCCTCTGCCTGATCGTATGGCAACTTTGAGACTCTCCCTCTACGCGGACGATGCGGCTATTTTCATTTCTCCCACCGCGCATGACATCTCCAACCTTGCTCATACGCTTCAATGCTTCGGGGAGGCGACGGGATTGGTCACGAACATCGCCAAGAGATCCATCTCGCCAATTCGGTGTGAGGAAATTGACCTTGACGCTATCTTGGAGGACAAAAGTATGTTGGGTTGCCCCTGGCTCTGGGTAGGCTGCGGCGGGCCGATATCCAGCCTTACATCGACAAGATGGCGTCTCATCTCGAACCTTGGCAGGGTTGGTTCATCAACCGTGCGGGTTGCACCGCCCTGGTAAAATCGGTGCTCTCCTCGATGCCTATTTTCCTCCTCACTGCCATCAAAGCGGACAAAAGTATGTTAAAGGCTTTCGACAAGATCAGGAGAGGGATGCTCTGGAACTGCAGTGAAAATGTCAGCGGAGGGAAATGCAAGGTCAGTTGGGACAAGGTCTGTCGTCCTAAGGTTCTTGGTGGTCTTGGAATTCTCAACCTGGAAAAATTCTCAAGAGCGCTACGGCTAAGGTGGTTATGGCACGAGTGGACTTCCCCTGACAAGCCTTGGGTCGGCTCTGAAACGCCAAATGATGACTCGGATAGAAACATGTTCAATGCTGCCACCAAGGTCTCTATAGGGGACGGGCACAAAGCTTCCTTTTGGGGATCATCCTGGCTTGACGGACTTCCTGCTAAAGTTATCGCCCCTGACCTCTTCGCGGCCTCTAAGCGCAAAAACAGAAAGGTCCATGACGCCCTCACTGACTTCAAATGGATTGTCGACCTCGACGTGGCCAACTTCACGGTCAATCACATCTCCCAGTTCGTGCAACTGTGGGAGCTCATTCAGGAGACCCCGCTCTCCCCTGGGGTCGAGGACACCATCACCTGGACCCTCTCTACTTCAGGGGTCTACTCCGCGTAGTCCGCCTATAAGGCACAATTCTTTGGTGCCTCTGCTTGTCCTTCCATGGCCGTTGTCTGGAACACTTGGGCCCCCCCGAAATGCACCTTCTTCGCCTGGTTGGCCGCGCAAAACCGGCTTTGGACTTCTGACCGTCTTGCCATCAGAGGGTGGCCACACCAGCCGGTATGTCAGCTTTGCAGGAATCAACCAGAGTCGGGGAGGCACTTGTTGTTTGAATGCCACTACTCCAAAAGGGTCTGGACCGAAGCGTCCTCCTGGTTGAAATGCCCTTCGCTGATGCAAGGCCTTGGGGTCACTAAACCTACTGTTTTTGACTATTGGAAAGACCTGGCGATCATTCTAATCACTTGGGAAATTTGGAAAGGGTCTCAAGTCGGCGATCATCCTAATCACTTGGGAAATTTGGAAAGAGCGGAATGCGAGGGTCTTCAACAACACTTTCACAATGCCCTCAATTCTTTTTCAACGCATCAAAAGCGAGAGTAGGAACTGGATCCTAGCGGGGGCCAAGGGCTTGGCTAAGATTTGCGAGTAATTCGTTTGTGTGTTGCGTTGTCGGCCTCCGGTGTTGTCGGGATGCCTTTTTAATTTTTTCGGCCTCGGCCGTGTACTCGCCTTTGCTCCTTCTTTATCAATATAAAAGGCAAAGCTTTTGACTTGTTTCTAAAAACAAATAGTACATAAACTCTAGATTCATCTTATGAACTTGTACTATACCTTATATAATTAAATGGGAGCTGATGAGGTGTAGCTCATCCAACTTAATTTGCAAAAAAGTCTCTAAGATGTGTAACCGACTAATTAACCAAAATACAGTCAAAATACTGCATAAAATTATTAAGTTATCTCTGGTAAAATTTATAACAAAATTGGGTAAAAATATAGGCATATAGAACTTAAATATGGTGCAAGTGGTATGTTTATTCATAAAAAAGAAAGAATATCAAGCTATTAATTATTATAAGCATCACTAATTTAGCATGCCTGGACCAATTAAATTGCTACATGTAAAACTTTAACCAATTGTAGAAAATCTAATAATTTTTAGGCAACGACCAATTACATTATTATAAAACATGTTATTCATCAATGGATATTTGGAAAAAACCAGTTTTGATTAGGTGGAACAATGCATTGATTATCAGAGTTACGTATTTTCATACCATTAGCTTACCAAGTTATTGTATGTGTTGTTTAGAATCTTGATTTCATATTGAAAATTAATTAAGCTCGGAGTTGAGTTATTTCAGTCTAATTCTCTTGATTGGGGAAATTTAATTGTGTATATGATACATAAATTCGATGCTATGGTTGAGCTTGATTTTTTTTATGGTTTGCCGAAGGGTTGAGTGTGTTATTTGTGGTCTTTTTGTAGGAGCTATGCTATATTCGTGCTCTACTTCAGACTTGGAGAATGTACACGTTGTTGTTTTGCTATTATTTCAATTCTTACAACTTATATATTTATTTGAGCTATTTATGAATTTGTAAGGCGCTACCGACAATGGTGAAAGTGGCTACTGTAATTATATCATCAAGCTCCTTTGTGTAGATGTCGTGAAATGTATAAATCCTCAAACTTCTAAAATGCAGCACATGTTAGAACCCGAGAAGTATATCTCCATTCTCAATTGTACTCAACTATATAATGACAACATGTTTTAATCGTAATTTTGCTCTTTGTGTTATTCTAGAATCATTTCTATCTCCTTTCTTTGTCGAACATTAATTAATATCTAATAACGACACTACCATTAAGCAACACATAGTCGAAGTCTAGAAGTATTACAAACTTCGTACAATTCAACACAAGAAATAAACCCATATTTCATAAGCCGAAAAGATTTGGAATAACAATTTTTAGGACTTTTTCCCCACTAGAATCAATAAACCTGGGTTCTCCATAGTCTTAAACCAAAAAAGTTGCACTCATTGACTTTATACATATTATCTACTAGAAATATACCCCACGCAATGCAGCAGATATCTTTTAAAAAAGTTATTATATAAATAAAGGCATATAAGACCCATAAAATATGAAATTGTTTATAGAAATATGTAAGATTCAATTCATCACAATTGTCGTAAGGCTATATTTAATTGACGTGATTTTTCATATTTGATAATTAAAATCGGTGACGTGGATAATTGGATGGGTGAAAAATAGATGTCATGGATATGTTGCATGTAAGAAAATATTGGCTTTTATAAATGTTAATGTGATGACATGGACATTTGGTTGGCTAAGAGAATGGATGATGTGGATAGCTTGCATGTTGAGATAGAAAAATAATTTAATACATATTAGTGGGGTTTTGTTTTATAAGAGTTATAGTTTTGATTCGTTTAAATGCAGTGTCGTCTGTTTCACTAGAAGTTTTGATGGTAGTGAATTACGGGCATTATGCTAGTAGCACATAAACTCCAGATTCATCGTATGTAGTACTACATTATAACTGGGAGTTTATGAGGCGTGGCCTGTCAAACTTAATTGCCAAAATAAAAAATTTAACTGGAGGAATCAATGAATTAGCGAAATATACAATGAAATTTCCATACAAAATAATTTATTCACACCTGGTAAAATCTATAACAAAAACAGGTAAAATGTATGGACATGCTATCGGCTTAGATAGACCTAAAATAGGCGTGGAATTGGCAAATTTATTCATAAAAATAAGGATATCAAGCTATTAATTATTATAATAACTACTAATTTAGCATGCCTTACATTAAAATATTGAACCAATCGTTGAGATTCTAACATAATTGTACCATCTAGAGTTAAGCATTCTGGGCCAATTAATTTGTTATAAAACATATTTGATTTTTTTGAACAAAGATGTATTGTAGTTTTAAAAATGTAAATGTTAAGTTTGGTAGTAAAAAGTTGCGGCAGTTAGTTATAGTATACTATCCGGTTGATAGTTGAATATATGTCATATGCTTTCACTTTCCTGAATAACCATTAAAACATTTGTTTTCGATTTAATGTTCACTATTTCATCAGCCTGGGAATGGTGCGGCCACATTTGGGCTTTTTGGTGCGGTTTCTCGGTTGGATTTATATGGTCTGGGCTCTAATGGACCGAAGAAAAAAATGGTGATGTGCGGTGAGGGTTGACAAAAAAATGGACTGGAATGGTGCGGTGCGGTGTGAGATTGAGCGGATCGAGTCCACGGGGTTCAACCTGCACACGCCCCTGTTCTGCTTTCTCGCGAGGCAGCGGTTGATCAGTTTTCTAAGGAATCCATCCACTCACCTATAGCTAGCAGCAAGGGAGCCAACAGCCAGCTGGAATCCACGGGTTCAGCCCGAATTACCCATGCGGAGCGGTGCGGCGGGGAAAATCCCATGCGGTGTGGGGTGGATTAGGGGTGGGTTTTGCCCCATTCTCAGGATGACTATTTTACTTTGTATTCCTAACCGAACCATCTGGACATTGTACATAAGTATCATATGAATGACATGATCTAGTGGCGGAGCTAGACGAGAACCTTGATTATGCAGGGTATTTAAGCTAAAAAAATAGCCTAGGGGGAGGGAGCGCTGGCTCCCCCTTGACTTCTACATAGCTTCACGAGTGACATGATCCATGTTAAGGGAAAAAATTCAGTTCTAATAATAAGTGTAACTCGAAAATATTCAGTTGTAACCTCCTGCTGTTACTACTTGAATGCCTCCGAGTACATCAAAACACTTCAGCATCTCACTATACAGGTCCTCTGAAACACAAACCTCCTGCTGTTACTACTTGAATGCCCATTAAGAAGGAAGTTTGACAGAAAATAGCTTCAGAAACCTGAAAGTATATTAAGAGAACAGTAAAATGCACGGGCCGTCCTAGTTTCGCAGGAGTGTCAAGTAGGTCCTAAATCTATGAAAATGCACGTCTAGGACCTAAATGTTTCGTAAGTGATTCATGGCAGGTCCTTTTCTGGTCTGACCAGCGCTGACCGTCGCCATGTCGACAATGGGGCCCAGGAGGCCAAACGGCTGCTCGGGTGCAGGAGACCTGACGCGATCGGCTCGACGGGCGCCGGCGTGGATGTCCCGTCCGGCGGGTGCTCCCAGTAGTAATGGTTGCAAGAATTCTTCCCCGTCTAAACAGAAATCAAAAGAGAAATCAAGAATGGCTTCGGCATTGAAATCCAAGCAAACACAAATTGGTACTTACGCGATGAGTGGGACACTTGTAGAACACACGCCCAGGATTGGCTTCTGATTTGGACACAAGCCGCACCGTGAGGCGAACTTCACATCACGGACAAGGCACCAACGCCAGCGGCTGCGGAAGCTAGGCTACTGTCGGCGGTGGAGTAGTTGGAGACGGGGCCAGCGACGAGGATGCCTTGCCCTTCATTCGCTTCCCAGCAGCCGAGCTTCCGGAGTGAGACATGGCGACGACGTCGCATGAGAGAGATGAACAGAGATGGGAGAAGACCTAGGGACTGGGGACTGAGAAGACCAGTAGTTATAAGGGTTCATTTGCAAAAATTTCCAACGACCAGTTGCGGGAAATCTCCCGCCTCACGCCCACTGTAGACGTGGCGACACTCAGACCAGAAACTGAAATTTCAAAAGTTCAAAAGTTCATTGCAGTATATTAAGTGCATCAAAAGTTCATTCTCAACTGAAATTTCAACATAAAAAGTAAGCTCCCAATTGACATAAACTCCTAATTCCAGGTCCTTGATTTTGGGCCAAAGCTCATTTAGCTTGCAAAAAGTTACACCAAGTAGCTAGAGAGCAAAAGTTTTTCTTTAGCAGCTGCCATGTCAAGGGGTCACACGGTTACATTTACATGCATAAGAGAGAGGACTCTACTAAACAAGTGCTGGTATGATTGACACAGGGCTTACTAAAGACATGCATACGGTCAACATAGAATACAAGATAATCGTCAAGGTTGCAGGGTCTGGCAGCCGAAGCAAAACCCCGGGTTAGACTGAAGATGAACTTCTGCTTGGGTTCGGTCTTCTTGTTGTTCATATGATAGACGCTGAACCCACGAGTTTGCTGAAACTGGCAGCCCAGGTATATCGCGCCGGCAGAAATGGAGGGGAATGTCTCCGTGGAGATGTGCACGCAGTGCGTCATGCCGACGAACACCGCGTACCGGCCAAGGCTCCTCACGGGGACCAGCCTCCTGCCGGCGATGTCCACCTCCAACACCTCAATGCGGCTGGTGATGCCACGGGCCGTGAATAGCTCCTCTGGATCGTAAGCCTCGGCGCCGCCGAACCGCTCCATGCCTCTCCAGTACCGCACCATCAGCATCCTCCCGCCGGCGCCGCCGACCAGGAACGAGAGTATGTGCTTGCACCAGATGTTATCTGCTTTGGCAAAGCAGCGCTGGTCAACCACCTCGACCAGCCGTGGTTGCGGCTGCTGCTCAAAAAGGTAGACCGAGCCCTCCGGCGAGCTGACGTAGCAGCGTCCTCCTAGGGACAGCAATGTGCAGAATAGTACCTTGCGAAGACTGTCCTCCATGGGGTGGGAGGCTCGGCCTGGGCTGACCAGAGTCCAGTGTGCATCGCCGGGTTTGGCGAAGATAATGGTATCTAAACCGGCTCTCAGGCAGAGCACGAGTGTGGGCGGGGAGGTGGAGTCGTCAAAACATGCGCCGTTGATCGCCCTTGGAATGACGCCGACGGGATCCTGCAACACCAGCGGGAGGTGTCCGCTTACACGACTATAGGGGCGGGGGGCGGCGACAACGATGCTGGAGACGGCCGGGAACTCAGTGACGGCGTTGGTGAGCGGGTCGAGCAGGCGAATGGCCTTGGTGGGCTTGTGGAAGAGAATGAGGAGCCCGTCGGCGGCGCAGAGGTGGCAGTGGCTGGAGAGCGCCGGGAGGAGGACGCCGAGAGAAGCCGCAGTGGCCAGGTTGAGGAGGCGGCGGTGGGGCTCGGCGTCTGGGGCGATGGCGAGCACCATCCAGTTGCGGGGGCGGAAGCGGCTGTCCAGGAGGCCTGCTGTGCGCGGGTCGGCGGTGAGTACGCGCCACGGCCTGCACACGGTGCGGAAGCGGGGGTACTCTGCCACGTCGAGGGAGAGCAGCCGGCCGGAGATCTCCTCAACAAGATCCGGAGGAAGCATGTTCGCCCAATCCCTCCATTCCTGCACTTCTGTCTTCCTCATGGATTCACCTAACGCGCCGAGCTGCTGAGCTTGACACCACCCCGATCGCTGGGAAGATTCTGCGAGGAGGAGCCGCCGACGCCGCGCTCGTGTCATCATTCCTTCAGATCCGGCGTCATCACTGGATCTCGAAGGGGGAACGGCAAGGCTCCGGCGCAGCGACGGTTGCCTCGTCATCTTGGCTGAGACCTGAGAGAGATCCCGGTATGAGCGGCAACGGGTTCGTCGGCGGCTTGATACAGTCCCGTATATCTGTTTGAATTTCAGTCAAATGTTTTGAGTGGACCTTTGTATGTTCGGCATTTTAAGTCCGGTGAACCAAATCGCTTGGATCAAGGATAGAATTAATTATTCGCAAAAAAGGAAATTATTAATTAACGCTATGCAAATCGTGGAGAAAATCCCTGATTGATTCCACTCCCGTCGCTTATGCCTTCTGTCTCGATTTTTTTTTCATTTCTCTCGCGCGGTAAAACGAAAAAAAGGTCTGGTGGTTATTTCCTGGAAAACGCTGGTTATCATCCGGGGATCGCATCCCCAGGTCGTCGCGTGACACGTACTCCCGTTCGCGACTAGGGAGACCCAATTATGTGTCCACACCTACGCGCTCGCGGCCCTTTCTTCTACCTCGTCTCCTCTTATATACTAGTAATTGTGCACGTGCAATACACGTGTTGGCTAATGCAATTTTTTAATTTCAAATTTCATGAGAAGCTCACATAATTCCTTATTCCCGATTCCTACATCTTATTTGATATATTTTGTTCCATGAATTACAGCAATCCCCCATAGTCATGTACCATACATAAACTTCATTTTCTGTATCACTATTCCCATAACTTGGATGTTCGATTTGCTGCTAAAGAGCACATCTGAGTGATTGCTAATGCAGAGTCCACGCTAGTTTTTAGTAATATGTTAAATCAATTGTACAATGTATGCTGCTGCTCCAAACAATAGAACTATAGTTGTTCGACCTGGTGCATCATGATGCTTGTTGTACTATTTCTTGTATCCCACACGATAAAAATTTATCGACATGAAGCTGACGAATCCGTAAGACCATTACCTACGAATTCATCCTTCTTATCAAATTTCAGAATGCACCTTTATGCTCAAAAACATAGAACACACATAACCTTACCATTTGAGCATAAACATTTATCATCAAACCAAACCATACCTTTTCCCCGAAACAACAGTTCTGTAAGTAGATCTATAGCTCATCTTCTTGGACCCTGCGATTCTGGTCACGGTCCTCCTTGCCTCAAAACATGAGATATATAAGATGAAACAATTATTTCAGAAACAATCATTATAGACATAATATATTCTTTATTTGCTGAAACGCCTCTGTCATTAAAGAAACAGGAATATACTTTCTTTGGTGAAACACATTTACAATTCAAATGATCTGATGGAAGAAATGAGAGCAAATGATCTGATGAACATTCTTCTGAAAATCGGGGTGCGGAAGTTGTTTGGACATGAAGTTGTCAAAAACCACACCCTTGTGTCCTTGTCAAATGGTACATATGCTAAGAAGGTCCATAAGATGATGATAGAGTATATGAGTTTTATTATGCTTCACTTCAGTCTCCATGTACAAGCTGTAATTTTGAAAAAAGAAGAAAGGCTGTCAGAACTACGGAGTAGACCTATCTGAACCAAAGCAAGTGTATGAAGTCAGCAGGTGGAATGAAATTTTCACAAACACAAGCAGAGATCTAATATCAGATTTTGAGAAAAAGTATTAACGTAAAGAAATGAATTAAAAGCTTATGAATGGAAAGGCATTGAGCATTCATAAAGCATCCCATTTTACCCTGATGTAGACAAGGGGGGTTCGGCTGTAGGTTGACTGTGGCTACATGGCGTCAAGGTAGTACTGCTTCATCCCATCTGGATCGAATTTACTTGCCATGAAGATAACGAAATACAGCAACGACATTAGCACAATTTTATACTTAATTTAGTCAAAGGGAGTATGTTCTGCACCTTAAATACCTTTTCATCCTCCCTTTGATTAAAGTGGCAGCCTCAATGGTGCTAGCGCTGACAGCTCGGGTCGGACAGGGTGTGGCAGGGATGCTGCAGTAACGGCAAGATGGGCTGTGGCCTGGGGTTGCGAAAGAACGGTCATGGAACTGTGGAAGCCATCTGGAGTCGATGGCGGTTACCATCCGCCTCACCGCGATCCGGACAGCACCGCCTCATTCGTCGAGCAGGTGCTTGAGGAAGCAGGACGTCAGGGGCGGCATCAACAGATGTTAGGCGGCATCCGCATCCACCGCACTCGCCATCCGCCCGAACAATCACCCGCTGCACCATCCACGGGCCATTCCCAAGCTGATGGTACCCACCGCCATTCGCCACGATGGCGTCTTTGACCTGTTGGGCATCCCACTCGGCCATACCAACCACCGCCGCCTTCTCGCTCCAGAACCACAGCTCCAACGCCTCCGCAGTCTCCTAGCTCACGCAGCCCACAGCTCGCCTCAGCTTGTGCATATACTCATGGGCGGACCCACCATCCCTGTTGCCCGGGCCAGTGCCCGGGCTTCTTCGTCGCTCGCCTCTGCTAATCACTGATTCGTCACGGCAATTTCCATCCCTCGATGGAGCTGTGCCCAGGCTTGAACCAGCCACTTCTTGGGCCATGCCCTCACGCTAGCAAATTTTGGGCCTCATACTGGGCCAGCTTCTCTTTATTTCTCCTACTGGACCAACTTAGCTAGTAGCAGATCGATCACATGAATCGATCCACACGTCCGCAGCAGCAAAAAAGAATCGATCCCCACTCGTCTCGTCTAGTCGTCTCCTTGCTCGTCTCTTCTGCGACTGAAACCCTAGTCGAGCGCGTCCTTCCGACGGGAAGCAGTCCGGCAAGGTGGCGACCTCCGGCCCTCCAAGGATGGCCTCCGGCTCCGCCGATGGGGTCGATCTTTCCACGCATCAGGGAGTATCCGGAGCTGCGCAGCCCGCGCCCGCGCGGGCAGGCGGCAAACGGAAGCGAGGCGGCGGCGGCTCGGGCGTGACGGCGACTACGGCCGGCAGAAGTGCGGGGGAAACTTCGACTGGCGGGGGCTCGACCCAGGGGCGGCGGTCTGGCTCAATCTCGGCAGGCAAAAGACAGCTAGGTTTGCATAATTGCACTTCTCAGAATTGCTGTTTGGTTCCCAATTTATAATTTAGCACCGCATTTGCTCAATTTAGATTTATAATGTACTCTGTATTTACAATGAAATGAACTTGAAGTGCTATTATTAAACATAAAATTGTTTAAATTACAGATATGAGTAGCTTTTTGGTTGACACGAGAAGCCTACCACAACCACAACCTGAACCGCAAAATGAGGAGGAGACCCATGTGTTTAATCCGGATGATATAATTTGTGATCCCGCTCTTCGACGACAAATTAATGATTACCATCCGGATGTTCAAGACCAAGTAAGAAGGGCATATCTTTTGAAGGGTCCAACACAACCAATTATGAACTTTCCCAAGAAGAAGTATGGAAATCGATCGAGGGGTTTTGTAAAAGATTGGTATGACAAGTATGATTGGATAGAATATAGTGAGTCTCAAGATGTGGGATTTTGTTTCCATTGCTTTCTTTTTAAGCACATGGGAAGTACACAACGGTTTGGTCATGATGTCTTCACCAAAACCGGATTTAGTGATTGGAAGCATGCTTACAAAGCTTTGCCCGACCATATTGGGTGCATAACTAGTGACCACAATAACGCAAGAATGAATTTTGATGCTTTTCTTAATCAAAGACAAAGTGTGTCTAGTAAGCTATCTCGTGCAACCAAGAAATCGGAGGAACTATATAAAATCCGTTTGACTTCTTCAATGCATTGTGCTAGATTCCTCATTGGTCAAGGCTTGGCTTTTCGTGGCCATAATGAATCTATTGGTTCATTGAACATGGGAAATTTTCTTGAGATGGTAGAATGGTATAAAGAGAAGGATGAAAAGGTGAAGCATGCTTATGGTTATGGTAGAAATTCCAAGATGGTTTCTCCCAAAATTCAAAAGGATCTTGCCAAGGCTTGTGCACAAGAAGTCACCAAAGTAATTATGGGAGAAATTGGTAATAAGAATTTCTCCATTCTTATTGATGAGTCACGTGATATATCCGTGAAAGAGCAAATGGCGGTGATGTTGAGGTAGTTAGTGCTCCATTTTTCATAATTCAATTTGCTTATTGTTCCATAGCTTCATTTAACCTTTTGGCATCATTTTGTTGTAGGTATGTGAACAATAAAGGGGAGGTTGTGGAACGGTTTCTTTCTATAAATCATGTCCATGAGACTACATCGGAGGCACTAAAGGTAGCTCTTGTTGGTATTCTAGATCATCACAAGCTATCTATTCATCGTATACGAGGTCAAGGTTATGATGGGGCCTCAAATATGAGGGGTGAATTTAATGGCCTACAAAAGAAGATATTGGATGAAAATCCCTATGCTTTCTATGTTCATTGTTTTGCCCACCGTTTACAATTGGTAGTTGTCTCCGTTGCTAGTTCTTGCTCATCCATTCATGATTTCTTTGAGTACACCTCCTTGATTGTGAACACAACAAGTGCATCTTGCAAGAGAAGGGATGTGCTTACGGAAGAACATCATCAAAAATATTTTGGATTTGCTTGAGAGGGGTGAGATATCTAGTGGAAGAGGTTTGAATCAAGAAACAAGTCTCACTAGGCCCGGGGATACTAGGTGGGGTTCACATTATACAACTTTGCTTCGTTTGGATGATATGTGGTTGGCAACATTAAAAGTTCTTCGTGAGGTCAATGATGAGGGGCGTGGACTATCACAAGCGGCGGGTTTAATTGAGAAGATGGAGGATTTCAAATTTGTTTTCATTTTGAAGCTTATGATAAAGTTGCTTGCCATCACAAATGAGCTTTCACATGTCTTGCAAAGTAAGGATCTAAATATTGTTCATGCAATGGAACTAGTTAATAATGTGAAAGATCGGTTGATGGCCATGAGGGAAAGTGGTTGGGAGCCTTTGTTTCATGAGGTCCAACAATTTTGCGGTTCCAAGGGTATTCCGGTGCCACAAATGGATGAAGAAGTACCGGTTCGGGGTCGTTCGAGGCTTGATGGGATGACATACACTAAGCTTCACCTTTACAAAGTTGAGATTTTCTATGTTGCCGTTGACAAGATATGTGTTGAGATGAATCATCGCTTTTCTGAAGCTTCTAGAGAGGTTTTAGTTTGCTTCTCTTGCCTCAATCCGAAGAATTCTTTCTCTATGTTTGATGTGGACAAGCTTGCTCTCTTGTCCACAATTTATCATGCGGATTTCTCTAATGGTGACCGTGCAACCATAAGAGGCCAACTTGAGACTTACATTCACCATGTGAGAGCCCATTCCGCCTTCTCTACTTGTAATGATCTTCAAAGTTTGGCTATGAAGATGGTTGAAACGGAGAAACATTTGGTTTTCCCTTTGGTCTACAAACTCATTGAGTTGGCTTTGATATTGCCGGTGTCAACGGCATCCGTTGAGAGGGCTTTCTCGGCAATGAAGATTATCAAGTCGAAGTTACGTAACAAGATGAAAAATGGTTGGTTCAATGACTTGATGATATGTTACACCGAGCGGGAAATATTTAGGCAACTTGATAATGATGCTATTGCCAAGCGGTTCCAAGCCATGAAGACAAGGAAAGTACATTTACCTAAAAGGCCTAGGCCTTGTTAGAACATGATTGACGGTATGTTCCTTTTCTCGTTAAGTTTATCTTTCGTTGGTACCATCATATAATATTCTTACCCAAATTTCTCTTGTTGTGTACAGACTTTAGGTGCATTTGGACATTTTGTGCTTTTGTGGCCGACCATTGGAGCTTCAATTGTCTAGTACTCATGAACATTTGAGCTTTTGTGGTCCACCGTTGGAGTTCTTATTAAATATTAACAATCTCATATTTAGTATCGCTGAACATTTATATGTGATATTATGTTTCTATGTACTTTGTCCGTCTCTGTATATGAAAACTCTTGTGTTTCCCTAGATTGGTGTTTACATTTGCCGATGTGTGTGCAATTTTTTTTGTTCCACTTTGGTGTGCCCAGGCTTGGAAAATTTTCTGGGTCCGCCTTTGCATATACTCATACACCTTGCCGGCATGCCCCGCCTTCGCGCTTACCTCAAGCAGCGCGGCGAGCTCGGGCTCCTCGGGCGAGACGGCGGAGGCCACCATGTGGGCCTCGACGGCGTGCGCCTTGCCGGCCTCCCCGGCGCGCCGGAACGCCGCGAGCACGGGACTGTAGGAGCGGAGGCGCGGCGCGACGTTGTATTTCTCGCGCATGGTGGCCACGAGGTCGAAGACCTCGTCGGCGGCGGCCGCGGCCTCGGGGTCGGAGGCGACGACGCGGGCGAGCGAGGTGATGGTGGCCTCGGACGGGGCGCCCCAGCCTTCAGCATGTGGGCGAACACGCGGCGCGCGGCGGCGACGGCTGGGTGGAGCGGGAAGGAGGCGCGGTCGGCGGAGGTCGTCCGGCCGGAGACACCGGCGGCGGCGTCGAAGGCATGGATCAGGCGCTGTAAGGAGGCGGCGGCCGGCGGGGCTGGGCGTCTCGTGGAAAAACGCGGATGGATTAGGAAACGTGGGATTGATTAGCGGAGATTGATTCGCGCTTTTGTGATTTGGGCATGTCGAGCCGATTATGTGTGCGGTGACCGTGTGGCGTCCGACACTGTTTTACCGTCAAACACGGGACTGACTTGCGCCGTTGGATATATTGATGAATGGGTAGGATCTGTTGGATCCCCACACTCTGTGCCTTTTTATATTAGTGGTGATGATACTAGGAAATGTCGCGAGGCGATACGCCGCGCCCGTTGTGATACAAAATTGTGAAATCCGCTGGAATTTGGTTTTTTTTATTTCGGCAAAAAATACAAAAATTGTTTGGAAAATTAATCCAAAAAATCTGCAACAAAACGAACATTTCTTAGTTTATGTGAAAAGTTTAAAAATTTCTTAACTTTAAGAATTTCTTAGTTTCACTGTTGTACACAATGGATATTTGGTGCAACCTTTATGTGTAAAGTTTGAAAATTTCTTAAATTTGAAATTTTCTTGGAGGTAGAGGAGACGACGGCGGAGCTCCTTGTGTGCTTCGATTTGTCGGGGGAGGAGCTCTGCGCCGGCGGCGTCTCCGTTCGAGCGGAGGAAGAAAGAGGAGAGGATGAAGGCGAGGAGGACCAGTTCACAAATTTCACAACATGCAGGGCCTTTGCGTAAAAATGCCACACATACCGTTGTTGGGCGAGGTGGCTACCTCGAGTTTCAAAATTCTGTAATCCGTAAGAATTTGTCTTTTTTTTGCGCAGCAAAAAATACAACGAATTTGAAGATTGGAGAGAAATATGTTTATGTCCGTCAAAACCAAAAGGTTAAAATATAAAAGTTGTTCGGAAGGTTGATATTCATCTACTCGGGAAAGAAAAAATTAAACGGATGACTGAGTGCGACGAATTTGGTAAAATTCGTTAGATGTTTTTACGAGTTTGAATCCAAAATTAAGGTGTTAGAGTCGACCAATCTCGAAACCGATCACGGGAATGGAACCTGCTCGTCGGCGCGCATATATTTCATGTACATATTATCGCGAAAAGGGCAAAAAAAAACTGTAGAAGTGCGGTACTGTAGCACTTCTACATTACCCGTCGACGTGGCCACCGGACCGATCGCTGAAGGGGAGCCCTTTTATATATAGATAGAATTCACGCCATGGATCGATCTCTGAGACGGGCAAAGAGCAATGGACGGAGGAGATGAGGGATGGGTTTGGCCGGAGTGGGATTCGACGGGCAGCTGGAACCCTAGCCGCTGGATCTCTGATCTTGAGGGTGATATGAGTGTTTGGATGGATTCTATGGCGCAGGGTGAGGCGGCAGTAGTAGCAGCGGATGATGGTGTGGAGGTTGCAGCGATGGAGGGCCGCAAACGACAGTTATATGTACCTGATCTAATTCGGACATTCTATATTTTGGACATAAAAATGTAACACAAAAGAGCCATTTTTGTGCGTTGTGTTAAAAATACAAAACAAAATCTCTCATGAAAAGTAATTCAGGAACACCACAATTTTCTTTTCACGCAAGTCACAAAAAGTACGATCTGTAATCCGAAGAAGGTGTCGGAAGTTATATGTATCAGTTGTACTGCTTTTAGGTTATTTTCTCGCGACAGTTTTAACGGATCTGAAGGAGTATCTTTTTTTCGCCAATATGGCCTCCTTTCTTTTTTAACACCCACGGGCATTCATCAACCCTCTAGACAAGTGCACCCGCACTTGCCGCGAAATCTCCAGCCACGCCCTATGTTTTCTTTTCGAATGAAAATAATGTATTTTTTCATCACGCCGACTAGAAACGATCGAGACTCGAGAGAGTAGTTTTGCCGTTTTGGAGATGCTATGATCGAGTAAGCAACTCTAGTTGATCAGATCAAGCTAGCTATATAGCCTGCACAGCGCCGGGCTAGCCTAGCCACATTGGAAGGTCGAGAAATACGGCACGTGTTCATCCACTCCCCTTCTCCCATTTCAAAAGTCAATAGAGAAGGTAATCATGGACCGACAGAACTACTACTTCAAATTAAGAAGTGGCCACGCAGATTTGCAGCTCCCGAGCTACAGTGAACCTGATATTTGAAAATTTTAAATTTATGTTTCAAAAAAATCTGAAAAAAATTCCTGAGATACTTATTCATGTTTGTTACGTGCGTGCCAATTTATGGTGCAAAAAACGTCGTATTCCGAGCTGTATAAAAATAACGAAATTCTAGCCAGTAAATAGTGTGTAAAGTGTGCAAAATCTGTCAGAATTTTCACTTTTTTGTCTAGCCCAAAATATAATGAATTTCTTTACGAAATTTCTGGCGTACCTGTGGGATATGTATGTGTGTTGGTGTAAATGTTTTCAGATTTTTTGGATGCAAAAAAGTGCGATTTTCAAAACATTCAAATAAAGGGTGCAGTGGTGCTCGGGTGCTGCTGCGGATTTCCGCCATATACTGGAGTACTTCTTTTCTTCTCGACGGAAGTTTCGAGGTTTCATGATGACTAGATTCCTTGGCGCGGCTTGCCGCGCGCCACCCGCCGTTGACACTGGTTTTCAGTTTGCAAAACGCTATACCAAACATTCATAATATGACAGAATAAGCTTTATAGGTTTAGAGCAAAGCACATTGCTCTTACATACACAAAGTCTACACCCATAAGTCTATAGGATAAGTAGGATCTTAACTACAACACCTCAATCATCATCACCTCGATCCTAATTGTACTTTGGGCAGGTAAGACAACTTCTTCAGCGTCTCCTCAAGCAGGACAGTGGTCGCAATCTCGATAAGCTCCATGTGAAAGACTGTGAAATCATTTTGGAAGTAATAATCAGGTGTCGTCATGCAGCTATGAAGGATAATGGCAATGCAAGTCAATATAGTTCCCCATCTTAAATTATGTAACTGGTAGAAAGGATACAGACTGGAAATCAATATAGTTCCCCATCTTAAATCTATTAACACGCTGAATCTAGCAATCCTAATTCACATAAGCATCTAAAATGTAATCGTGAGACCTGCAAGGACAGATAGACACACATCTAGAACAGATAAATTAACCAGTCAGGATAATCACACAAAGCTATATTGTTCCATAAGTAAAATGAATCACAAATCTAGCAATCCCAATTCACATACATCATCTAAAAGCTAGTTTTGTGACTTGCAAGGACAAATAGACACACAGCTAGAACAGATGAATAAGCTGGCAGGATAATCACACAAAACAATCTTGTTTTCATTACCAAACTGAATTGGTAGCTAGATGAAACAATTAACCAGAGGAAATCGGTATAACAATTAACTTCTAGATGAAACAATTGGCAGCAACCACCAAGAGTTTCATACTCGATTAATTTCTGGAACAAACAGATGAGAGGGCCAGCCTCAATTAAGTAGCTAAATTGGATTATGACCTCTCAAAAAGAAATTGAGGAGAAAAATGGATCCTGACTAAATGCTAGAGAAAGCTGCTACAAATTGTCATTAACCAAATGTACTTAACAGCAAACCAAAATAAAAATAGGAGGATATCTCAAGCATTTATATTCAATCTAGAACGCTACAGGTGTAATAATCCCAACCAGTAAAAATTGTAGTTAGTTTGGTAGCTTAAGTAGAAATACTCAGCCCTGTAACTGTAACTAAGCCTAGGGGTGAGAAAAAGGCTTTCTTTACTAAGGAACTTTCAGGTACACAGAACTGGAGATTGGCATCATCATCAATATTCCTGAGCCAATGCTGCTTTGTGTTCGGCACACAACCAACAATAAAGAAATACAGAGTGGAGAGAGTTTTATACTTGACGGAAAGAGCACATACCGCCAGCTCACAGTAGCAACACACCTGGAAGAAAAAAAATGCAAAGATGATTACGTGACCAATATTCAGAAAAGAAAAACGTAGCAATGTAACAATTAACACGCTGAGATAAATATAAATCAAGCAATCATAATTCACATAAAGCATCTAAAAGCGAGTCCTACGGCCACAATGACAGATAGACACACAGCTAGAACAGATGAAGAAACAAAGCTATTTTCTTTCCATAACTAAACTGAACCACAAAGCTAACAATCCTAATTCAGATGAAGCATCTAAAAGATAGTCCTGTGACCTGCAAGGACAGATAGACATAGCTAGAACAGATGAATAACGATAATCACATCAATCATAATATATTGAATGCATAAAAGCATAAGATATGAGCAACTAAAAATGGTGTATCTTCCCTGTACAATATTCAACATTCCTATCTTGTGCAACCACTTACAGTTATTTTTAAGAAAACGAATTCACCGTAGAAATTAATTCATGTGCTACAATTGGCTTGTATCTATCCTGATAAGAAATGTGTGACGATATTCCAGGTACATTAGACCATACATGTCAGATAAACCAAATTACCACGGATGTACCAGATCTATTGCCAACAGGCCCACACAATTGGTCATTTCCATGGAGAAAGGAGATGCTGAGTAAAAACCTATATTTTCTAGCAAGAGGAAGAGTTTGCTCTTGCTGCTGAGCAAACCAATGTGGCGAAACATGGTTAGAAACCAGAACACACCAATGAAGGGATGCAATATTGACTGAAACTGGGAATCGACTAAAAATTCAGAAATGGCATGATCCCTTGTTTTATATTCCCATAATATTACAACTAATTGGTGTTTTATGTTAGTCTAAATAATGTATGCCTGCATTCCAGTAAACAAACTACATTCAGTGGTTTGATGGATAATAATGACTCTGAACTGGCTAGAAATAAAAGGTGTGGATAGACCATTAAACTTCCATAGATATTTCAGGTGAGTAGTACTGTAGTAGAAGAAACCGAGTAGACAAATTTGAGCCAAGTTGGAATGCTTACTATGGCTAAAGAGGATACAGCAAGACACCTTGTCGTTGACCACTACAACACTCATGGCCGCAACACCAACGCCTATGTCACCATGCCCTCATGTGCCTTCTCCAGCAGGAAAGGCATGGGAGTCGGCAGCTCCTCTCCCCGCCTTGGTGACCTCTTTAATCTTTTGGGTATATCTGTAGAAAATTCACAACACTGAGAATGATACCATACAAAGGCTGAATCTGTACAAAACTTACAGCGACGTGGATTCTAAATCAAATAATTATTAGCTGATGTGTGTCTCAAATATTCTAGCACAGTTATATCTCCCCACGAATAACTCAGCTATTCAAAAATAATAGCTTGCACGGTCAATTCGCATAACCAAGATAAGCAATATATTGTATATGCAAGCCACAGCTAAATTTCAGAAAAGAAGCTATTGAGTAGAATGAATATTACATAGATTAATGTTCCCCTGCAGCCCACTTGCCTTTCCATCGAGCACGTTGCAGGCATAAATAAGCGGGACAAATAAAGATAAAAAATTGTGGGGATTAAATCAAAGAGGGTGGGGTTCCTGCCAGTGGCGGTGTAAGATATTTGTGCATAGCTAAAAGTGACACAACTGATGAAGAAATGCATCATTGCAGTGTAGCATATAACCAAAATCATTAGCTCAAATATCTAAACTCAGTTTACCTTAAAAACACAACCATCTGTGGAGAGACTTGCTGATATAGGTGAGGAAGAAACAATTAGTTATCTGAAAATGGATAATGAACCATTTTTGGATGGAACAGAACACAAAGCAACATCTTGCACTTCGAATGACATTAAAATCTTCAGTTGACTCCTGCAGGCATATATACATAGCAATGATCTTAAAATATGTAGAAGAGAAATTCATGTAGAAGAAGGTGACATGGAAAAAACAAACACAACGCTGATGAAATATGTAAAATGAGCAGGGTAAAAGGCAACCAAATCTTGCTTCATATCAGTATAATAAAGTTATTTTAGTAAATGATAAATCTGTAATGAATAAAAATTATGAAACATGTGACTGTATAGCTACAGGTAATTTTTATTGAACAACATTTTCGTGGTGAAAACTACCTAGAGCACTAAAGGTTGCAAGTGAGGCAAAATAAAAAGAAATTTACCTTTTGTGAAACTGGACCTAGAGCACTGAAGGTTGGGGTGCCCTTCTTGAGGCCAAGGACGCCAGTGACAGTGCTGCAAACACCATGGGCTCAAAATCCTTCACAACTTTATTAATCATTGCAAGCAAAAAACTGCAGGCTGATAATTATCAATGGAACATAACGGAACTTTCTTGATTATCCAAACTGATGCTAATATACCAACACCCTATAACAACCTGCAACAACATAAACAGACGTTTGAGAAAATCTGGCAAAATTTACAGCATGAGATATTAAATGCAGAACATAAATTGATGGCCATATAGCTAAGAAGGAGTGATGTTTAACTTCCACATTACGCTAATTCTTTAAGAGTTGAAATCTTGCATAGGTTCAGAGCACATGATAACAAAAAAATAATTTACTTGATACACCAGCGAGAACACATGGTTGATAAATGTTGCATCTATCCAAAATAAACAGGAAAGGTAACGAAGAACAAAACATGTTACTTGAAGGTAAATTCATTGAAAAACTTGCTGTTTTTAGGGAACTGAAAAAGTTGCTTGCAAATTCCTATACAATGATGAAAATTTACGAAGCACCCATGCGATGACACAGAGATATGAGACACAGTAATTTTTTTAGAAACAACCATACAACGGTATGGCTAGTATATAGAAATGATTGATAAAATTGTTTGGAATGAAGTTAAACAAAGATCAAAATACTACCACATTTTTTGCCTCCATGTCTCTTTCCAAGTCCTAAATGACTGAACGATCATATATTTTCTAAATCCATGTGGTACATGTAAAATACATCATACAGCAGTAGCACTACAATTTGAGATAGAAATAACACTTAAGCATGAATAAAAAGAGGTTAGCTTGTAGCTTGCTTACCGAATGATATATGCTTCCCTGCCTCCCAACTTCCCCTTCCAAGAGCAGGTCAGCAGCAGCATCAATCATCCACCCAGCAAGCAGGAAGCAAATCAACATCATCAGGATAACAGCAGGCGAGCATGAAGACATACAGTCCAGCACGCATGCAGCCCTACATCAAGCAAACACACACGCATCAAGCAAGCAGCACAGCAGGCAACAATCAACCACGAGGGGAACATGGATTTGAATTTGGGAAGGTACCTTGCTGGGCGCTGTCCAAGGGCACGACGGCTGAGGGAACTGTAGCCGCCGGCGAGGTGACACCACGAGGCGGAGAGCGATCCCAGGCGGCGGAAAATCAGGGTGAGGGCCAGCAGCATCTCACATCGGCTTGACCCCGCCTTGTCCCTCCGCTGTGCGACCGCCGCCGGCAGCCCCAGGGCCTCCCGTGCGTGCCTCCGGCGGCCGGTGTGAGCTCCTCCTTGAGCTGGGAGAGGGCCTGGACTCCTGTCCGCGACCGTGGACGCGGGCTGGAGGTCGCCGGGCCGCGCGGTGTGCGAGAGGTGGAGGCGCGGGCCGGGGATCTGGGCGTGGAGGCGGAGGGCAGCGGGGCTGGCGGAGGTGCTCCCCTCCTTGCCGGGCGGAGCCGGAGGACGCGTAGTAGCAGGACGTCGGCGCGCCCGGATGGCAAGACGACGGAGCAGTCCGTGCGTGGAGCGAATTGCCGGTCGGAGCGGCGGCCAACTGGAAGGGAGAGACGGCCCGGAGCTGAGAGAGTTCGCGGCGGGGATTCCGGATCCGGTCGCGGCGACGGCGGAGGAGCTCGGACGGAGGAGATCCGGCCGGCGGCGTCGCGCACGCACCGGTCGCCAGCGGCGTCGTGAGAGCCCCATGAGCAGCGCGAGAGAGAGGAGAGAAGGAGTGAGTTATGTGGACGTTTTTTGCTCGGATACCCCTGCCTTTTCCGTAAAATGCAAAAGAGTCCTTTGCGGGCGGTTTTTTGCAAAATGGCCGACGCGCACCGAGGGCACGACGCGGTGTGCCCCTGTCGAGCGGGACCGGCGAGGGACCGGCGACGCTCTGGCCCCACAGTCAGTGACCCGGCAAACACACACCACGACGGTGGAGGAAATCACTGTTGCTGCTACCGCGAACGGACGCTCCAGATCGCGCCACAACTCCTCGATCCGACGGCCAGGAATCCAAACGAAGGAGAGAGCCCCTTGGGGTCACCCCATTTACCTGTGTGAATGCATCGATAATCATTGTGGCCGCCGATGGATGAACGGTTCAGATCAACCGGCCGCACGAGGCGTTCACGACATGCACCTCTCGTCCAAGTACAGCTACAGCCTACAGGAAGCGCAAGTCAACAATAGGTTTTGCTGTCGACACTTGATAGCGACTGATAAGTGAGCTTCAGCGGCACTTGTGGGCCCTAGGCGTCAGTGTTTTGTCACTCTTCGGACTTCGGTGCGAAGGCTGGAGAACGGTAGGCGCGACGATCCTAGACAAGGTTTTTCTGTGATTTGCAGAACTAGACGGGCTTTAGCTGCAACATACTGTAGTATATCTACGTACCTACGTGTGCGGTGTATGGTTTCCGAGGTATATTTTGGCCCGCCGCTAACCCATCACCAGGCCACATGCATGGTGTCCAGTTTTCTAATACAGGCCACACGCATGTACGCGTCTCCAATTGCTAGGGATGAAAACGGAGCGGAAAGTTTCCGACTTTTTCGCGGAAAAACGGAAACGGAACGAAAATATGGAAGTGGAAACGGAATTTTGCAAAACGGAAACGGAAACGGAAACTTTTATGCGGAAACGGAAACGGAAACGGAACAGCGTATTCCGGTGGAACGACCACGGAAACGGAAATTCTGTTTCCGGCAATACGGAACTTTCCGTTTTTTGCTACGTGGTGCTATCTGAATGCAACAGGCCTAACAATTTTAGTGAGAATACCGAGGCAGATCCAAAGATCTAAACAAAAAAAGTAAAATATATGAAGTGACCATGTTTAGGCCCTACGTACTTGCATATTATTTCCCTCTCAAGGCATTTCCGGTTCGGCATTTCAGTGTTGCGCTAGGTTTAGAGACGATAGTAGGTATTGTTTTTGCCAAAGTTGATAACTTAGAAACACTATATTATACTTTAATTTCTTCCATCTTATTAAATTGATAAGGTTGTTGGTTTGCTTGAGTTTTCCTGCATTATTCAAGGGGTCGCTTGGTTCCGGCAAACATCTGCTTTTTGTTCCATGTCCGCACCGTATTCGGTCTGTATCTGTTTCCGACAATATTTGTTTATGTATTTGTTTCCGGGGTTTCTGTATTCGTTTCCGCTTCCGCAAAAAAATATGAAAACAAATGTGGCACCACCCAGTTCCGTCCGTATCCGCTCCGTTTTCATCCCTACCAATTGCTTTGCGTTCTTGACAAGAATGCACAGCAACAGAAATAATCTTCACAATATGCAAAAATAGGTTATTTGCTTGCATGCCCGTACGAGTACGAGACAAAAAGAGCATGGAATATATCGAAAACCTACTAAAATGGAGCCCGGGCTACATGATGCCCGTTTTTACAAAAATTGAAATAGACATTTTTAAGTTTCTAAAAATCGAGAAACAATTCCGAATGTAGATATTGTCGAGATCTACAATCGTGTAAATTTCCAACTCCAAATTCGTCGTATTTTTGGCTGCACGATAAAAACAAATGGGTTGATATGTGTGATGAACAATACACTGTTTTCAAATTTTCCCTGATTTTGTCCTTTTTGTACAGCCCAACATACAAAGAGTTTCAAGGTAAAATTTTATACTCTTGTAGATCTCGATACTATGTAAACATGTGATTTTTTTTCACCATTTTTGAAAAATCAAAAATATCATTTTGTCAAAAAAAAAAAGGGCTCCATGTAGCCCGGGTCCCAAAAATCCACTCTCTGGAATATATTTCATTTCTCGTTTTGTAATACAACCAAGCGGAGAGATTTCTTCTATTCTGTGGCGGCTTTCCTTCCCACCCTTTTCCTCCCACGAACGGCGAGCAAGATCATCTGTGACCCACAGTTCTTCCTCACCCTCTCACAGCTTTTCCACCACTGCACATATGGGAATCACCGTCCCAGTGTGGTGATCTTGTTACTGGTTGGAATGCTTCTGATTATGCAGGGTATTAAGCTACAAAATCTAGCCTAGGGGAGGGGGCAGTGGCCCCCCTGACTTGTACATAGCTCCGTGAGTGAAATGATCCATGTTAAAGAGAAAGAATTCAATAATAATAATAAGTGTAACTCGAAAACATTCAGCTGTAACCCGTGTGCAACTAGAAAAAAATGTGTAAACCAATAAAAGATTTGGCTGTGAAACTGCGTGCAACCATAGTGTCGTCCTCGTCTCTCGCATCACCTCCCAAGACATAGATACAAAATACGCATTTTTTCTTTCCTCCCCGACGGCGGCGACTCCCACACCGATCTATTCAGCGACTGATCGTTTCTACTCCGGCACCAAAGTGTCGTCCTCGTCTCTCGCATCACATCATCTTCTTTATCTCTAATACGGGATCCGTAGTGTCGTCTCCACCGACGGTACAGACTCTTCTCCTTCTTCTTCTTCGGCCCTAGCTCCTCTCCCTCATCTCCCATGGCGCAGATAAATCACTCTTTCTGTCTCCACCATTATGTGATAACATGTAGGGTCGATTTACCCCAATACTCATGCTAGCTCGAATTCATTAGGACGATTGGTCAGCAACACTCATAATTGTGATTCACGACATGTATCCTAATTCCTAAGTCTTCACAAAAGAGCAGTTAGGCACAATGTCTATCTTAGAGTCACCTATGATGCTTCACAAAATAGGAGTTATCACCGAAAATGTAATTATAAACTCCTATTTAATTGGTATTGGTTTAGACCATACCGATGAACTGCGACTAGTAGGTATGACTGGATTTAATTATCTACGCGTGAACTAAGGAACAACTAATTTTTTGATAATCAGTGTGTGATGGCCGTGTAATATGGTAAGATATTTTTTGTTTTGCTATGTGTTGTGCTGTGTTTTGAATGAATAACTCTGGTTTCTTTAATTTACTGAAATAGGGGTGACTCCTTTTCTCTAAAAATGAACCGAACATACCCTTAGCAGTTAGCAGTATGCGAAAGGATCAGTCTTGGTTGTAGTTTTTTTTATGGAAACTTGGTTGAAGATTTGAACTAGAGTCATCTTTGTCTGAAGTTTTAACCAAGTGCAGTTTTATTAATTTGAACAGCCGGCTCAGATCGTTCATACATAATGTCACGAGCTACGAGCGTACCTCTCTATCTATGCAGTCGGCAGTCCCCATCACCATTGAGCGCTTCACATGCAGCAGAGCAAAGCAGAGGGTATGTCATCTTCTTCTCCCGTCACGAGCCCCCTGCGCCGCTTCCCTTTTCCTTTCTACTCTCCACGGCACTAGGAAACACCGCGGCTTCACGACCCCACCCTCTCGTCGTGTTCGATTTGAACCGCCGCCACCTTCGAGTTCGCGGGAACGAACGAAGCCACACGAAGAAAGAAAGAACCATGTCGGTGTCGGCGTCGGACATGGCGGCGGTGAAGACGTCGTCCAACGGGATATGGCAGGGCGACGACCCGCTGCACTTCGCCTTCCCGCTGCTCATCCTGCAGACCCTCCTGATCCTGCTCCTGAGCCGCGTCCTGGCCTTCCTCCTCCGGCCGCTCCGGCAGCCCAAGGTGATCGCCGAGATCGTGGCCGGCATCCTGCTCGGCCCGTCCGCGCTCGGCCGCAACAAGGCCTACCTCCACGCGCTGTTCCCGCCATGGAGCGCGCCGGTGCTCGAGTCCGTCGCCAGCCTCGGCCTCCTCTTCTTCCTCTTCCTCGTCGGCCTCGAGCTGGACCTCCGCTCCGTCCGGCGCAGCGGCCGCCGCGCGTTCGCCATCGCCGCCGCCGGCATCTCCCTCCCGTTCGCGTGCGGCGTCGGCGTGGCCTTCGTCATCCGCCGCGCCATCCCGGGCGCCGACCAGGCGGGGTACGCGCCGTTCCTGGTGTTCATGGGCGTGGCGCTCTCCATCACCGCGTTCCCCGTGCTGGCGCGCATCCTCGCGGAGCTTAAGCTCCTCACCACGTCCATCGGCGAGACGGCGCTGGCGGCGGCGGCGTTCAACGACGTGGCGGCGTGGGTGCTGCTGGCGTTGGCCGTGGCCATCTCGGGGAGCGGCGACGACCGGCGCAGCCCGGTGACCTCCCTCTGGGTGCTCCTCTCGGGCGCGGCGTTCGTGGCCGTGTGGATGCTAGCCGTGCGTCCGCTCATGTCGTGGGTGGCGCGGCGCTCGGACGCGGGCGGCGGCGGGGACGCCGTGTGGGTGGCGGCCACGCTCGCGGGCGTCCTGGCGTCCGGGCTCGCCACCGACATGATCGGCATCCACGCCATCTTCGGCGCCTTCGTGTTCGGGCTCACCGTGCCCAAGGACGGCGCGTTCGCGGGGCGCGTGACGGAGCGGGTGGAGGACCTGGTGTCGGAGCTGCTGCTACCATTGTATTTCGCGTCGAGCGGGCTGAAGACGGACGTGGCCACCATCCGCGGCGGCGGCGCGCTGGCCATGCTGGCGCTGGTGATCGGCACGGCCTGCGCGGGCAAGATCGTGGGCACCTTCGCGGTGGCCATGGCGTGCGGGATGGGGGCCAAGGAGGCCATCGTGCTCGGCGTGCTCATGAACACCAAGGGACTAGTCGAGCTCATCGTCCTCAACATCGGCAGAGAACGCAAGGTGAGTACACACTACACGTACACATAACCGTGGTATGCTTGCTAGCTAGCTATAAGGTGCCGTATACCTCCTCCGTTTCTAAATACAACATGTTTTAGTTTTTTCCCGATTCAAACGTATCTAGACATATCTTAGCGTGTTCATTCATTAATTTCGGTCCGTATTTAGTCCACGTTAGAATAGCGAAAACATTTTAAAAGTTTGAATAGAGGGAGGACATGGCATTTGCGTATAATTCATGTTTTTTCGTTGTTATTTGTTGCGCATTAGTTTTAATAACTACTCCATGTACTCACTCTGTTATAAATTAACAACGGAAAAACGCAAGAAAATAGAGAGTAGTTATTGAAACCAATACGTATTTTAGTGGGTAATTCACTTATATTACTCTATATTTGATCATATTAGAATGCCTAAAACATTTTATATTATGGAACAAATGGAGTATGTATATACATAAGTGGACACGGGCGTATGCTATTCTGCGCCGTGTGTACATTTGATTTCGTATGATTGTACACGGGTACATGTGAAGTGAGTCAAAAGAGGGGCTCTCGTGAGGACAAAAGCAGGAGTCACCTGCTAGCCGCTGCTTCATGTGGCTTCGGCTTCCTTCTCTCTTTGTTGGGTGTCACTTGAAACATGGGACACCTTTTCCAGTTATACTCTGCCATGGCAGCTTGTGAATGATGGACTTGGTAGGTTGAGTTTCTTTTTCTTCTAGGCCAACGAAGTTATCGGTAAGCGGTGGCACATGAACCTTCTCTCTCGAACACCACTAACATGCATGATGATGCAACTTTGCATAGGGAGCTAGGAATCACATGATGCATGGTATGCTAGACTTGGGATACGTACTCGTTTGATTCGTACGAATTTTGAAACACACAACATGAAAAGTAGTACTCCCTCCGTCTCAAAATAAGTATCTCAAGTTTGTCTAAAAGTGAATTTATGTAGATATATTTTATGTATAGATATTAGATACATCCACTTGTAAGCAAGCTTGATATACTTATTTTAGTACGGAGAGAGTACATGATTGGAGTGGAATGCCCAATCGAATGCTATTGGATTTACAAACCACGGGAACAGAGGAATTGTATAAAAATATTAGAGTGAATAGTAGGTTTTTTTAGGATGTACTCCTTCCATCCACAAAAGGATGTCTCAGTCTAGACCAAATTTTTATGTATCAGACATTAAATCATGTCTAGATACATACAAATTTGCTCTAGGTTGGACATCTTATCTTTTTTGGACGGAGGGAGTAGTATAATGATTAAAATGAGAACCGACCAACATAGAAAAAAATTCTACCGGACCAAATCCTCCAAAAATCTAAAGTTCCTTTGATTTCCCGTAAGACCATGCATGATGCCATATTGGTCCGTTGTCACGTGTCGGGTAATAGCAGGTACTCCCTCCGTTCGGAATTTTTTTTTGAAATACAACACTTTATTGATCAAATCACATCAGTACATAGAGTCTTCCGGATGCAATCCGGAGCAGAATCAGAAATAAAGCCTACACTAGAAACATCACAAGTTCTAGCAAGAATGTGTGCCGCTTCGTTTAAAGAACGTTTAACATGACAGAAGGAGGCAGAAGAGAAGCCCGCCGCCAACCATTTGATATCTTGTACCACGGAACCAACCTGGGAACGATCAGGACCTGGCGCTTTCATCCGATGAACCAGCGACAAACAGTCTGAGGCAAAGATAGCGTGAGAGAAGCCCTTGTCGCGTGCGATCACCACTGCGCGCCTGAGCGCCATAGCCTCGGCAACCTCCGGAGAAGAGAAGCCCATCATGGGCTCGCTAGCCGCAGCCAGACACCCACCCGTATGATCACGAATAATCGCTCCCATGGCCATACGACGACGATCCTCAAACAGTGCTGCATCAACGTTAACAAGAACTACCCCAGGCGGCGGCGGTGACCATCTCTCTGACGTGCTGGTCTCACGCCTAGTGCTGGAGCTTGATTTGCAGCAAAATTCTGTGATCATATCGACATAAGCGAGAATCCTTGCAGCAGTCCGCTTCGGGTCAGGCATAGCTTGATTGTTCCTCGTATCATTTCTAGCTTCCCAAATGTGCCAGCACCCAACCGCCAAACAAGTTGCCTCCCTTTCAGTCGAATTAGAGAGGAAATCAAACAACCAATACTTAGGTGTCATGAAATCACATCTCTTAAGCTGTAGACTGATGGAGCCCTTGACAATTCTCCAAACCTCCCGAGCAAATTGACACATAAGCATTGAGTGTGCAATACTCTCTTCTCTACCACAGAATACGCATGCAGCACTTGTAGGGATATGGCGTATGTGCATTTGTAAACCACTCGGAAGGCAGTCATGTGCGAACCTCCAAAGATGAATCTTCATTTTACCTGGAGCGTTGATCTTCCACAACGCCTTCCATTGTTTCTCTTCGTTTGCCGAAGCAGAAGAAGACCCTCTACCCCTCACACTTCTGGTCACAAAGTGCTTAGTAGAGCGAGCGAGGTTATAAGCAGACCGCACTGAATAAATCCCTTGCTTCGTATGTGGCCAACGCACAAAATCCTCACCACCATGTCTACTAATATGGACTTGAAGAATCTGATTAGCAGTATAAGGATCAAAAAAGGCATTGACAGTCTCGGGGATCCATTCCCCTGTTTCCTCGTCCAGCAAGCAGCTCACGGTTGCAATATTTGGGATCGGCTTGAGTGGTTTCAACGTGTAAGGAGGACGATCAGGAATCCAGTGATCTGAAGTGATCTTCACAGTCCTACCATTGCCGATGCCCCATTGTACACCCTGGAGAAGAAGGTCTCGACCAAAAAGAATACTTCTCCACGTGTAGGATGCTGATCTGGGTTTCGGTGCACTCAAAAAATCTGTGTGAGGGAAATATCTACCTTTCAGCACCCGTGCACATAATGACGTAGGCTCTGTGAGCAGACGCCATCCCTGCCGACCAAGCATAGCTTGGTTAAATAACGGCAGATCTCTGAAACCCAGTCCACCAAGGGTTTTAGGAGTCGATAGCCACTCCCAAGACCTCCAATGCAGCTTCTTCTTCCCATCTTCCACCCCCCACCAATGATTGGCGATCGTGGATTTCATCTTGTCACAGTTGGAGATAGGAATTTGAAAGCAACTCATAACATATGTGGGTATAGCCTGAATCACTGCCTTCAAAAATGCTTCTTTACCCGCTCTCGACATAGGCCGATCCGTCACCCCATTCATACGTTTCCAAATCATGTCATAGAGAAAGTTGAAGGTAGATGTGGATGATCTCCCAACCCTCGTGGGCATGCCCAAATAGAAATCATTAAGTACCTCGCTTTGAACACCCAAGCTATTCTTCACCCTTTCCTTGACTAGAACATCACAATGATTGCCGAAGAAGACCGAGGATTTGTCCAGATTAACTTTCTGTCCAGAACCTTCACAATACATCTTCAGAATATTCTTGAGAGCCTCCACACTCCTACTGTCACTCCGAGCAAAGAAGATGCTGTCATCTGCAAACAGTAAATGGGATATAGGAGGACCGAGTCTACCATTCTTAATACCATAGAGCTCACCTCGGTTCTCACTTTGCTGCAGTAAACTAGACAGACCTTCTGTACATAGGAGAAACAAATAGGGACTAATGGGGTCCCCCTGACGAATGCCCCTAGATGGTACCACTGGCTCAGTCAATTCGCCGTTCACCCGAACAGCATATCTGACACACGTGACACATCTCATAACAGACTGAATCCACTCTGGAGCAAAACCAAGCTTGCTAAGACAGCCATGCAAATAATCCCACTCCACTCTGTCATATGCCTTCATCATGTCGATCTTTAAGGCAAAGAAAGGACGCTTGTTATCCTGATGGCGTATGGAATGCAAGCACTCGAAGGCGATGAGGGCATTGTCGGTGATGAGCCTGCCAGGCACAAAAGCACTTTGTTGCTCAGATATCACATGCGGTAGTATCACCTTCAACCTATTCGCCAACACTTTAGAAGCAATCTTATATATCACATTGCATAAGCTGATTGGCCGAAAATTCTTCAGCAATTTAGGCTTCGTGACCTTGGGAATCAGAACAATGACGGAGTCACAGAACCCCTCCGGCACCTCTCCTCCATTGATAAACGACCGCACAGCATGACAAATATCCTCTTTAAAGAACTCCCAATGGGTTTGATAAAATAACGCCGGAAAGCCATCTGGCCCCGGTGCTTTGGTCGGCCCCATTTGGAAAAGGGCAGCCTTGATCTCTTCATTAGTGTACGGCTTGCACAAATCAGCATTCATCTCAGATGACACTTTTGAAGGGACTGAATCAAGTACTGCATCCATCGAAGTACAAGGTTCAGAAGAAAAAAGATGCTCATAGAAATTATGAACCATACCTTTGATCTCTCCTTGTGCTTCACATTTTGAGCCATCCGCACGTAACAGTACATCAATTTTATTTGTTCTTCGACGTGCAGATGCCCTTGCGTGGAAGAAGGCGGTGTTACGATCACCTTCCCGCAGCCACTCTACCCGCGAGCGCTGCCGTGCCATGATCTCTTCTCGCTCAAAAAGCTCACACAATTCACGCTCCACCACTCGTTCTTCCTCGAGACTAGCATCCGAAAGCATCTGGCCACGTATGTACCGTAGGCGGCCTTCCAACTTCCGGATCTTATTACGAACAGAGCCAAATGTAGCACGACTCCAGTCCTTCAAAGAGCCAGCGACCCGGTTCAGATTGGACCACGTCGCACTCAACGATCTCGTACCATCACCATTGTCAGCCCAAGCCTTCTCCAGCACATCTCTATAATCTGGTGCTCGCAGCCACATGGCCTCATATTTAAAATTTTGCTGCACCGGTTGTGAGACAACATATCTGGAATTCCGCTCCAAGGCAATCAAGATAGCATAGTGGTCTGATGATGTGGTAATAATATTCTCCACCGCACACTCCTCAAAGAGACGGGAGAAATCACCGTTTGCAACTGCTCTGTCTAGCCGAACTTTTACATGAGTGTCCGCACCTTGGCGATTACTCCACGTGAATTTAGGGCCCTCGTAGCCCAAGTCCATCAGCTCGCAATCTTGCAAACATTCGCGGAACGCGTTGATCTGTGATTCAGTCCGATCACGGGGACCCACGTGTTCATCTTGACTCAGAACTTCGTTGAAGTCACCGCAACAAATCCAGGGACCATTCCATTGTGCACGCATAAAGCGAAGAAAGTCCCAGAACTCCTGCCGTAATTCTCGGCGAGGCTCTCCATATACAAAGGTTGCACGCCACTTGGCTCCCGTCTCCGGTGTGATATGAACGTCAATACACCGAGAATTACAGGCTTTGAGGGTAACCGTGACAGAAGACAACCAAAACAGGGCTAAGCCACCGCTCAACCCCTCACTGCTAACAGCAAAACAACCAGAGTACCCTAGGGACCACATGAAATTACGCACTCTGGTATCCTTCATCTTCGTTTCGGAGAGGAAGAGAAGGGTGGGACGATGAGCTTTCACTAGCCAGCGAAGCTCGCCAACTGTCGCGTCCGTCCCTAGTCCACGACAGTTCCAGCATAAGAGTCTCATTGCGTGCGGCGGGGCTGCTTAACAGCACCCGCCTGATCCGCCGATCCAAACCCGTCTCTCTTCAGCTTCTTATTCGAGTCACTACTTTGTTCCTCCAGAGAATCTGCAGCTGGAGGTGCAAGTACCCCAGCAATAGGATGCAACACCACCGCCAAACGATCCTGATCTCCGTCGACCACCGGAGGAGACTTGGCTCGATACACAGATTTCACAGTCTTCCGTTTCTGACCAGCCAAAGCCTTGCCCCTCTCCTGGGCCACCACTAGCTCCTTCCCAGATTTTTGTCCAGGGTTGCGAGCACGAGTTTTCTTGGGTTTCACCGGCGAGGAAGCCTCGGCGGCCTCATCCGGTTTACTGTTCTGCCGAGCTGCATTATAATTACCAGACTGATTTGGACGCTCAGGCGAGACACGAGACGAGGAGCGTCCCTGACCAGCTGGAACTGGATCACTTGAAGAACGTGCACCTTGGGCTTTCTTCCTGTCATCTGGAGCACACACGCGCTCCGAACAGTATGGCAGCTTTCCCATAGCATCCCTCTCCCCAGGGTTTTTGCATTCCAGAGACGTATGTCCCACGATCCCGCACGCAAAACAGAAGTGCGGCAACTGCTCATATTGAACATCAAACCAATCAGTCAAGTTCCGACGCTGAGAATATACCGTGACTCCCCGCATAAGCGGTTTATCAGTATCTATCTCAACCCGAACACGCATATAACCTCCCCAGCATCGTCCAGATGCATCACAATCCACCGCTGGCACACTTCCTTCCACGCATAATGAACCAGCAATAACAGATCCCAACCTCTTGTTCATGTAGCCGAAGGGCAGGTTAATTATTCTAGCCCACACCTTCAACCTATTGAAAATCATGTCCCGAGGCTTAAGATCAATGTTAAAGTTCTGAAGCAGAACAGCTTTCTTCCCGACCACCCAAGGGGGCCCATCTACAACACGGTCCATGTCCGCCTTTGAACTGAACTCCGCCACGAAGGTGTTGTCGCCGGCCGGGTTGAAGAACAGACCGCGAGGGTTACCCCAAGCAGGTCGTAGCGCCGACGCGATCGTGCTGATGTGCAGCGTCGTTGGAGAGAGCACCTTGCCGACGAGAGCCCACTCCGAGTGGACCTGCACATCGTCGCCTCCATCATCAAGCACCACCGCAGCTGACTCCGCAGCCGTAAGCCGGAGCCGTCCCATCATCTCCGCGACTTGTTCATCCGATCCCGACGCCGCCGCCGTTGACTTAGGCGCCGAACCACTTGCAGAGCCACCGGCCACCAAAGGGTTGGCCGTCCCTGCCGAGTTGCCCCTGCCACTCATCCCCGACACATCCGCCATTGCTCTCCAACACCGGACACACCACCGATCAAGGGCGGGTAGCAGTCTAGGAAAGCCCCGAGATCGCCCCGAACCGGTGGGAGAGGGAAGGAGAGAGAGGCCTTGAGGTTGCCGGGAGAGGGGAGGGATATGGGAGAGGTAACCACGCCCGCGAACGTGCCCCAAACGTGGTTTCAAACCCTAGGCAGATGCGATCGCCATGGCAGTCGCCTGTGCCCTAGGAGAGAGAAACTCGACCTACCGTACCTCCTCGAGCTTTCAAGTTGAATCTACGTACGTACCCCACGTTTGGGTCTGGATTCCTCCGTTCGGAATTAGTTGTCTCAAAGTTGGATGTATCTAGACACTTATTAGTGTGTATGTCACTCATTTCAGAGACAAGTAATTCCGAACGGAGGGAGTATCCACGAGTCGCTCATGCACACCATGGATCTTGCGTCATGCATTGTGCTGCCCAGACACTAAAAAGTCTTCGCCATCTCGCCATAATTCGTTTGGCCCCATCCAAGTCAAACATTCACTCCATCTCGAGTCAAACATACAGATTCGTTTGGTTCCTAGCTCAGATTTTCTTTGTGCTTTTAAAGACGTATAGAAGTTGTCTTTTAGACCGTGTTCGCAGTATGCAATTCTGTTTTGCTAAATCTCAATCGACTGAGCATTTACAATTTTCTAAAGCCATGAATCTGTCTCGAAAAATACTTTCACGTTGGGTGCAATTTTTCTAAAGATTATTGACAAATGGTAATAGCCTAATTTTTTTAAGGAGATACTGTTTATTTTGTTAGGGTGTATGAATTTTGCATGAATTCTCCCAAAACCATCGATCACATCCGTATGCACGTTCATGCTTGTTGGTTCCAGGTGCTGAACGAGGAGACATTCGCGATCCTGGTGCTGATGGCGCTGGTGACGACATTCATCACCACGCCCACCGTCATGGCCATTTACAAGCCCGCGCGCGCGGTCGGCCGCCGACGCCACCCGCGCAAGCTCCACGTTCTCACAGCCTCCGCGCCCTCATCCCCGTCCGCCTCCGCCGGCGCAGCCGCCACCAAGGAGCTGCGCGTGCTGGCCTGCATCCACGGTGGCCACGACGTGCCGGCGCTCATCAACCTCATCGAGACCATCCGGGGCACACGCAGCCGCGCCGCCTCGTCAAGCTCTACATCCTCCGCATGGTGGAGCTCAGCGAGCGCACCTCCTCCATCCTCATGGCCCGCGCCGCCCGCCGCAACGGCCTCCCCTTCCTCCGCCCGCCCCGGCGCGGCGGCGACGACCAGATCGACGTGGCCTTCGGCACCTACGCGCAGCTTGGGCACGTCCACGTTCGCCCCATGACCGCCGTCTCCGCGCTCCACACCATGCACGAAGACGTCGAAGCGGTCGCCGAGGACAAGCGCGTCTCCTTGATCATCCTGCCCTTCCACAAGCGTCAGGTCGCCGGTCACGGCCATGGTGGCGACGGCGAGGGGATCGAGAACCTAGGGCCCGAATGGCGCGCCGTGAACCGGAGGATCCTGCGAGAGGCGCCCTGCTCCGTGGCCGTCCTCGTCGACCGCGGTTTCGGCGGCGGTGAGCAGGTGAGCTCGGAGGAGGTCGCGCACGGCGTGTGCGTCGTGTTCTTCGGTGGGCCGGATGACCGGGAGGCGCTCGAGCTGGCCGGCAGGATGGCGGAGCACCCTGGCGTGCAGGTCACAGTGGTGCGTTTCCTTGACGGCAAGGCCGGCAGCGACGAGCACGCCGAGGTCACGCTGCGCCCGTCCGAGGCCAAGAACGCAGAGAAGAGCTACACCTTCTCCACCGCCGTCGTCAACGGCCACAGAGAGAAGGTAACAATTGGTCAGACAAAAATATGGCGGCATTGATTGTCGATGTGTATCAATTTGACGACGGAGCGTGTCCGCATGCAGGAGCTGGACGAGGCGGCGATGGCGGAGTTTCAGCAGAGGATGGGCGACACGGTGCGGTTCGAGGAGCGAGTGGTGGCGGGGAACGTTGTAGAGGAGGTGGTGGCGATCGGCAAGAGCAGAGAGTACGGGCTGGTGGTGGTCGGCAAGGGGAGGCTGCCGTCGGCAATGGTAGCGGAGCTGGCCGTCCGCCCGGCGGAGCACCCAGAGCTGGGGCCCATCGGTGACGCGCTCGCGTCCACGGGTCACGGCGTGGCGTCATCGGTGCTCGTGGTGCAGCAGCACGACGTGAACGCCGACGAGGTGCCGGTGTCCGTCGTCCAGATTGACGGCCACGACGGCGAGCTCGGCAGGGACAACGTGGCCGTGCCGTAGAAGGAGACGGGCTCTCTGCTCTGCCTGACGTGTCTGTCACCTTATTACCAGTTCACAACCAGTTTCGACTAAGATGATGACGACGATGACATATGACTTGTGTGTACATGTAGTACTAAGTTTAATGCTGCCTCACATGTAACTTAATGGTCAATAAGCACGCGAGTACGCTGAATTTCTTACCAAAGCAACTCATCATGCTTCTTATCAGTTCAGGGATCATAATCAGCTTAATGCAGTATAACTGGAGTATTATATAAGCAGAATTGACATAATTGTAGTTTTGGTTCCGACCACACCACTGGTTTTTTATTTTTGGGTCCGAATAAGTCTCATTCCAATGACATGATCGGTGTTATAATAAAGAGAGAAAATTTATCTAGAGGTCGGGATAAGCGGTGGCTCCGGATCTATATCAACGGTACCAGGGGCATTTAGGGTTCACCCACCCTCCCCCCGATTCAAGTAGATCAATTGGCGGGCTTCACCATTTGCGGTAGTGGCGGGCACGACGGAGGCTGTACGCCTCCGGGCGAGTAGGAGAAGCGCTGCCACCGTCACTCGGAAGGAGTGAGCAAGCGTGGCCGCCTTCAAATGCCAGGTGGTCCAGTATCAAATTACCAAAACGAAAAACTTACAACACGAGGTATCAAACCATTTGAGGCAAGCAGACTAGCTAGTAGATAAAAAAGGGGAAGACTAGGTAGTAGATAAAAAGGAGACTGAGGGGGGACGCTAGCTTACGGGTGACCAAGGGCACGGTCGATATTCCGACAGCTACTGTAGCTTTTTTTTTTTTTGATAAAGGGAACTTTATTACTTAAGAAAGTATTAAGTATTACACCCGGCCTCTGCATAAGTAGGATGCACACAGGATCAACGGTTTCACAAGTCTCAACAAACAAAGATAAAAGGCGAATTACATATCATAATGAGAAATTGTAAAAGCGCCTAAGGTGATGGAGGACAGATCCGAAGATTATGTTGCCATCCATGCTGGGAAAATAGCTCCTTGGTCGCAACCTCCAAGCACGAAGCCACCTCCAAAAAAAGGTCCCGATGCTCCACACGCTGAAGGGACGACCACAACCGGAGCGTAGTTGTGCACTGGTAAATAACCTGCATAACAGAAGAATTTTTATCATTAAAAATCTTGTCATTTCTACATAGCCAGAGCGACCAAATAACAGCAATCGCTCCCACCCTAAACCTAGAATCCATCCCATTTAGCCAGTTGCCGAAAATATTCGCAACGCTACTAGGTGGATATAAGGCAGAGCCTACCTGGATGGCTGACCATATGGATCTAGCAAACTTGCACTGGAAGAATAAATGTTTTATAGTCTCGTCATGATGATAAAAGACACAATTTTTACTTCCGTGCCAATTGCGTTTAGCAAGTTTGTCTTTTGTAAGAATTACCCCACGACGAAGATACCACGCAAATATCTTAATTTTTAGCGGGATCTTCATCTTCCAAAACTTTCTATTATTATCAACTGGTATATCAGGTTGGGTTAGCGCCTTATACATGGAATCAACAGAGAATTTTCCATTCTTGTTAAGATTCCATTGAAATTTATCAGGACCCTGTGTCAACTGGACAGAATCCAGTCGCAAAAGCAAAGCATTCCAAGATGCTAGCCTAGGGCCAAATAAACTTCTTCTGAACGAAACAGTCGGTGGGGAGGTTCCCATCACCTTAGCGATAGTATCACCTTTGTAACGTACAATGTTGTATAAAGCCGGATATTGTTCTCGAAGTGTGGACTGGCCTAGCCATATATCCTCCCAAAACCTATTTTCCGACCCATCCTTAATAGAAAAAGAACCATGTGGGAAGAAAATTTCTTCGTACCATAAGACCAGCCCAAAAGTGAGAATCACCTGGTTTCCAAAGAACCTGAGCTATCGCTTGTGAACCCACATACTTTCTCTTAAGAAGGGTTTGCCAAACCCCATCTTCAGTAAGAAGCTTGGAAATCCATTTGCCAAGGAGGGCTCTATTCTTGACCTCAAGGTCATGAATACCGAGTCCTCCTTGGTCCTTGGGGTAACAAACCACACTCCATTTAGCCAGCCGATATTTTCTTTTCTCGCTATCACCTTGCCAAAAGAATCTTGATCGGAAGTAATCCAAACATTTCAAGACTCCTTTTGGTAGTTGGAAGAATGATATCATATAAAGTACCATGTTGGTTAATACTGAATTAATGAGAACCAATCTTCCTCCCAAGGATAATAATTTGCCTTGCCAGCTATTTAATCTCAATTGTAGTCTTTCTTCCACTAATTTCCATTCAGCATTTGTAAGCCTACGATAATGAATCGGAATATCCAAATACTTAATAGGAAACTGCCCCTGCCCACAGCCAAATAATTCGCCATAGAGGGAGGCATTTTCTTAAGCCTCACCAAAGCAAAACAATTTACTTTTATGAAGTTTATCTTTAGACCGGATAGCTGCTCAAACGCCGACAAAATTAACTTAAGGTTTCGAGCTTTTTCAAGGTCATGTTCCATAAATAGAATTGTATCGTCGGCATACTGAAGGATGGATAAACCACCATCAACTAGATGTGGGATCACACCTTCAATTTGTCCCTCAGATTTTGCGCGTTCAATCATGCCGCCATCATATCAGCCACTATATTAAATAATATTTGCGATAGTGGGTCACCTTGTCTAAGCCCCTTTTTGGTTTGGAAATATTTACCAATGTCATCATTGACTTTAATGGCTACACTTCCACCCGAAACAAAGCTATGGATTAAAGCATGCCACTCATCAGAAAAACCTTTCATTCTGAGGGTCTGCTGAAGGAAAGACCATTTAACCTTATCGAAAGCTTTTTCAAAATCAATTTTTAAATAACCCCATTCAACTTTTTCCTATGTAGTTCGTGAACTGCTTCATGTAATATCAGAACTCCATCAAGGATGTTGCGACCTTGCATAAAAGCAGTTTGAGAAGGACGAACTACATGATCTGCCACCTTGTTCAGCCGTAACGTAGCAACTTTAGTGAATATTTTAAAACTAACATTAAGAAGACATATAGGTCTAAATTGTTGAATCCTTTCCGCTTCATTAACCTTAGGTAATAAAATTATTTCACCAAAATTCAGACGGAACAATTCTAATTGTCCAACATGAAGACAGCTGAACAAATCTAGAAGGTCCGACTTGATAACATCCCAGAAATTCTGATAGAACTCGGCTAGGAAACCATCAGGACCAGGGGCTTTGTTGTGTTCTATTTGGAAAACCGTCTTTCTTACTTCATCCTCAGAATAAGGAGCCGTAAGTAAGCTATTTTCCTCATGTGTTACCTGAGGGATATCATCTGTTCTGGACTCATCCAAAGAGAAGTTTCCTTCCTCGGGTGCTCCAAACAGGTTCTTATAATAATTTGTAATATATATGGCCCTCAATCGTTCCGTCATCTTGTACCAGAGAATGAATATGTTTCTTCCTATGCCTGCCATTGGCAATACAATGGAAATATCTAGTATTCGAATCCCCTTCTAGGATGAATTGAGCTTTAGAACGTTGATACCATTTCAACTCCTTCTCTCGCAAAAGTTTCGCTATCTGCGCATTCGATGGGCTCTTGAGCTCAATTTCTTGCGTGGACAATAAGCGAACTTCTGCTAATGCTTCAAGAGCATCAATAATTGAGGAAAGTTGTATTTTTTCTTTTTTAAGAATACCCGTTGTATGACGTGCCCAACCTGCGAGGTATGTGCGCAATGCACGGATTTTGTTGTTCCACCTCTGGATTGGACTATCACCAGCAACAGGTCTTTCCCAAATCTTTTTGACCAACTCGAAAAAGCCCTCGCGGTGCAACCATCCAAGTTCAAACTTGAATCGCTTGTTACACGCTTGCCGGGGCATACCCGTAGTCAAAAGAATGGGAGCATGGTCTGACAGTCCCTCAATACGTTCTAGAGCCCGTACCGACACCATTGGGAACTTAGATTCCCATTCAGTATCCATAAGTAAACGGTCTAGTTTTTCGTATGTAGGTTCAGGAAGACAATTCGCCCATGTGAATTGTCTCCCAATCATTGAAATCTCTCTTAAATCCAAGCTATCTATGACTGCATTGAACAGAAGAGGCCAACGATTGTCAAACCGGCCTTTGCTTTTCTCAAATGGAAAACGAAGCAAATTGAAGCCCCCCCAAATAATAAATGGGTGCGGGTTGTCCTTTGCTAAGTTTACCATTTCCCGAAAAGTAGCTTTAGAACCCTCCTGGGCCGGCCCATACACGGCAACAAGACTCCAAATGAAATTGTCAGCTTTGTTACGGATGTGCATATTAATATGAAAATCACCATCCGAAACAGCCAACACATACATTGTCTCAGTCTTGACACCAAGTAGGATTCCCCGGAACGTCCATGGGGAGGACGTGAATACCAAACAAAATCTTACCGCCCGAAAGTTGGTTCAGTAGATCTTGTGAGAAATCACGTCTTCTCGTCTCAAAATAGCTAAGAAATCCAAATTATAATCCTGAACACAATGAGCGAAGTGCAAATGTTTAGCCAAGTCACCAAGACCTCTGCTATTTGCAAACATACCATTCATTGGGAAACTATGGGAGATTTGGAAAACTTAGTCCGTTTCCGAGACCTTTTGTTAGAGGAAGATTTAGATTTTCGGGCAGATGCTTTTAACTCATACAACAAGCGCAATCCGTCCTCATCCAAACCAATTTCTGACACTTCACCAATAAGATGAGAAAGAAGTTGACCATCTGTTGTGGCATTCGCTTCTTCTTCATCTAAATAGGTGGAAGACAACCAAGTCGAAACTTTAGGAATAACCGTAAGACGGTCAAATTCCATATGCCTCAAGACCTTAGTTGAAACATCAATTTGGTTTTTATTACTACCAAGCTTAACACCTAAACTAGATAATTTAGAAGAAATCGACGAAGAAGAGAAAGAGAGGAAAGACTTGGAGGCCACGTCCGTACCATGCGAGTCGAGGTTATGCGCCGCTTTGCGACGCATTGCTTTCTTCAAAGAATCTTCATCCGTCGCCGAAACACCATCAGCCGACATCCCAAAACGCCCGCTGCGACGAGTTGGCATGATCCCACACTCGAAGTATGTGGCGTTGGAGGGTGGCATCCGTGGTGAAGAAGGTCCAGCAACGGTCAGCTGGGTCGGCTTAGTTGGTGTAGCAACCAACCCTGCCCTGTAGAAACATTAGTCCGGAACGGAGAGGTGATAGTCGATGTCGTTCCCTCTACCGTTCCAACCGAAGACTCGTCGCTCGACCGAACCGCCAGGGGAGGCAGAGTTGACGTAGCATCCTCCCTCACGCCTGGTACGGCAAGCACAGCAGCCGAGGCTCTCCCGCTGGAGGCCTCCCTCGATGATGCAGGCGACGGCCTGCTCAAGCCGGCCCGCTCCGCTGCACCGAGTCCAGCTGGGCTCCCAGGCATAGCATCGGCACCCGGCCTGCTAGGACCAGCCGCTGGCCCGCTGGGCAAGGCAGCAGCAGCAGACGGCCTGTTAGGGACAGCCACCAGGTCGTCGTCCACGGCCAGCGGCACGTCCAGCCCAGCCACCTAAAGAACATCAGCACGTATTGCGGAAGACTGCTGATTCGGAGCTGCAGCTAGTACGTCCGAACGGATCAAGCCTGGAGATAAATTACGGATGCTCTTCACAATCTCAATTCCCCTTGGAGTACGTGGGTTAGGATTATAAGGTGTAATGGCCCAAACCGAACCAGAAGGTGAATCGGAGGGCACAGTTTTGCCGTGGTTGCCATCTCATGTGGATTGGTTGGCATCAACATCCATGCTGGTACCTTGCACACCATGCACACCAGCTGGACCCAAAGAACCCTCCAAGCCCTTCTCATTTCCGTCCTCATCATCCACATCATCACCTTTACGGCACCAAAAATAAGGGACAAAGTTTGGATCCAGAACAAAGTATGCGGCCTCACGACGGAAAAAGAATGCATACTCCTTGAGTTTAACCACGCAAGCCGTCCCAACATACGGTCCAGCCGAACCCACTTGCTTCTCAAGCACTTGCGAGTTCATCATGCCAATAAGAATACGAACAATGCCACGGCTGCGGAAAGTAGCAAGATCAACAGCAAGAGTCGTCCCAATAAGAGAACCAACAACCCAGAAACCAAGAAAATGCCTCACTGTGTACGGAACACCCTGAACATGCACCCAGACCTGCTCAAGAACTCTAGTCGGAGGGATATCCTGAGTCTTCCACTTAGAGAAAGTAGCCTGTGAGTTATACGATGGAATCCCCATCTGGAAGCCATCAACCCTATGTAAGTTCTCAAAGGAAGGCAAACCAATCAAGAACGCATCAATACCATGTGGGAGTGCTTCCCATGTCCACTGAGAACTCGACGGGCACATTCTGGACAATAAGTTTCAATGGCTGCCGCTGGGACAGAATCACCAACAATCTTAACAAGAGCAGTAGGGGAACTGCACACTTCCAGCAATTAGTGCCCTTCTTAGATTTACCATTACCATGAGACGGTGCCCCAGACTGCTCAACAGAAGCCACCACATCCACGCCGGCAGCTGCGGTGCCGGAAGAACTAGTAACCACAGTCGCAACCGTACCCTGCAAGACAGTCGGCAGGCCTTGGAACGCAGGCTGCGGAGTAAACAACTGCTGCTGCATGATCGGCTGCTGCCCCAAACCATACGGCACAAACGTCTGCTGCACAGGCGGGACAAGCTGTTGTATAGGAGGCTGCTGAAACTGAGACCCCTGCTGTTGCTTACTCTTCTTAGTCTTACGCTTGGTTCTTGACATGTTCTGACTCGGCAAGGAAGCTGGCTGGGCAAACTGTTGCTGCTGGAACGGCGGGTAACCGGCGACGGGCAACGGCGCCATCGACGGAGGCTGAAACTGCTGCGGTTGCATGGGCATATACGCCGGTGGCCCATACTGCTGCGATGGCTGTTGGAGAGAATGGTACGGCGGAGGACCCATCGGGGGCGCGAACGACGGCTGACCCGCCGGCATCGAGACCCCACCATTTGCTGAGGGAGAGCAAGCGTCATCTGTCGATGGCAGTCAGTTGCTGAGGAAGAGAGGGGCCGACGGCCATCATTTGCTGAGGGAGAGCAAGCGTCATCAGTCGAGGTTGCTGAGGAAGAGTAGGCGTCGGCTGCCGAGGGCCAGCCCTTGGCCCCCCACCCGACGGCGGACGCAGCGGCGCCCCGGCCATCGGTCGGCTTGACAACAAAGAGGTGACGGTGGCAAACGATCGCGGTCACCTAGCCAGGGACGGAGAGAGAGGCGCAGCCGGAGCCGGGAGCGGTGCGGTGGAGAGTCGGAGGCGGAGGGACATAGTCTAAGGCGGCGTAGCGAGAGGATCGACAGGCAAAGGAGACGGGATCGTGGAGTTCCTGTAGACTCCGAACCAATGGTGTAGATGAACCCACGGTCCTGGACGATCCAGATCAGACGCATGCAACCAGGCCCCACCACACAACGGTGATACCCGATGAGCAAGTCTTGATGCCTGCACAAATAAACGGGATTAGGTTGAGACTCCAAGTGCAGAGTGTATAGTATAGTGGAAGACAGTTTTCCCCACGAGGGGTGACTCGAGGGTTTAATATCGAACTCTCGGGGAATCTGCAGTGGTAGATTTATCTTCTTATCCTTCTTTTGGTTACCTACAAAACAAGCTTAGATGTTTTGGTCCTCAACCTCACCTGTGGTTGTCAAGCACAAGGTGTAAGAATGATATCTGGATAGTTATGCAATGCAAACAAGAAATAAATATGCAATGATGGTGGATGCAATGATAAATGATATTTTTGGGTTTTTAAATGATGTATGCAAGATGAAAAGTATTTTTGTATTTTCGGATTTAATGATGGCTGAAAATAGAAAAGTGGTATATGGTGTTGGAAAGGTGTTTCTTATGATTAAAAATGGACTGGGGTTCATGGTTTCACAAATGCACTCTCTCTTTATAAAGTGGTAGACAATGGAACACACACAATTAACATATGAGATTGCAACACAGGGTTTGATAACAAGTTACTTAGATATATGGGCATCACGTCCTAACATAGAGATCTTTTGGTTATTAACCTCTCTTATACTCCACCAAGATGCGAACTAAATCATAACACCTCAGTAATTAAGATAACTCAGAGTATAGCATTAAGTATCATGACATGAAGTGAAAATAAGAACATGCTAGATCTAGTCATGGAGTAGTGGCAATGGTCACGCCCACATCCCCGGTAGCATGGTATTTTAGTTTATCCCTAGTGAGGTAACAAAGTAAGGTAAAGATACCAAAGTGGATCGCAGAACTTTCTCTCACGTTCACTGCACTAGCCACCCCCCGTTACTCCAACTAATGCACACGTTCCCCCACACACGCTCTCATAAACATGCTTGATCAAAACAAGTAGACAAGAACGGGGTACATAATATGCATCTATACTCATAACTGAAACAAACATTGCAATCTCAAACATATATTAACTCATAAAGATCCACCACATAGGTATTACAACGGTGACCGTAATCATGTTCAGCAGCTCATACGGTGCTAATTAGTGAAGCTCAAGAGAGGAGAGATACATAAGTTAATTCCACAAACCCATAGTACAGAGGTGGACTACTCCCTCTTCATCATGGAGACGGTGGAGAAGTCGATGGAGAAGGTGGAGACCACCCCGGCAGCGCCCCGCCAGAGTTTTCCCCCTCCAATCTGCAGCTCCTGATCTCCGTTTCGGTGTTTCTGTGTTTGTGCGGCGCTCCTTCCAGAGAACGTCGGGGACCTTTTTTATAGGCGTTTTTAGGTCAAGACGAAGGCGGTGGAGCGAAAATCGACGGCAACGGAGCCACGAGGCCCGAACGGGTGGGTCCCACGCGGCCTGGTACTGTGACCGCGTGGGCCATGCCCGTTTGGCACTCGGGTCTCCGTTTGCTTGCTTCCTTTTTCCGTAGTCCTTCTTCCTTCCAAATATTGACGCCCGTAAATTTCCAGGTGATTTCGTTGACGTTTGGGTCCCTGAAACATTAAAATACAAAACTAGGGTTTTCTGCCTGTGCAGGGTTAATTCCAAATAAATGGGAAAACTATGAAGTATTCCCAAAATCATGATAAAACATTAATATAACCCTTATATGATGCAAACATGATTGGAATATAAGCAATTAAAGTGCAAAGTTCATGTATGCATTTTACATGCATCAAACGGCTCCGAAACATCCGCGTCGATCACGTCCTGACGCCGAGACCAGCGGATCATCCTCCGCCGGCGAGCTTGACGAAGAACCAGACGGAAGCGGCGTCCACTCCGCCGCCGTCGAAGACGCCCGAGTAAGCACCGACATGTCGATGAAAGCACCCAGGACCGGGGGCAGCGTAACGTGGCGAGGCGGGAGAGGACCATGCCAAGGTCCCATCCGCGGCGGCGATCGCGAAAGACGCAGTCCCGACGGCGAGGAGCATGAGCCATGGCGCCTACGCCGCCACGTCGGCACTGGTTCGACCACCAGCGAGTCCCTGCACCAAACGAATTCATTAGCCCGCTCACCTTTCTCACCTGAACCTGACGGCTCGGACGAAGATCCCTTTTCCCAAACGCGGCTCGCCGGAGAAGAAAAGTCGGCTTCAGTCCAGAACTCCTAAACCAGTTCCACCTCCGAGCGCGGCGAACGGCAAGCCACCAGTGAGCTAGTGCGCGATGGACCTGCATCACCCATGGCATTCAAAGCCACCTGAACAGCGACGTGCTCGGCTTCCAGATCCACACCACTCGACGGCTCGGCAACCAAACCATCTAGGCACGCGAAACGCGAGCCGGCGGCTCGGAAGCCCCACGCCGCCGGCGCCAGAGTCTGCCGGCGACGCCCTAGCATCGCGCTTGCCGCGCTCGCCTATCGCCTCCGCAAAACGTCCTCTCTCGTGTAAGTGTAAGTGTGACCATCCAAAGATCTGTAGTGGCCCGACCGCTACTGTAGCTGTCGGAACGGAGGCGGGGAAAAAAGCAGGGAAGAAGAATAGGAGGGTTGAGCACCGTCTTCCACCGGAGAGAAGGAAGAAGAGGTGTGCCACCGCTGGACTCGAGGTCTGTTCCGCCCCCGCAGCCATCGCCGGTCGGACCGCCTGGATCCGAGATCCGCCGGAGAAGAGGAGAGGAGAAGAAAGATCGCCGCCACGGCACCAACGCCCCATAGGCCAGCAGCCATCCCCCTGCCGCCGACACCGGCCGAACTGCTGGCCGCTGCCACCCGCGGCCGGTGACACTGCCGCGCTGCCTCGCCGCCCCGCCCTGCTCAAATAGCCGCCTCCGCCAGTCCACCGCCACCGTGGCCCTCCCTCTAAGCCCCCACCCCACCGTTAAGTTCCTTCCGATTCTACACCGGCGCCGCCGCGGCCAGCCGCGTCGGCCCCGTTTTCGGCTCGGTCAGCCGCGGCGTCGCCGACTCCGGCTCGGCCTCCGGCGAGGAGGGAGGAGAGGAAATCGTTAAGTTCTACGTCATCGCAGGCTCCGGCGAGCAGTTGGACGGTGGTGATGTCGCGGCCGTGCTCGGGTGGCGCTCGACTGGAGGAAGGAGAGAGAAAAACAGAGGAGGAAGACGATTAGTTCGGGATGAGGAGAAGGAAAGGGATAAGAAGGTGCGGTGGGGTCCACAACGGACATGCCACGCATGTGTGCGGTTGATCGTTGCCACGATCACCCGTGGTAGAGCCGGTTCGGAGACTGAGTATGGAGGGAAAAGTGAGACGTACTCCTTTTGGTCGCGTCGACAGTAGTAGCACGTAGTAATACATGCATGCACTTGTTGCATATCTAAAGAGGTAAACCGGGAGAACCCAAGGAGGCTCATCAGAGCTCAGCTCATGTCGGCCGTCCGATCGAGTCCTCCAAGCGCATCTGGACCGTTTGTTTTTTTTTTCACCACGTCATATAAGAAGCAGAGCACCACAGTGAAAACCCTAGCCGCCTCTTCGCACCCACGTCTCTTCACTCAGACTGTAGGTGGGCACGCTCACGGCGGCCCACCAACTATCCACCTGTGCCCATTCAATTTAATCGGGCTTCGCTTCGTGGCTATTTCTAACGTACATGTTAATTGGGCTACCATCTCTCCCAATTAAACCCAACTAAGCGCCGTTAGGCTCCACCCCCGTGTCCTGCTCCACCGAATGCGGATTTCGCCCGGGACTTATGGCGTGCATGTGCAATCTTGGGCTGTCGGATTCAGCTATCCGACGGCATGCGCGCCATAAGGCCCTGTTTACAGGGATTTATCGTGCTCCACCGCCGCTCCCTGAAAGATCAATCAGTAATCGTCTCATTAGTAGATGTCGCGGCCGTCAGCTCCTCCTCCTGCTCTGCCGACGGTGCTCATGGCGGTGGCGGCGGAGCTTAGTCTCCAGACACGCTACTGGTGGGCGGCAAGCTGGGCATCCTGGATACGCAATCTCTGAAATTCATCCATTGCATAGTACAACGAAATTATTCCATTTATTGTCTTACTGCTGGCGGCGTGATTGCATAATTTCAGAGGTCTAGGATGCAGCAGTGACGGAGCAAAGCAAAGCCACTAATCTGCAGCAAAGAATCAGCGGGTAGCAGCTAGCACCAAGTAGCAGCACAAAGACAAGCTACCAGCAGGGGAGCGCACGCGAACGACGGCACGAGTGCACACAGGCAAGCTGTTGCAGGTTGACAGATCCACGTGGGAGGCCGATGAGCAGTGGAACTATACGCACCTGCGCTCGCTCTGGAGAGGCGCCAGGAGGTCGGCGATGCTGGGCAGCACGGGAATGGCGACGGGGTTAGGCTAGATGGGGATCGACACGACGGCGTCGGCCGCCGGCATAGGAGCTGGTCGGCGGCTGAGGCCCTCTGCGTGGGCGGCCGAGAAGGGGAACGGAAGGGAGAGCGGGGGGACGGAGCGGCGACGGCCGGAGGCTGGCGCCATCGCCATGTTGATCGCAAGCGGCGAGGCGGCGGTAGCGGCCACGCCGTGATTGTCCGCCCCAGTTCTATCGTTGCCCGTGGGTGTCCACTTACGGACTTAATTGGGTTTGGGCTGGCGGCGCCGTGGGCTGTCCATATCCACTTACAGGCCTGCAGCCGCCGCCACTCCCCTCCGCCCCTGCCGCCTCTTCTCTTCCACCGCGACGAGCTCGCGCTGCGCTGCGCGTGGCCTCTCCATCCTCCTCCACAGCGCTCCACAGGCGAGGCAGTCACCGCTGCTGCTCGAGCCGGGGCCGTCGTTACAAAGATGGAGACGAGGAAGACATGCCGAGGTACGGCGCCACCGATTGACCGGCTGCCAGCCCCCATCTTTCTCCTATTTCTCTGCACCAGCTCATCTTCTTCCTCCCTAACAAGCAGGAGGACTATGGAGCAGCGCAGCCCGCCGTTCTGTCGCCCGGAGGAGTGCTGCTTGGCTCAGATTCGTGGTGGAGGGTTACGGCCAGAAGCTCAACTACCTGGCCTCCTCGACTTCTTCCACCCTCACGCAGCAGGGTCGAGCGTTTTGACTCGGGTGAGCTTCTTTTCGCTTGAGTTCTTTCTTCTAATCTCTTTCCATTCTGATTTCCGACAGTTGTTTGCATATGGGATCTCAAGGAGGATGCATAGCAGCGTGGTGCGGAGCGAGGTTTGCTGTGTTGCGGATCGTTGGCAGGGACGGAGTCGTGCGAGGCTGCTAGCCAGTTCGTCTCCGGATGAGCGACCTACAGTACAGGCTTGTTCTCTCTCTTCCTCTCTCCCTTGACGCCAGTAGCAGGAAATTGCAAGACCGACAGTAGCTCATTATGCGCCTCTTTGTGACACAGATTTGTTGTATGCTGATATCTGATCTTCCCTATCTTGTGGAAGGTTTGAAACATCTGGTGATATAAGATCCAAGGGTTATTTGATCCATGGAAGAATCTGGTTAGGATATTATTGCCGCAGCTAGCTGCAGTTTGAAAAATATTTGAAGGATGTGCAGGCATACTTCATTGGTGGTGATGTCATTTTTGTTTCCCCTCTTAGAATAATGAATTAATGGTGCTATCTCATTATGAATTTTCCATGAAATCCAAGAAAATATATATAACAAATCAGGATATTAGTAGATCAATTGAAATGATTCCCTCTAATTTGTTCTTCGTTATCTTTCATGTATGTAAGCTACTAGGCTTTATTTTGCCCCTTTTCATATTCCTTCCTGGTATAATTAGCTTCAATATGTATGATGTTAAGTATTTGCTTTATTTGGTTCAAATATTTATAGGTACTTTCTGTATCTGATTCTTGCAGGTTCATGAATAGCATGTGATGGATTATCTCGCAGCTCTGGAAATAGACCTCATCTATCTCATCTGTAAAAGAATGATTTAAAGGTCACATTACAGGAAGTCTATTTGTATAGCTTCCTACTCAAATCAGTGTGGCATTGGAAGTGGAAGATTGGGCTAAAATCTTGCTCTTTGGGCACGTAAATGTTGGCCCTTTATGTTTTGGACCGTGCTTCCTACTCAAATCAGTTTAGCACCGGGGAGGCTGCAGGCTGCAGCAATACTCTAAGAAGTAAGAACTACACGGGTCCATCGCCAAGAAGGTAACTCATCTCGCAGATCTGCAGTAATTATCATTCATTATTTAGACTTTTGTAGTTGCTGATTGTGCTAAATATTCACTATTGCACTTATTACTTGAATCAGTTTACGGTTGGAAGTGGAAGATAGGGCCAAATTTTGCTCTTCGTGCATGTAAAGGTTTGATCTTTATGCTATGAACCGTATTTGAAGGTTGGGGATTTTTCTGTTCAATGAAAATTACTTGCAGCTATATCCTCCGATATTTCGTTGTTTTATGGATTACTTATTTCCTTTTCACTGCTCATTTTTGCATATTTCATAGTATCACGTTTTTTAAATCATGAATAGTGCAAGAAATTGGTGATGAATGACTGAATGCCCAATTTCATCATCTGTAGGCCATTTGATTGCCTGTTAGGATCTAGATATATTTTAAATTATGTTCTTATTTTCTCCTAACTATATGGATATATCACGGAAATTAACACAAGGTTCTTCTGGAATTCCATTTTGTAGTTAAGCTTATTGATCTCTAACTAGCCTTGGGCGGGACAATTTTGGTTCTAGCTTCATGTGAATTTTGCTAATTTATTAATAACAATCTTATAGTATATACACTGTAATACTGCTTGCTGAAACGGAATTATAAGTAATACTTCAGCACGTTGCACTTCTTCGCACATCATGTTCCGTGGAACTTCTGTATTGATACTATTTCTAGCTTTTTCCTTTGCCATTTTTATTTGGGCACTCCAATTTTACATGTTCTCTACTGTATATTCTCATGATGCTTTTGGTACATTTAGATTATTCTAGAGTGACAGTCATGGCTGTATTCGGTTCATTTAGAGCTAAACGTTGGGAATTGTGTTGCTATATTCCTTTTTTTGTCCCTTTTCCTTTCTTTACAGTCGACCACTTAGCAGGTTTTTCCTTATGGTCATATAGCTGGAAATGTTCATTTATTTCCCGTTGTTATCTCATGTTCTCTTCTCATATGTTTTTTTTTTTGTCATGACCATATATATACATATTTGGGTTACAAAGTCAGTTCCGGGTTCATTTTGTTTCAGGAGGTGTTACTGTTGTAGGGTGAGGCTGTGGTTTTAACTTTCCGTCAGGTATTTGTCTTCCCGCACCCCATGTCTTCATACGTTTATCCTTTGCCGATTTAACGGTCCTTTATTTTCTTTGTTTTACCTAATCAGACCATTCTCTTCTCACTATACATATGTGATTGGCAGCATCTCAGTGGTCTCTTATGTCGCTGTGCTCACCTTACCAGGAAGGACTGTTGGTATAGCAAGGAGGGATGTGTTCTTTTCCAACCCAGGGTGGACTCCTCATGCTTCATTTTCAGATACATTTTATTACCCAGCTATTAATTTGCCTACTTTGCTTCATGCTGCACAGTAGACAAACTAAATTGCCTTTTGGATTTAATTGAAATATACCGAAGTTTCTTGGGCTGACAGAATCAATTGTTTTTATCTTTGTTGGCACCATCTTACGAGATTATGATGGTACTCACCTTCCTATCTACTTATTAAACATGCAGATATACTTTATTATCTAATTTTAGGGCAGTCCTGTCATGGGTTATGTTCATCCGGTTTACTAAATTAGAGAGAGCAGTACCTGCTTCCCAGAAATCGGTTTTCTACATATAGACATTTTCTAGGTAGCCTTTCTACTTTATCTATGCAGCTTGCTCACTAGAGTTAACTTTTCTTCTTTACAACTTAACTAAAATGACATTTAACAATATGTGTATCCACATGAATATTTATGCTTATTGATGGGAGGTAGCCAACATATGTGACTGGTGACTAGAATACCAGAATTTTTTTGTTGAAACTTTTCCTTAACCGTGATCCTCACTTAACTCCTAAAAGTATAGCATTTGAATTTATTGGTCAGTTTTTTCCTGGTACAACTTGAAACTTGGGAAGAAGCAGCGGAAATATGATGTTTTTGCCATTGAGATATATATTTCCTTTATTGTTGAGTTAGCTTTGTGCACCCCTTAAATATCAGCCGCACATCTCAACTAGGATACTATTGTTAACTTAGTATACTATTGCTCAAATCCTTTATTTTAAATTAGGATATTATTGTCACATTTTTTTGAAAGTAATAATCATCTTTGTCTCTGCATGATATTGATTTTGAAGTGATCACGGTTGACTGTGCGCTCTCAAGGTCACACCACCTACGCCTCCTTATCGTCGACCATGATGGAGGCATTGCAGAGCAGGGAGGCAAAGTGGCAACAACCGGCGCATTCAATCATGCACGCTGAGCCCCCTCCTGGTATGGATTTCCTTCTTGCTTTGTTTACAGTAATAATAAAAAAGAGACAAACCCTTTTTTTCTCAGTTCTTTAGAATAATTTCACACATTAACTATTTGAATTGGGATCTTCTACTCTGGTATGGGATCTTAGCCTTTTGCACTGGACTAATATGGCCCTTATTCTGGCTGCGTGCTAATACTTTTCTGTATCATGAATTAGTTAGGGATTGAATAGAAGTTGTTGTTGGTCAACAGAAACGTAATTTGACCATCCATTTTCTGGGTTGTATTACTAATATTTTAATCCTTAATATTTATGGTTCCATTGTGTGAGACAATTCCCTGCCATACTTCTAATTATGATCATTCTTGATTTATTAATCCATCGATGAACCTGTTGTATGCTGTCATGGTCTTTGTTTTTTTTGCCAAGGTCAACTTATTGATCTTGAATTCACTACATCCATTTATCATTTAATTTCGTACTTCCTCTTCTATCTATGGAGTATGTGTGGTTTAAAAATTCATTTCTTTGCAATTATAGGGTTAACTCCTAGAGAGGATGCAGCGCTCATGCCCGATGTTCAAGTTTTTGCTCCTCCCCATGGCTGGTCTATAAGAAAATCAGTTCCTAATGGAATGCACGCCTTATCATGATGTCGTAAACCTTGAAGATGGTTAGTGATCTGGCTTCATTATATATACCTATTATTTGGTTTCGTTCTTCTGAAGTTTTGTTGCTTAAGAATTGATGGATCATATATCAAAGTTTTTTAGTTAAGTTATGATGCATTCAGTTATATGGGTTTTGGTTTGATTTACTTCATTTAGTGTTTCGGGCTCTTTGTATTTATTTTTGGTGCTTATAATTTTTCAGAGTTTCATATTCTTGCCTTTTTACCTCTATTTTCATAAATCACTTTGTTGGAGCCGACACCTTTAGGCTTCTATTTCAGATTAGAGGAAGTAATGTTTGTTCGATCACTTCAGGTGCAAATTGATTCTCCAGTTTGTTTTTCCCCTTCTGATCCTGGGCTCCTAGCTCACGTGTTTCTAAGTGCATATTGTCCATTGCAACATCATTGCTAGGTTGGCCAAAAGAACGCATGAATGGATATAAGATTGTATTTTTTTTGTTTTTTCTTCGATTAAAAGTAGTCCATTTCCTTCCAATTTATGGTGTTCAACCCATGTAAATATGGGTATCTGCTAATTTAATGGTGGTTTTTAGTTTTCCTTTTAGTATTAGTTCACTAAATAAGAACAATGTACATGATTGCTGCACCGCAATACATCCTATAGTATTGTTGTTCAGTGATGATTAATTATTAAAACTTAGATAAATATAATGCACATGTTTTTGATTATGATAGTTGCATGCTTTGCTGTTATTTCTACGCTAAACTCTGCATTGTCATTTCTTTGTCTAATGTAGGGAATGGTTAATTCCGATGCACCAGATTTGATGAACTATTTGTTTCATGTCATATTTTATTCCTTGGTTTGCCTGTATGCACTTCATTTTTACCTGCTTTTGCTCAGAAGTCAGAATAATTCTCTACCGTTTTTCTTCATAGAAGCGATAGATTACATGGTTTCTTGATCGAGTGAGCACTCAATTATATGTTGAACTGAGATCGTAGTGTTAGCTCAAGGGTTAGTTCTCATAGAAGCACCCAATCATTTCCATTGATACTGATCAACATCTTTAATCAAAAGAGAAGGCTAGGGGTATCATTTCTTTACAGAGTCTTTTTTTCTTTCCAAGAATTAGAAGCCTATGCATATTCGGTTGTAGTTCTTCTTACTTCGTTTTTCAGAAGGTGAAATCATGCTCTAAAATTATCTGCACTGAATGTATTTACAGTTTTCACTAGATGTATTTACTGATTTATCATCTTCTATATAATGTCTCTCTTCAGAAGATACTTGCACCTTAGTTGGGTAGTGAGATATTACATATTCACATTCCCTTCAAACAATTACAAATGGTGTTCAAAAGTGTAATCGATAGGTTAATCTTATGCCTTGCCCTCCTAATTTATTTCGTACCTCTTTGTTTCTATAATCAGTTTAGTTAAGCATGTTTTTTATGCACAGTTTGTTAGACAAAGATGACTCAATTGTTTCGTGGTAATATAAATGCAGATGGTCATGTTGGTGCCTCTCCATCTTCCTATACTACCTGCCAGTTCGTATCGATAGTAAACATGTGTATTTACTTATCCCACTAATATTTTCATGCCTTTGTTATATGTTTACCTATCTCTGATAGTTTGTAGATGTTGTAATGAAAGACCTATTTATAATGAATATCATCTATCCTAAAGACTCTTATGGGTGTAAATTTTATGTATGGAAGAGCATAGTGCTTTGCTTTAAAATTATAGTGACACTATGTATAGTAACTGTGGACTACCGTGTAATATTAATGATGCTTATTGTAATGTTTTACCAATCGATTACCACTGTCAAAGCCAGGTTAACCAAACTGCTATGCATAACTATCAGGCGGCACCAAACATGTTATGTCACCGTAAGGACTACCTACTATAGTTATGTGCTCCCGCTAACTTAGGTTAACGATATATGTGATGATTGTAGATGTTGTAATTAAGAATCTATTTATTTATCCTGAAGAATTATGGGTGTAGACTGTGTATTAAGAGCATTATGCTTTGCTCTAACCCTATAATGACACTGCTATGCATAACTATCGGGTCATATTAAGAATGTGTATCATAGCGTTTTGCAAATCGAAAACCAGTGCCATCGATGGGTGGCGCGCGGGCAAGCCGCGCCAGGGGATCTAGTGTACATGCACACACATGACCCAGCTGTCACTGAAATGAGTCTACCAAGTCAAGATCACCTCAACCTTTTTTTTTAGGGGAAAGATCACCTCAAACTTAAAACTGGTAGCGGCCTGTCTACCTTGTGATTTTTCCTCGACGTCGACATCGTGCTTCAAGGTCGCGATGATATAACGGTCAAAGCATATTCCACCATTAATTTGCGCTGGCGGCCTGGCGCGCCCACACGACTGACTTAAGAGACCAGCTTCCTAGTCAACTCCGAAGATCCCGAAGCTCCAACGACCTGGCTCCGAGCACATCGAAGGGATATTCCCCGCACAGTACGCGACACAGGATTAAAATTAGTTAACTTCCTAGGACTTCACTACAGCCAAATCGAAAATAAAAAAATTCGCACTGTCACAGTACACGTCCCATGTGTTCAGGACTAATCAGAGTCAACTCTCATCTCCCATGTCCTTAATCAAACTCAACCTCCAAGCCTGATCCGCGTCAGACTTCCAAGCACAATCCCCACGAAAATCCCTCAACCAATAATTAGAGTTCAATCTGCTCAGGCTTTAACTAGGGTAAAATGCAAACAATTCGACTGTCCTAGTATTACATGATTCATCTGTCTTGTTGGGTGTCCTGATCAAATCCAACTTCCAATACTGAACCGTGTCTGTAAACTCTCAACTACGTACTGACTCACGCCCATTCGTCACACCCAAGCATAAACCACGGATATTCCCTGCGAGTTATGCAACACGAGATTTAAAATGTTTAATCTGCTCGGCGTTAATTAGAGTCTAATGGAGAATATCACGGTGTCCTAGTCTATGACACAGGGTTTAGTCAGAGTCAACTCCCATGTAAATGATCAAATCAACCTCGAAGCATGATCCGCATCTCCAATTTATCAATTACTAACTCACTCCCAGTTTCGTCAGACTCCAAGCACAACCCATGGATATTCCCCACCAATTACGCAACTTGGCTAAACAAATGTTTAATTTCCTCGGGCTCAATTAACATCTATCAGGGGCAAGAAATGGCAAAAGGAATCAATCGTACTCCCTCTGTCCCAAATTATCCTGCATTTTAGGATTAGTAAAAGTCAAACTTTACAAACTTTGACTAAGCATGTAGAAAAAAATATCAACATTTATAATATGAAATATATACAATATGAAAATATATTCGGTGATGATTCTAGTAATATTTATTTTATATTTTAGATATAGATATTTTTTCTTACATGCTTAGTCAAAGTTTACGAAGTTTGACTTTGACTAATCCCAAAACGCAGGGTAATTTAGAACAGAGAGAGTATAGTAGTTTCGTTAGGATGTCGAAAACTTGAATCCATTATTTGTACTCTTCGAGAAATAGTGCGAGAGAAAAAAGATCAGAAGATGAAAGGCCACTAATTAATCATACTTTACTATTCTTATATACTCCCTCCGTTTCAATATATAAGACGTTTTAGCTATCTAGCATGTTGTCTACATGCATACTAATATGAGTACACATACACACTAAAATATGTCTACATACATCCAGATATATGCGAATGTGGACAAATGGTAAAACATCTTATATTAAAAAACGGAGTGAATATCATTTTATCTTGATGATAGTTCATATTTGTTGGAACAATAATTCTAGTGAAATCCCCATAGGCCTATGTGGCTCATTTATACATAGCAAGAGGTGAGGTAAATTTAATCATATCGCCGGTTGTGAAAATATACACGCGCTCCTCCTTCGCCGCCCACCTTGCGTCGCACAGACACGCATGAGACCGGTACTTGGTCTCAGAGCCGCCCCCACTATTCTCGCATCCGCCTTTCTGTGTGCACCAAGAGACTACCACTCGCTACCGGAGCTTTGCACCGCCGTCTATGATTCCTCCATCCCCTTCCGAGATGCACCGGAGAAGAGACAATAGACTGTCTACTACTTCCTCGTCGACATGTCTTCTGACTAGGGATGTAAATGGTTAGGTATGTGGCGCCATATAATTCCACATAAATGCCTTCCTAGTTTACTTTTCCAGGAAAAAAAAAACCTTTGATCTGATGACCGAGATAAATGGAACTATATGGCGCCACATACCTAACCATTTACATCCCTACTTCTGACGCTACCGCGGGCGATTTCTTCTTCGAGAGCACCATATGTGTGTTCTTTTTTTCACCGGTGGGCATCATGCTGGAATCACTATTAATAGCAATCAGTTTGGATGGGTTATTTCAACTTACCATCTAGATTGCATGACTAGTTTATTCTCTATTTTTTATGGTCATTTTTGCCATTTTTATGGATTAAATTATATGGCAAATTGGTCATATATTGAGCGATATTTTTGCAGGCAGTGCAAAGCCTATATCAACCTTGTGCGCTCCTTGACAGCCAGCTGCCAAGAGGTAATACTACTGATCACACGGCTAACAATCAAATGTTGGGCGATGCTTAACCATGGTCAAAGTATCCCGCCTCCGGCTCCGGCGCGCCCACACGGTCGACGTCGACGCGCTCTATTAACTTCGTCTTCCCAACGCCAGGCGCAAAACCAAAATGCCAGCTCTCCAGACTCAACATGTCCTCCTATATAACCAATCCTCGTTTCTTTCTTCCTCGCACTCCCAAATCGTTCTCTGCTCCCTCCTCTGTTTCTTGACTGCTGTGAGCCTGTGACTGCGAGAGACCGAGAGTGTATCATGGCGGCTCGCCGTCGACTGGGCCTCCTGGCGCTCGCGTTGCTCCTCACGGCGGCGGACGCGGGCGTGACGAGCGCGTACCGGCGGAAGCTGGAGGCCACGGCCGACATGCCGCTGGACGCCGACGTCTTCCGCGTGCCGCCCGGCTACAACGCTCCGCAGCAGGTGCACATCACGCTGGGCGACCAGACGGGCACGGCGATGACGGTGTCGTGGGTGACCGCGAGCGAGCCGGGCAACGGCACGGTGGCCTACGGCCGCTCGCCGGCGCGGATGGAGCTGTCGGCGCAGGCCACCCTCACGCGCTACGACTACTACAACTACACCTCCGGCTTCATCCACCACTGCACCCTCACCGGCCTCCGGCACGGCGTCAAGTACTACTACGCCATGGGGTTCGGCCACACGGTGAGGACCTTCTGGTTCACCGCGCCGCCCATGCCCGGCCCCGATGTGCCCTTCAAGTTTGGACTCATCGGTACGTACCTTCCATTAGGCATCTTTGATTCTTCGTCAGAATGATAAGATCCAAGTTGGAGTAGAAACAAAAGTGTTCGGTGGGATCTAGGACAGGATGAGAACATGCCAGCATTATTGCCAAATGCCAATGATGCCGTAGCTAGCATCCAGTGTGTATCGAACTATCGATCAGAATTTAGCGGCATCCTGCTAGTTGCCCTCACGTCAACTTCGTCGGAGTCTTGATCAAGATAAGACTGCCATGGTTGACTAGAGGCAACTACCGCAGGCAAGATCGACTGCCACATTACAGGACTACTCCATCCATTCAACAGTGCCGATGCTCCCTGAAATGAAGAAAAAATAAGACTAAAATCGTTGGAACAGAAATTTGATAGCTCATGCTGAAAATCAATTTCTTCTACAGTAGATGCTCAAAACTAGAATGTGATGTTTAGATTTTTTCTTACTGCTGTCGAATCTAAACAGATTTATTAGGAGTGTTCGTTTGGTCTGCGAGGCTGTTGGTGGGTTTTGGTTCTTTACTTGGTTATTACCGTACAAGATACAGTAGTCCTAGTTTTTTCCCTTGTAGTTTTGTGTGAGCTGGGTAAATCTCACCAGTGAGAAAGCGAACAGCTCTCCGAGCCCACCATTAATTTGCCCTTTTGAAGCCGTAGAGATAAAAAATGTCCAATGGGTGAGCGACGCGTGGAATATCATACGGTAGAACTCACCGAAAATCATATGTAGCTCCTGACCTCTAGTGATCCCACTTTTAATTTTTTTCGAAATAAGGTCTCCAAAAATTCTGAAAAAAGCATACAAGTATGTATACATGTCTAGCGTGTACGATAAAAAAAATCGAAATATTTTCACATGTGTCCTGCACAAAAAAGACAAACGTTGGAAGAATAAAATAGTTATTTTGTGCCTTTTTAGAGTCACGATTTGTGTAGCCCACAATATAATGTATTTTCTAGCAAAACTCTACATAACATGTGTATGTATACACGTAATTTTTCTTTAGAATTTTAAAAATACCATTTTCGATTTTCTTTTAAATACCGAGGGCACAAGATCTCGGGAGCCAAAACACCTAACTCCTCACTCACTCGCATCATTTATCATGTTGAGAATTAATGAAGCTTTGTTTTTGATGTGTTGCACGTATGAAACATACAAACAGGTGACCTAGGTCAGACGTTCGACTCCAACAGCACGGTGTCGCACTACGAGGCCAATGGCGGCGACGCAGTGCTATTTGTTGGCGACCTCTCCTACGCTGACAACTACCCGCTCCACGACAACAACCGCTGGGATACCTGGGCGCGCTTCGTGGAGCGCAGCGTTGCCTACCAGCCCTGGCTGTGGACCGCCGGCAACCACGAGCTCGACTATGCTCCAGAGATCGGCGAGACAACGCTCTTCAAGCCCTTCATGCACCGCTACCCGACCCCGTACCGCGCTGCTAGTAGCATAGAGCCATTCTGGTACTCTGTCAAGATTGCCTCGGCGCACATCATCGTGCTCTCCTCCTACTCCTCCTACGGAAAATACACACCCCAATGGTTGTGGCTCAATCAGGAGCTTGGTCGAGTTGATAGGAAGACGACGCCGTGGCTCATCGTGCTGATGCATTCTCCATGGTACAACAGCAACAACTACCACTATATGGAGGGGGAGACAATGCGAGTGCAGTTTGAGCGGTGGCTCGTCAGTGCCAAGGTCGATGTTGTCCTTGCTGGCCACGTCCACTCCTATGAGCGTAGTCGTCGCTTCTCCAACATTGAATACGACATAGTCAATGGCAAGTCAACGCCGGTTTATAACCTTGACGCACCGGTCTATATCAATATTGGTGACGGAGGCAACATCGAAGGCATCGCTGACAAGTAAGTTTCCTATTCTAAAGGTAGTAGCAGCGCAATGGTATTTAACGCATCAAAACATGCTATAACTAGGAAAATGCTAATGTGCCAGGCCTAATACAACTCTTATAGCAAACAACGTAATTCAAATTGTGATTATACTCTGGCATAACGGATATTAAATGACACTTTTTCTAGAATACACATAGCAAGTATATCATATATTCAAGAAGAAACTTACACTCCCAAACATTAAGGGAATCCTAATGGGATATCATTGCTAGTATCGTGTTGTGCCAACTAGTATAAATCTGACATCACATAGCATTAAAGAAACACAGAGGTATTTGTAATATCACCATATCATAGCGTGTAGGTCGAGAATATTAAATAGGAAATATATCTCATCCAAAGATTTAACCAATGGAGTGGTATATTATGATACTAGTGTATGATAATATGCAATGTAAAGTTAGTAACTAACTAGTAAAATGCACTAGGATAGTACTAATTGTGATACTATACAATTTTAGAGGACTAAACGAATAAGACACAAAACCCTAGAAAAGTTGTAGCAAACATGTATTTACTACATATGAGACGGTCTAGGATACAATTGGAACAGGTCTAATGTCCACAATAATTTGTTTTGCGAGAAAGATATTCACAATAAATTAATCAATAAGTGAAGCTCAAACCTGAATACACCGTTGTCAGTTACCGCCGAATATAAATGCAGCTTCCCATCATATGGCTGGATATGATACGACATTACTAAAATATAAACCACTTCAAAACTGTTTCCAGCGTATATTTTATGTACATGATACAACTTAAAACACAGGAGTATCACATTGACACAACTCTAGTGATAACTCTAAATCGATTTCAACATGGATAAATGATATTTTTACTACTGACAAAAAATACCAAATGCAGCTTCACGAAGCCGATGCCTACGTACTCAGCCTTCAGGGAGGCGAGTTTCGGGCATGCTACACTAGAGATTAAGAATCGAACCCACGCCTATTATGAGTGGCACCGCAACCACGACGGTGCTAAGGTTGTGGCAGACTCCGTGTGGCTCACTAACAGATATTGGATGCCTACCGACGACTCCAACTGATCATCTCACATCATTCACCCCCATGCAAAAAATTTGTTTTGATATTTTCATATGCGAAAAATTATGTAACTGAAGCTAGTCTCAACGAATTTCGGATATGAAATTAACAATAAGGAAAAGTTCGCTTTCATGTCACAAGATAAAACTGAGAGAAAAGTATGTTTCACAAAGTTGGCCTCTTGTTGGTTAAATGGCTGAAAAGAAAACCGTTTAAAGATAAAAATGGGACTGTTGTTGTTCAGTTTTAAACTACTTACATCGATAGTCTGATTGACATATTTTCGGTTTGGTCCCAAACCGTATATTGTGTTCTGCAAATTATGAATGAGTCATTATCCTCTTTCTATTAGAAATGATAGTTAATTAACCCATGATGTCGCAAACACGATTACAAGAATCGCAATCCATCGAGCGGTTGGGACACCGTTGCTCATTGCACCACCCACCACGACGCCCCTCACCCCACCTCCCTCCTCTCTAGCTTCATCCACTCCATGCATCAGCACTAGCAACGGCAACAATATTGCATCCTTGGTCTATGACAAAAATTAGCTCCAACGAAATCACTTCCCGCTCCACCAAGAAGTAGAGACAACTTATTGTCTCAAGGTGACCACTCTAATGTCATACTCACCAATCTAAGATTACTTAATGTCCAAAAACAAGCTTGTGTTAGGCTTAAATTGAAAGATGGAAAGCACCGTGGCTATGCAAACTTGTTTTAGCAATACGAAAATAATGCCATGCTAGGGCTAGATTTATGCAAACAAAAAATGATATGGTCAGATTGCATAATTTTTCAATATTATGTAGACGAAAGCCGCATACCCCAATTAAGTTTTCTGAAACTCATTGGCAAGCATAAGTTTCTGCATCCAATCACGCGAGCTATCATTTTTATGCATCTAGTGTTCTTTATATGTGTTGTAATAAAATAAAGTTATTGCTTTTGCTGGACATGCTTCCTCTTTCTTGCATATGTTTCTATAGTACCAATCATTTGCTTCAAATGATGTATGTTTGTGCTTATTTTATTGTACACGCATTGCATTAACTTTTAATAGACACCAGGCAGTCATAATTTATTATTTTAGTGGAATTTATTGTACAAATACAACTTCTACTAATTTTTGTTTCAACCATCAGTGCTTCTCTGTTTGCAACCTAATGCATGCCAATGTTGCTGCAATGATGTTGGGTACGCTACGCGCTAAGACTAGACACTGCTATATGTTGTCATCCGTAATGAGTATGACGGAGAGCTCACACTATAACACCCGTGGATCTTGTCCTTGATCAGTTAGTTCATTGCACATTATGATGCCAACTAAGATGAATGAAAATAGTGTTGTTGAAATTGTCTTCTACATTTGTTGCAAAAAGAGTTTTAAAGTTTTGTTCATGTTGAATCAATTTATTTCTACGCTTGACCATTCTTGTTGTGCTTCAATGTGATTTCTTTGTGAAGCGGAAGTTTTTTTTGTGAATGTGAAGCAGAAGTTTTCATTATACACAAAGATTGTTCCCCTTGGAGTCTTGGACCAAATGTTTTCAAGGCTCTTAAATTACATAGCATACATATCAAATGCTTCTTTCGAACAACATGTGTTTCTAACGCACAACACAAATAGATGTCTCCATCATTCAAATGGAAATTCCAGAGCACGATTATTTTGTCATGGCCTAATAATGCATCCCGAGGAAATACTATATAATTATTTTACGGGTCCTTATTGTATTGGTTTTATTTTTTGAAGTATATGCTTCCATCGGTCAGAAGGACACAAAAACGATGTCGATATATGCTTCCATTGGTCAAAAGGAATGTTTCCATGGCGCAAAAGCATGTTGTCCTCGCTTGAAAATGCATGTCAAAAAAATTACGTTTTGCTAAGTCTCAGCTAGCTGAGACGTAGCTTAAGTCTCAGTCACGTCCGTGGCCATCGGATTTGTGCGTGCGTCGCGATTCGTGCGTGTCACTGAGTGGCCCGTTTGTCTTTTGTTTTTCCTTTGTTGGGCTTTGGTGTGGTCCTTTTTTTCCTGGAGTGCGAATTAAGTTTAACGGGCTGGGCTGGGGACGCGTTGTTGGGCTGGGGACGCGACGTGGGCTGCGCTGGGCTGGGGACGCCTTTTTTTTGGGGCTTATTTTTTTCGTTATGTGTTGATGGTGATGCGTGTGTGCTCTATGTAATGACTGAGTGTCATGGCTCACGTAACACAGGAAGTAGACATTTTCTTTCCTTTTTGTTTTTGAATTGTTTTTGCCCTCGTTAATAATTTGGCCACCCCGCATATAGATTTTTTGTTAGGTATAAATCTCAGTCAACTCTATCACCGTCAGATAAAGCTGTAAAGATTCATGTCAAACGTTGTCGTTTGTTTTGTGTAATAAGCAAGGGTGGCTTTTACGAGCGCTGCAACTACGCGTTGGTTATGGGTTTTTTTACCAGGCTGAGCTTTTTGTCCATTCGTGTGGATATTTTGTCTTTTTATTGTATATTTTAGTTGTATTTGAAGAAGTAAGTTGCGTCTCTTTTCTTGGTAGTCCGTCCCTAAAATATTGTTTTCTCGTTTTTCATTATTCTGCATATTTATTTGTTTCCGTTTTCTAATATACCAGTTGCATATTCACAAAAACATAGTTAAACAAAAAAATTATGGATTTGCTAATTCTCAGTCGTCTCGGAATTAGTTAAATCTCAATCACTTTGTAGTTGTTGCATCCAAACGTTTTCATGGTTGTTTGGTTTTCGTCGTGATTTATATAGTCATTAGAGTTGCAAGTATACATGGTCGGGCTTCCACACCCGGCCGGGCTCGGTCCGGGCCGGGGCTAGCTGCAAACATGATTTTTGGCCGTGGTCAGGCCGTGCTGATCGGTCCTGGGCTCGGCCTTATTTAAGCTCGGGTTGGGCCCGATTTCTGTGTCCCGACGGTCAGGCTAGGACAGAGTTGGGCTAGGACCTGAGTTTTTTCAGAGCTAGTTGCAACTGCAGTTGAAACTAAGGTTTTAGTCAGAGCAATTTGGAATTCTTATTAATTTCTTAGTATTTTCTAAAAAAATCTGATTTTTTTGTTTTTAGAAGCCACTTGCAACCACAATTGCAAATGAGTTTTTTCAGAACCAAGAGTTTTTATAGAGCTAGTTGTAACTGCAGTTGAAACCGAGTTATTATTCAGAGTCGAAACTGAGTTTTTATAGAATTTTGTAGAGTTGAAACTGAGTTTTATTCAGAACCATTTGCAATTCTTATCATTTTAATAATTTAATTTCTATTTATTTTTCTTAGTGTTTTTTTATTTCATTTTGTTGCTGTGTTTTTCTTTCTAGTCTTTCGTAGCGAGTTGCAACTGTAGTTGAAATTGAGTTTTTTTTTCCGAGCTAGTTGCAACTGGAGTTGAAACTGGAGTTGGAATTGGGTTTTTTCCTCCCGATCCAGTTGCAACTGCAGTTGAAACTGAGTTTTTTTTCCCGACCTAGTTGCAACTGGAGTTGAAACTGCAGTCGAAATTGGGTTTTTTTCTCTCGATCCAGTCGTAACTGCAGTTGAAACTGAGTTTTATCTCCCGAGCCAGTTGCAACCGCGGTTGAAACTGAGTTTTATTCAGAACCATTTGCAATTCTTATCATTTTAATAATTTATTTTCTATTTATTTTTCTGAGTGATTTTTTATTTTCATTTTTGTTGTTGTGTTTTTGTTTTTAGTCTTTTGTAGCCAGTTGCAATTGCAGTTGAAACTGAGTTTTTTCTCGAGCTAGTTGAAACTGCAGTTGAAATTGGTTTTTTTCCCCGATCCAGTATGCAACGACAGTTGAAACTGAGTTTTTTTTCCCGTCCCGAGCTAGTTGCAACTGGAGTTGAAACTGCAGTTGAAATTGGGTTTTTTCTCCCGATCCAGTTGCAACTGTAGTTGAAACTGAGTTTTATTCAGAAGCATTGCAATTCTTATCATTTTAATAATTTATATCTATTATTTTTATTAGTGGTTTTTTATTTCATTTTGTTGTTGTGTTTTTGTATTTTTTGTAGCCAGATGCAATTGCAGTTGAAACTGAGTTTTTTTTTTCTAAGCCAGTTGCAACTGGAGTTGAAACTGCAGTTGCAACTGGATTGAAACTGAGTTTTATCTCCCGAGCCAGTTGCAACCGCAGTTGAAATTGGATTTTTTTTTCCCGATCCAGTTGTAACTGCAGTTAAAACTGAGTTTTTTTTCTCGAGCTAGTTGCAACTGGAGTTGAAACTGGTTTGACATTGCGGTTTTTTCTCCCGATCCAGTCGCAACTACAGTTGAAACTGAGTTTTATCTACCGAGCCAGTTGCAACCGCAGTTGAAACCGAGTTTTATTCAGAACCATTTGCAATTCTTATCATTTTAATAATTTAATTTCTATTTATTTTTCTTAGTGTTTTTTTATTTCATTTTGTTGTTGTGTTTTTCTTTCTAGTCTTTCGTAGCGAGTTGCAACTGTAGTTGAAATTGAGTTTCTTTTCCGAGCTAGTTGCAACTGGAGTTGAAACTGGAGTTGGAATTGGGTTTTTTCCTCCCGATCCAGTTGAAATTGAGTTTTTTTTTCCCGACCTAGTTGCAACTGGAGTTGAAACTGCAGTCGAAATTGGGTTTTTTTTTCTCTCGATCCAGTTGCAACCGCAGTTGAAACTGAGTTTTATCTCCCGAGCCAGTTGCAACCGCAGTTGAAACTGAGTTTTATTCAGAACCATTTGCAATTCTAATCATTTTAATAATTTATTTTCTATTTATTTTTCTGAATGATTTTTTATTTTCATTTTTGTTGTTGTGTTTTTGTTTTTAGTCTTTTGTAGCCAGTTGCAATTGCAGTTGAAACTGAGTTTTTTTCTCGAGCTAGGTGCAACTGGAGTTGAAACTGCAGTTGAAATTGGTTTTTTTCCCCGATCCAGTATGCAACTTCAGTTGAAACTGAGTTTTTTTCCCGTCCCGAGCTAGTTGCAACTGGAGTTGAAACTGCAGTTGAAATTGGGTTTTTTTCTCCCGATCCAGTTGCAACTGCAGTTGAAACTGAGTTTTATTCAGAAGCATTGCAATTCTTATCATTTTAATAATTTATATCTATTATTTTTCTTAGTGATTTTTTATTTCATTTTGTTGTTGTGTTTTTGTATTTTTTGTAGCCAGTTGCAATTGCAGTTGAAACTGAGTTTTTTTTTCTAAGCCAGTTGCAACCGGAGTTGAAACTGCACTTGCAACTGGATTGAAACTGAGTTTTTTCTCGAGCTAGTAGCAACCGCAGTTGAAATTGGATTTTTTTTCCCGATCCAGTTGCAACTGCAGTTGAAACTGAGTTTTTTTCCCGTCCCGAGCTAGTTGCAACTGGAGTTGAAACTGCAGTTGAAATTGGGTTTTTTTTCTCCCGATCCAGTTGCAACTGCAGTTGAAACTGAGTTTTATTCAGAAGCATTGCAATTCTTATCATTTTAATAATTTATATCTATTATTTTTCTTAGTGATTTTTTATTTCATTTTGTTGTTGTGTTTTTGTATTTTTTGTAGCCAGTTGCAATTGCAGTTGAAACTGAGTTCTTTTTCTAAGCTAGTTGCAACTGGAGTTGAAACTGCAGTTGCAACTGGATTGAAACTGAGTTTTATCTCCCGAGCCAGTTGCAACCGCAGTTGAAATTGGATTTTTTTCCCGATCCAGTTGCAACTGCAGTTGAAACTGAGTTTTTTTTCTCGAGCTAATTGCAACTGGAGTTGAAACTGGTTTGACATTGCGGTTTTTTCTCCCGATCTAGTCGCAACTGCAGTTGAAACTGAGTTTTATCTACCGAGCCAGTTGCAACCGCGGTTGAAACCGAGTTTTATTCAGAATCATTTGCAATTCTTATCATTTTAATAATTTAATTTCTATTTATTTTTCTTAGTGTTTTTTATTTCATTTTGTAGTTGTGTTTTTCTTTCTAGTCTTTCGTAGCGAGTTGCAACTGTAGTTGAAATTGAGTTTTGTCCCGAGCTAGTTGCAACTGGAGTTGAAACTGCAGTTGGAATTAGTTTTTTTCCTCCCGATCCAGTTGCAACTACAGTTGAAACAAAGTTTTTTTCCCGACCTAGTTGCAACTGGAGTTGAAACTGCAGCTCCAGTTGAAATTGGGTTTTTCTCTCGATCCAGTCGCAACTGCAGTTGAAACTGAGTTTTATCTCCCAAGCCAGTTGCAACCGCAGTTGAAACTGAGTTTTATTCAGAACCATTTGCAATTCTTATCATTTTAATAATTTATTTTCTATTTATTTTTCTGAGTGATTTTTTATTTTCATTTTTGTTGTTGTGTTTTTGTTTTTAGTCTTTTGTAGCCAGTTGCAATTGCAGTTGAAACTGAGTTTTTTTCTCGAGCTAGTTGCAACTGGAGTTAAAACTGCAGTTGAAATTGGTTTTTTTCCCCGATCCAGCATGCAACTGCAGTTGAAACTGAGTTTTTTTCCCGTCCCGATCTAGTTGCAACTGGAGTTGAAACTGCAGTTGAAATTGGGTTTTTTTCTCCCGATCCAGTTGCAACTGCAGTTGAAACTGAGTTTTATTCAGAAGCATTGCAATTCTTATCATTTTAATAATTTATATCTATTATTTTTCTTAGTGATTTTTTATTTCATTTTGTTGTTGTGTTATTGTATTTTTTGTAGCCAGTTGCAATTGCAGTTGAAACTGAGTTTTTTTTCTAAGCTAGTTGCAACTGGAGTTGCAACTGGATTGAAACTGAGTTTTATCTCCCGAGCCAGTTGCAACCGCAGTTGAAATTCGATTTTTTTTCCCGATCCAGTTGCAACTGCAGATGAAACTGAGTTTTTTTTTCTCGAGCTAGTTGCAACTGGAGTTGAAACTGGTTTGACATTGGGGTTTTTTCTCCCGATTCAGTCGCAACTGCAGTTGAAACTGAGTTTTATCTACCGAGCCAGTTGCAACCACAGTTGAAACCGAGTTTTATTCAGAACCATTTGCAATTCTTATCATTTTAATAATTTAAATTTATTATTTTTCTTAGTGATTTTTTTATTTTCATTTTTTTGTTGTGTTTTTGTTTTTTAGTCTTTTTGTAGCCAGTTGCAACTATAGTTGAAACTGAGTTTTTTTTCCCGAGCTAGTTGCAACTGTAGTTGAAACTGCAGTTGAAATTGAGTTTTTTTCTCCCGAGGCAGTTGCAACCGCACTTGAAACTGAGTTTTTATTCAGAACCATTTGCAATTCTTATCATTTCAATTATTATTTTCTATAGTTTTGGAATCAATTTATTTGAATTGTGTTGGTTTTAGTAGTTCTGTTTCTTTTTTGTTGACGTTTCATGGGAGTATGTAACATTTTTTTAATTTGGTTATGTAAGGTTGGTCCAACATTTTCTATCACAATTTTCTGGTGTATGGAACTTGGGTGCACGTAGCAATTTGTTGGAGCAGAAGCCAGAAGGTTATCGATTGGAGCAGAAGCCACAAGGCGCACACTTACTTGGTCCATGGCTGCTCTTCGCGGGCACTTTCCCTACTCCTGCCCCGTCGCAGATCACCCCGCTGTCGCCGCCCGGCTTTCCAGCACAAACCGCCGCGGGCTGCAGCCGAGGCTAGCGTTTGCTCTGCGATTCGGCCAGTGGTTGCGGCAGACCAGGCTACCAGACGGTGGGAGAGTCTAGTAACTTATTGTTGCGCCGGTCACGGTGGCGATCACAGGATGCCGCGGCGGCGCCGGCAGGTCAAGGCATAGACCAGGTGGGCAAACCCTATGTGGCGCCCGTTGGCGCCGCATAGGGAAAGCGCCGCCTGAAGGATGGCCTCGCGTGCTGCTACTGGGCCGGCCCAACTGCTTCGTTTTGTGTTTTCGTTTCTTTTTTTTTTCTTTATCTTTTCCGTTTCCTTTTCTGTTTTTTCTTTTTTCTTTTTCTTTTTCTTTTTTATTTTTATTTATTTTTTGTTTTGTGTTTTCATTTTTTTCTTTTTCCGTTTTCTTTTCTTTTCTTGTTATTCGTTGTTTTTAAATTGTTTAATTTTTGAAAATGGTTCAATTTAAAAATGGTTTAAAATATTAAAATTGTTCATTTTTTGAAAACAATTTCATTTTTAAAATGGTTCCAAATTTAAAAACGGAACCATTTTTGAAAATAGTTCCGAATTTTAAAAAGGTTCCGAATTTAAAATAGTTCCGAAATTTAAAAATGGTTCCAAATTTGAAAAAAATCACTTTTTTGAAAATGGTTCCAAATTTAAAATGGTTCCATTTTGACAATCGTTCCAAATTTAAAAATGGTTCTGAATTTAAAATTGTTCATTTTTGAAACGGTTCCATTTTAAAAATGGTTCCAACTTTAAAAATGGTTCCATTTTGAAAAAGGTTCCAAATTTAAAAATGGTTCCATTTTGAAAATGGTTCCAAATTTAAAAATGGTTCCAAATTAAACATGGTTCCTAATTCAAAATGGTTCCAAATTTGAAAATTGTTTGTTTTTGAAAATGGTTCTATTTTTTGAAAATGGTTCCATTTTAAAAATGGCTCCAAATTTTAAAATGATTCCGAATTTTAAAACGGTTTCATTTTGAAAATGGTTCCATTTTAAAATGGTTCCAAATTTAAAATGGTTCCCAATTTTAAAATTGTTAATTTTTTAAAATGATTCCATTTTTTTAAAATGGTTCCAAATGTAAAAATGGTTCTGAATTTAAATATGGTTCCAAATTTAAAATGGTTCTATTTTAAAAATAATTATGATTTTTCAATAAGAAAACTAAACTAAATAATCTAAAAAAAGAAATAAACGAATAAATGGAAAAGAAAAAAAGGGAAAAGAAAACCCAAAACCCAAAACAGGAAGTAATAGATATGGTAATAATGATATATGCACATAGTCACGAACCTGGCCCAGTGGCTAATCTCTCCATGTTCGTAAGTGCAAGTTGTGGGTTTGAACCTCTGCTGCTGCGTCTTTTTTCCTTCATTTTTACCTGTTGGTAGGCGACGAGTACAAATGGGCCGGCCCACGATTAGAGCAACGTAGGCGCCACGAGTCCTATGCACGTTTCAGACGAGCTCAATACAGCTCAACATAAGCCCAATACCAAACGAGTTCAAAACAAGACAAAAAAAACAAAGGGCCCAACAAGGAAGGACCACCGAAACGAGCCGAGTTTGTCTAACACAGGAAACGCGCTGACATCACCTGACTGAGACATAAACTATGTCTTAGTCAGCTGAGACATAGAGAGACCCAAAAAATTATTGTACTAGACTAGTAGATTTTATCGGTTCGCACTCGGGATTAACCAAAGTTATTCCCAGAAAACTTGGGATAGGAGTATACGACGTGATTCTAGGACGCAGATGAAACGAAACATACTCAACCAAGGCCATGCACACGGTAGCAGCTAGCCAGGTGTTCAAGGGAAATGGTTCAAACATTCGCAAAAAAAAGGGGAAATGGTTCAAACTTGACACGTTGCCACGCCAAGGTTGACTCATCTAGGTGTTCGATCTGGTAGTTAGTTTTTTTTTTTTTTTTACCGGGCAAGAGGCTTGCCTTTTCATTAATATAGAAGAAGTGAATTGACCAGTTTGTAAGGAAAACTGGCCGAAAACCGGATACAACAACACAACACACCACGCCGGCCCCGAGGCCATGCACCACACAAGTCGACGGCCTAACCGCCCAAGCGGCCAAGGCCGACACCACTACCCTCAACGCAACAGCGGAGGCGAAAACCCGTAGCCGCCGCTCCGACATCCACGCTGACCACGCGTCCACGCTCCACACAGGTCGACGACGAAACCGCCCAAGCAGCAAAGGCCGACACCCTCGCACCTCAGCGCGACGCATCGGAGGCGAGATCGGAGCCGCCGCTCCGACATCCACGCCGGCCCCAGGCCGCGCACCACCTAGCCGAAGACGAGAAGATCGTCGCCGCTGACCACCAAAACATCCCCACGGGTCCCTCTAGCCGGCGAACATCCAAGACGAGGCCCCAAGGGGAAAAACGACGCCGAAGCGCCGTCCTCGCCCGATCCACGAAAGATCTGGGGTTTCCCCGGAAGTTCCTGGGCGGGGGAGTGAGAGCACCGCCATGACGACACCTTCAAGAAGGAAATGGCGCCCGAGGGCGTCACTGTCGCCTGTCCTGGTCGACGACCAGGGCAAGGTTTTCACCCGGCGGAGAAACACGAACTGCCCGCCCGCCCACACGGGGACCGACCAGCCCACCATCACAGACCTGCACGCAGACACCGTCAGCCCCGTGCGCCCGACGGTCCACGGCCACCAAACGGAGCTAGGCGCCGGGGCCTAGGTCCGCCTCGCGCTAAGCCACCTCCTAGCTCAGCGTGACGCCGCCACCAAGTTCGGGGCCGCCACCCCGGCGTCCAAAGTGCTGCAGGACAACTTCACGCCCAGCCACGCTCACGCGTTGCCGCCCCCGAAGCCGACGCGACGTGCCGGCAAAGGAAAACCGCGCGGGACGCCTCTACCTCCCGCCGACGGTGCTGCAGCCCCCGCATGCCCCGCCGCACGACAGCCGGCCACCACCGTGCACTGCACCAGAAGATGCAGCGCGAGAGGAAAAACCACGCACAGCCCAGCCCGCCCGGCCCATCCGGGCCCAGATCGAGCACTGGCTGCGCCGCTGCTGCCGGCGGCAAGCAGAGGGGCCGCCGTCGCCCTGCCGCACCACACCAACCGCCACCGCTGCATCCCGCCGCCCGACGCAGCGCCGCCCCTGGCCATCGCTCGCACCGGAGAAAAGCGGGGCGCCGGCCTTCGTCAGCGCGTCCACCGCGGGTCGCTCCCAAACTTCCTTTGGCAGCGGGAGCCGCCACCACCCCGGCGAGGCCAGCGGCAGCGGCGGAGGAGAGGCGGCGCCGGGGGCCCTGGCGGCGGCGCGAGCTAGGGTTCCCCCGAGTCGCCCGGAGCGGGCGACGCGAGGGACGGGGCGCCTTTGGTAGTTAGTTTGTTAAAGGAGATTAGTTAGTTTGTTAATTGGGTATACGTTTGTTACTGAAACTAGAGAGATTCGGGCGGCATATTCTACGATCTACACAATCAGCCGGCTTATATATATCGGCTTCGTTAGTTCTTCAACGAATCCAGCAGCAGACGACGTGCTCATCATGGCGCGTGCGATCGTAGTATTCTTGCTCCTCGCGGCACACGCCGCCTCTGCGTCCGCCGGCGTGACGAGCCCCTACCGTCGCAGCCTCCAGATGCTCCCGACCATGCCGCTCGACGCCGACGTCTTCCGGCCGCCGCCAGGCTACAACGCGCCGGAGCAGGTGCACATCACGCAGGGCGACCTGACTGGCCGCGCCATGACGGTGTCGTGGGTCACCCCGGCGCACCCCGGCAGCAACGTCGTCCGCTACGGCCTCGCCGTCGACGACCTCAACCTCACCGCCGAGGGCACCGTCCGTCGCTACACCTGGGGCGGGACCTACCAGTCCCCCTACATCCACCACGCCACCCTCACGGGACTCGACCACAACACCACCTACCACTACGCCGTCGGCTACGGCTACACCGTCCGGGCGTTCTCCTTCAAGACACCTCCCAAGCCCGGGCCGGACGTGCCGATCAAGTTCGGCCTCATCGGCGACCTCGGACAGACGTTCCACTCCAACGACACGGTGGCCCACTACGAGGCCAACGGCGGCGACGCGGTGCTCTTCATCGGCGACCTGTGCTACGCCGACGACCACCCGGGCCACGACAACCGCCGGTGGGACTCGTGGGCGCGCTTCGTGGAGCGCAGCGTGGCCTACCAGCCGTGGATCTGGACCGCGGGCAACCACGAGATCGACTACGCGCCGGAGATCGGCGAGACGGTGCCGTTCAAGCCGTTCACGAACCGGTACCAGACGCCGCACCGGGCGTCCAACAGCACGGAGCCCTTGTGGTACTCCGTCAAGATGGGCCCCGCGCACGTCATCATGCTCTCCTCCTACTCGGCCTATGGCAAGTACACCCCGCAGTGGGTGTGGCTGCAGGACGAGCTCAAACGCGTCGACCGGAAGATCACGCCATGGCTGATCGTCTGCGTGCACTCGCCATGGTACAACACCAACGCCTACCACTACATGGAGGGGGAGACGATGCGGGTGCAGTTCGAGCAGTGGCTCGTCGACGCCAAGGTCGACCTCGTCCTCGCCGGCCACGTCCACTCGTACGAGCGCAGCCACCGGGTGTCCAACACTGCCTACGACATCGCCAACGGGAGGGCGACGCCGGCGTTCAACGCGTCGGCACCTGTCTACATCAACATCGGCGACGGAGGGAACATCGAGGGGCTCGCCGACAGCTTCCGTCCACCGCAGCCGGACTACTCGGCGTTCAGGGAGGCGAGCTTCGGGCATGCGACGCTGGAGATCAAGAACAGGACGCACGCGTACTACGAGTGGCACCGGAACCAAGACGGCATGAAGGTCGTCGCCGACAAGGCGTGGTTCACCAATAGATACTATCTACCCACAGATACCAACTAGCTCTAGCCAGCCGATTAGATCGATCAGTTCATTCATTTATAGATCGAATTAGTTATAATGAGAAGACATTGATGCGAATAGGAGAACTTTCGAATAATTTACCCAAGTTATCGTCGATTAGGGATGTTTTTTTTGTAAGAGTTATACTTAACGAGATCAATGTGAAGGCGATTCATACATGCAGATTTACACCATCTCCTACAAGCTTTTTCATATCCTTTAACAACTTCCAACTAGGCCATGAATGCATATGTTCTTGCTTACAGTTCGTAACGAACTAACTGTTCAGGCATATTTGACTGCAAAGTTCGTTAGATTCGAAATGATGGTACAAACAAAGATGGATCGCAATTCGCAACAAGGGCACGCCTTGCATTTCGGGAATCAGTTCCGCACGAAGGATATCCCGCTTAATTAAAACAAAAATTACTAAAGGCGCTCCCCATACTGTATCTAAATCTGCATCATAAGTAGGCATTGAAATAGGCAACTAATACGGAGTAGAATTTTATTTATATTTGAACACAATACCGTAGATCACTCGATTGCTGAAGAAGTGATTGGGAGACTAGAACTCGATGGATTGCTTCAAGCTCAAATGAATTGTTCAGATATACACAAGTGTTTATATCTGACACAAGTGTTTCTGAACCAGAACTAGGGCTATAAATTCCGACATATCCTCCTGCTCACAAAATACACCATTAGATTTGTACTAAAACTGCGTACTTATGGATGTGATGACTATGATCACATAGTAATTGTTGGTCAAAATCCTGTCTTATCGAATCAAAATACTGCTTACGATCTGAGACAGAGGGATTAACACAAACCACTGAACTGAATTCAGTTTAGCTTCCTAGTCTGTCCATCTTGCTTCCTCATAACGCCCGGGTGGCCGGCTTGTAAGAGAGCACGTCTTTCACATCACAATCTGCCACTTGAAACACCTTCTTCTTTCTCTTGATCTCTGTCGTCGTCCCTGGAAGGTTTCCTGCTGACTCGCCGGGTGCGTTTTTCTGAACTTGCGGATCCACCAGCATCTCCTTCTCCGACGAGATTGTGCTTGCCATGGGGATCTGCTATTGGTTGTTTCAATGTTCGGGGTGAGAAATCAGGCGCCTCTGTATATGTATACACGTGCGAGCGAGTCCTTGTCGGACTCCAGACCTCCAGTCCATGTCGTATGCGAGTGTGACAGCAAAAACTGCTGGATTCGATTTAAAACCCAAGGAACAAAATCTTTCCCATTGGTACTTATTCCGTAGCGCAGGTACTTATAAGGTACTTAATGTCGGTTTACAGCAATATGGCATAACAAGGCTAGTCGAAAAAGAAAAGTTTGATGGTTCGTTTTTCAAAAATAAATTTGATGGCTACTAGATGATCATAAGTCTTTGGAAAGGCATAACACTTCACGCTATGATAGAAAAAAGATGGAGCAAATTACATAAAACTATCACTATTGGGGTCAGTTTCACAACTCAGTACCGGTTTTGGTATTTTTTACTAAAAAATCTACCACTATTCAGACAAGCTGGGCCCACATGTAAGCGGTGACTTGGCACTCAGGTGGGCCACCGGCACGGATCCCCTAACTCGCGCGGACGGCGTGGATATGGTGAGCGCGCCATATCATGTTGGCATATGACTTTTCCCTCTCTCTCATCCATTTTGTTGAGCTCCTTATACAGGAGCAGCCAAGATCTCCAAGAGCAGTTCAGCACAGTTCTCATCCAGGTCATGTCCAATAGCATGGTGGACATTGGTGCATATCCCCAACCCCCCCCCCCCCCCCCCCCCCCCCCCGTGGGAAGCTCTCCAGTGTGGAGATTGGGAGCCGGGGCGGCGGCCTAGCTTGTGGTGTTCCTTCCTTGCCGGGTGGTGGCTCGGGCCGTCCCGCACGGAGCCGGCTGGCGGCATAGGTAATGCTGGCTTGAACAAATTAATGGCGGATTGGTCCTAGCTCTTCTTGCGTCAAGTCGCCGTTGTACCAGATATCGGACTCCTCGATCGGCTGCCGACAAGTTCCCGTGTTTTTTGACGGATATGTACATGACGCTCCTGGATATCTGCAACGGAAAGGATAGTGCGCCCATATTATCAGCCAGTGCAGCTTCATGGGCGCGACGCGAAGCTTCACTATCTTGTAGGTATCATGGGACATGTCAAAGTCTAGATTCCCATGGTATTGGCAGAGGTGGAGAAAGTCATGGTGGTTGCGATTGGAGGAATTGAAGTTATGGCGGACATGTATATTGGATGCGATGAATTTTATGCTGCTTTATTTTCGGTGGTCCTACTCGAGTACAGAGTCTTGATTCTGAGGTTGAAAACCCAAGGGATGGCCTTTATTGGTTGTATATGGCAATGACCTTGTTGAAGACATTGTTGAAGAACTCGGACTCTCTTTAGTGTGGAAATTTAAGATCTTCGATTGGACAACGATAACGATTGTGCGTTGTTTTCTTTTTGGAGGCGTTGCTTTTGGAGAAACCTCTTTTGTAATCCAGGTGGTGCCTTGGATGGTGGTTATAGTGTTGCTGCTGCGATTGATTGATCACCGTGGCTGGGTATTTTTTTCTTTTTTAATTTTCTTTTTTAGCAGTGTGCATTCTTGTTATCTTCGGGCATCATGTTGGTTTAGAGTCTGAATATAATTGGTATCTTTGCGATACTAATATTCCCTTTATCGGAAAAAAAAAACACACTTCACGGTATGTCAGTCTTACAAGCAAATATGCCTCCGTCTCAGAATGTAAACCGCTTATAACTAAAGCAATTGTTGTTCAAAGTCCAGTCTTATAACAAATCAAAATACAACTTGGATCTAGGCTTAACAGCGAAAAAGACAATTACAAGCTCATATGGCGCCAGGGTGCAATCTGGGCCGTCCGTTTCGGCGATCCGACGGTCCAGATTCGCCGTTGACCGCGGACAAAATTTGACCGGTCCACGGCAAATCTGGGCCGTCGGATCGCTGAAACGGACGGCCCAGATTGCACCCTGGCGCCATATGAGCTTGTAAAAAACCGTTTTCGCTTAACAGGAAATACAACTAGATCTGGATTCAGTTTAGCTTCCTGGTGCGTCCATCTTGCTTTTTCATGACCCCAGGGCGGTGTCTCCTCCGTCCTTTTCCTCCAGAAGAGCCGACGTCGGTTTTACCATCGTCGTCGACCTCGACCTCATAGGTTACTCTGCCCTGGGTTCTTAACTGCTGCCTAAAGTTCCTCTGCAACTCGAGCTTCTGCTCTTTCATGAGCTCGTCATACAGGGCATTGTCGGCAAAAGGGAGGTACAAGCTCGCCGCCAGCTTCGGGTCATTCTTGATGATAATCTCGGGCACCTCCATGACCGTAGTGTCTGGTTTGTAGGAGAGGACGTCTCACATACCAATCTGGCTGCTGAAGCAATATCTTCTTCTTCTTCTTTTTCTCCGTCGCCATCTGTGCAGCGTTTCCGGCCGACTGTTCTGGTGAGCTTTTCTGAAGCTGCGGATCGACCTGCTCCTCCTCAGCGAAAGAACGTGAGCCTGCCATGGGGATTTGTACGTGCTGCTACTGATTTGATTGTTTGTTCGTACTATGGGAAATCAGGCGCCGGCCTCCGTGTATTTATATCCACGCACAAGCAAGTCCTTGTCGGACTCCAGTCTAGGTCGTATGCGTGTGCAAGCAAATAATGCAGGATTCGATTCGATTGCCCCCCGGCATCTTGCGCTGAATCTACCCTGTTTAGGATTGAATGCCAGGCTTAAACCCATGCTGCAAGGTTTCTTTCTGTGGAATATTTAAGGACCGGCTTAATGACAGAGTTCCATGTTTTTAACACCTGGGTACCTGCTGATCCTTGATCCTCAATGACTCCTACATCATCATAACACTCTGATAAACATATTAACTTCTATAATTTCAACCCAATTGGAAACAGAGTTCAAAATCAACATACAGATAAACATATATAACGAGGAATTTCGGTGTTCTGGCACTTACAACTCAGTGATAATCATAGGAACAGACACAAACAAAATGAATTCTTAAAAACAACAAAGATCTGAAACAAGCATGATAGACAGATAGATTATAGGACAGTCATGACTGGACCACGGTTCACAAACGAAGGAACAAAAAAACTGATGGATCGAAACAGGCATGGTGACATATCTAGCTATAGTAGTTTTGTGATCTAATTCAGTTTCCTTGTCTCGCCCTGCAGGTTCTTCTTCATGACGCCGGGACGGTGTCTCCTACGCCCCCGAGCTAACGGGACGTGGTCCTTCTCTTCGTCATAGTCCTCGTCCACCTCCACCTCGCGGGTGACTACGCCCTTAGCCTTGAGCTGCCGGGTGAAATCATAAAACTGGGGCTTCTGCTCGAGCATCCATCGGTCCAAGTTCTCTGCGACCGGGGTTGTATCGGCCAACATGATGTAAAAGGCCGCCGCCATCTTCGGGAAACATTTGATCAGTGCGTCCGATATGACCGGCTTGTAGGGCTCAGGCTTGTAGTTCATCACGTGTCTCACCTCGCTAGCTGGCACCGCACGCAAGATCTTCTTCTTCTTCTTCTTGGTCGCCGTCGTCGGCTCTGCGGTACTTCTAGTCGGCTCGACCGCGGCCAGCTCCTCGCCGTCAGCCGCCGTGTTTTTCTGAACCTGCGAACTCAGAGTCTCCTCGGAGGAGGAATTTGAGCGTGTCATGGCAATTGGTATGATTGTTTCGATGGAAAACTCAGCTGGCTGATCTCTATACATAGGCGACCTAGTCCTCGTAGGACTCGATTTGATTGATCCCTGGATGGAAATAATTTCTCGGACGTGCATAGCATGCAAAGAACTACTTATAAAGAAAAAATATGGTATATGGTACTCGCTATGAAACGAGTACAGTCGAACGTCCAACAGGAGAGGAAACACCGGATTATGTGTGTATCAGTGTAAGTATTATTTAAACAACTCGTCAGACGCACGCCATCGACCGAACCATAGTTTTTTTTTAAAAAAACAAGACCGAACCATAGTTCTTGACTTATGTACACATGTACGTAATCCTGACAACCCCTAGATCCGCCCAAGGCCCAAGCTGGGACTGCAAATGATGCATCCGACTCTGAAACTGATGATGTCCGACTACTGTTGTGGGATTTTTTTTCATAAATGAAAATATGGAATATACAAATAAATAAGCAGTGACATATTTACCTTTCACCCACACATGCGGCACCAATGAAATGAATCCAAAAAATAAAATATATTGATAGAAAATGTAATACACACAGATTTCTTAAAGGCTATCTAGCTGTCTGAAACATATTGTCGCTCTCTATCAACCAAACATGCCAACATTTGGATTCCTCGAACCTATATATTCATCAAACATTGAACAACAAATCCATGTGAGCAATCCAGCTATATGTGATAGCTTGTATTGTACAGAAATTGACAAACACTGCAGGAACGAACAACAATGCAACAATCCCACATTACGAACGGCTAAATAGTAGTTCTAGTAAGAGGACAAAAAAATATTGTAGGAAATAACAACAATGCAACAATTCCATACTAAGTCGAGCTAGCGTTATAGTTCCAATAAATTGATACCCATTAGTAAATCTTACTCCAGCCTATCTTGCCGAACAGTCGTAAGTTTCTGCCCCATTCCGGGGTTCATTCAGCGGCATGCCGCCCTCCACCTATAGAATGTAACTAGAAGGTCAGGGCGCGCTTCGCTGCGCCTAGACATCACGACGCACACCTCAGTACCAGCATATGTCTAAAATTTGTTGCTTCCAAATAAAAATTTATTATCTCCATAGATTACATATACCCTACAATACAAAGCACATTTGTAATATTAATACTCGTAGAAAGAAAACAAGACATCATTTGACTCGTCTTTGCACTATGTGCAGCTCATTGTCTCTTTTAGCATGTATGAAGTTCAAGGGGGGAAAATGAAAAAGAAAGTCCATTAAAATTACACAAAGAGCTCTAGCAACCATTCAATAAGAGGTTGAACAAATGTTGCTTTAACCATATATTGATGAAGGAATAGATCATGCTGAAAACGCACTTTGCAACAGTCAAAAGAAGAGGCTTTATTTTTTAAGATAAAATCATTGCGTTCCTTCCAAATATTCCAAGCTACACAGATCACCGCTTCAATAAAGCAAGGTCCGACAAAATCTTTCACCGCTGATTCAAACCGAGAAGTCAAAGAAATAATAGTATCCTACTGAACATGAATACAATCCTAACACTGGGCTGTAAATGAGCAATGGAAGAACAAATGTTATCTGGTCTCCATTGTCTGATCAAGGCATAAAACACAAGACCGGCCAGAATTCGTGTGCCAATGCTTCCTAATCATCAAATCATTTGCATTCAGCCGATCCATCATAAGTAACCATGCAAAGACTTTGAGTTTATTGAGGCATCTATATTCCCAAATAGCTGACAGAACCACAGAACCACATCCTGCACCACCGACCTGAACATGAATTAGTAGAAACGAGCAGATGTGTTTATACTGCCTCCCCAAGCACAAGTATGTGTATCCGAGGCAGAAGGATCAAGTTCAATATCTTCTATCAACACAGAAATTTGGTTCAGCTTATCATAGCCTGTGTCGATAAAGGCAACGGAAACCTGGAACATAAGTCTGACGTGCTCACCATCAGACAGAGACAGTCATGTCCTCCTCTAGAGCAAATATCAGCGAGCAAATTTGTCGCAGATCGTTATGTCCCCAAAACATCCTTCGAAAACAATAAATTTTCACCATTGCGAGCAATACCTTGAGTAATGCTCCTGTAGATGTCCACTAAACTGAAGACGTCTCTCGACCTGTCCACCAGAACGACCACAGCTCTTGGACTGAGCGTGAGGGGCACCATTCTCATACAAGGACCAGACCAGAGGGACCCAAGGAGTATTTCATTTAAAAAAAAATTGTGCAATTGTTTCAATGTTGAGGATACCAAGCCCACTGTGGCGTTTAGGGCGACAGACCAGAGACCATGCCGTAAGGGCATTCACTGAGGGTGAATCTCTGTCCTTGATCTTGTCCCAGAGGCAATGGCGGCGAACCCTATCAAAGTTCTTGATGATAGTTTTATTGACTGTCCAAATATAATATGCAGGGAGCGAGAATATAACTGAATTGATAAGAGTAAGTCTGCACCCATAATCAAGAAACCTGGCACTTGCATTTACCCGATGTTCCACTTGATGTACCAAAGGAGAGAGATATTAAATTGAGGGTTTAGTATTTTCCTTAGCAGTATAACTGAAACATAAAACTGGAGATGTTATACCAAGCGGTGAGATAAATGAACCTAACTTTGAAGTTTTGATTGAGTAACTGTAAAGCACTTTTTTCCAAGTCATTGAAGCACATATCAGGAATAAGGTGATCATCACCTAATCGAAATAGAAGCATAACAGATAAAATAAGTAGAGTTCTGAAAGAGGGATAAATCAAAGTAAGACTTATGTGGCTAGTTGCTAGTCATACCAAACCACTCCCATCTCTTTCAAGTTTTCTAGTTCTTTACATCTGAAGATATGCTATTATACCCCGAACGGTTCATCAGAGAATAAAAGAACCTGCAGGAGGGAAAAAATGTAGAGATAAAACCCAATAATTGTTTTTTGAGTTTTCCATAGAATAAATGTGCATCTGAAATAACAGGGAGAATAATGTAATTTCCAAGGAAAATAGTATCATCATATGCCTAAAGGACAATCTTTTTCATGTAAACTTCAGGCTTTAGAAAGTAGTGAACTAAACCAAACATACGTCCAAGAGCACCAACCCTACAGAAGAAAAAGCATGGAAAAATGAGAATAGATGATAAAAATTTGCAAGATATCGACACTGCAAGGAAAAACCATCTGTAGTTTGTACATCATGTCGTGCATTTAAAATCGGATGGGAAGTTAAAACCTAAGATATATTGGTGAGGAGAGAAAATAAAAAAAGTGAAAATATCTGAAGACATGCTTTCAGACGACATACTGCCATTAGGAGAGAAATGCTAAAATAAATTGAGTGAGATTAAAAAGAAATGTAAAAACTGAAATAGGTAGTTCCATTAGCAGCATTTTAGGTGAGCTGTAGAGAGAATATACATAGTCAAATCTCAAAAAACAACAGACTGCATTTATTTTGATCGGAAATAATAGATGGAACGGACAACTTGATTGATTTGTTTCAGTCAAAATAGTTCACATAACTGGCAGTGCTCTCGGTTGACATTTTCTAATCATAAGCTCACCCACCCCACTCGTTGAAAAGACAGAAAGAGATTGTATAACCATGTGTGATAACAAAAGGTGCAAACCGTACATTTTATTCAGACCTAAAAAATAAACCCGCGAAGCAATCTTCAGCAGTCCAGCATAAATATGCCTCCACCTATATTGTTACAATTTGATCAAGTAATCCTTAGCAATAGACATGCATTTTTGCAAAGCAAAAAAATGGTAAGGAACAAAAAAAAAACATACGAGGCTTTGACCTCTAGGGAACATCCATCGAGAGCAACAAAAAGATGGACAGGATATTTACCAATCTATAGAAAGTTACAATGTATGCCCGAGAAAAACTTCAGTATTTCCTTTCTAACCTGAAACAAGGTCTTACACAGCATCTTGGCACTCAGCCTCCTCTTTGATCATTTGTTAAATATGCACATTGGAACCTGCAGCGGACTATAAGAGAAAATAGACAGCCTTCAGCAAGTTGGATGCTACATACTGCAACAACATTAGAAAACTGAACATATTTGTTAGAAAACTGAACTACATCCAGATAGCTTACAGTCATTACAAAATGAAAGAATATGATTGATTTTAACATCAGAGTGCAACAAAATCACTGTACAATTGGATTAAAGCTAAATGTCTTCAGAATACTGAAGGTCAGACTGATCAAATTCAAGAAATTGAAATGAACATAGCCCTGGCATGGCTTCAGTAAAACCAAGCAAGGGCATTTCCAAATAATTAATAAGTAGCGCCCAGAGTTAAGAAGAGTCTATGTAAAAAAAATGCATTAAAAAGACTCCAATAGACATCAAAGATCTCATAATTGTAGTTGAACTTCATGGAGTATGTGTGTGCTAGATCTTCAAATGTCAGGATTGTTCCAGTCAAGAAACCATCTAATTAGATGGGAGGTTGCAGCTAATAAATGTTAATGTGTTCAATGATTTTATTCTAATAATTTACCTGGCATCCCCGCTGCTGCAATCCGTAGCCACGCGGGGACCCTCCTGGGAGCAGAGGAAGCCAGGGCGGAAGGCATCCTCAGAGTCATGCACGGAGACCTTCTCCTCAACGGCCATGATGAAGCGGTCTCCGGCGGCGGCAGCGACCTCCGCGTAGGCCATGGCCGACGCAGGGCGCTCCAATCGACAGGCAAAGCTGCGACGGCCGCGGTGTAGGTTGAGCATGGCGAGACTCCCACGCTCAGCAGACAGCGAGCGCGACCGGCCCAGAGGGGTGTACGGCGATGGCGTCCGCGGCCCCGAGGGAAGATTTGGAGCGAGCTGAGGAGCACGAAGCCGTTGGCGTTGTAGAGGTGTAGCAAAGAGGCGGCGAGGAGGTTATTGAGCATGGGACCGATGGAGACATTATACATGGAGTGGAAGGCGAGCACGGAAACAGCGGCGGAGGGGTCGAGGAGCGGGCGAGGTAGGCGGAGAGGGTTGACCTTAGCAAGCAGTCCGGTCCCCTCCGTAGCCAGAGAGGAAGGAGGAGGTGAGCCGGCGAGCTGCGAGGATGGGGAGCGCCCACATCGACCTAAATCCAGCGTCGCGCACAACTGCCGCCGGCCCATCCAGCAGCACCTTTGGGGAACAACGGCGGCCGGATCCGGCGACTCCATCCGGCGCCGGCATGCCGCGAGGCCACGCCCCGAACCGCGCCCTCGCCAGGATTGGTGGCGTGTGCAGAACAGCGACGGTGGGATCCGGCAGCTCCATCCGGGCCGCCATGGTGCCAGGCCGCGACCTCCAGGGCACCGCCGCCTCGCCAGGGCTGGTCGCGTGTGAAGAACAGCGGCGGCCCACGGCTGGATCCAGCGTCCTCCCGTTGTACTCCTCCACCGCTGCGTCCTACCCGTGAGAAGGAGCCGCTGCGCCCTACCTCACGGTGACACGAGGTACGGGCCGACGGCGGCCACGAAGTCGAATACGGGAGCAGGAATCCATTCCGGCCACGGCGCTCTAGCTCGGTCCGGCCGCCGGAATCGATCCCCGGCCACCGACGGGCGCGCGACGTGGCTTCTCCCGAAAGGTGGCCGAAGTCCGGCTCGTCGGGCGACAGCTCCCTCCGGCGCGGAACTCTGCTGCTCGGCCACGCAGGTGGTGTCCGGCGACCTGCGCGTGCGGCCAAACCAACCTCTCCACACGAGGAAGACAGCCTACCTCAAAACGACACTTCTTCGTCTCTCGGTCAAACGCGAAAACTCGCAACGTCGGTGGATCTGGTGGGCTGCGTGTCATCACGGTACTGGTGCGGGCAGGGGAGAAGCAAACCGTCCTATTTTTACTCGCTGACATGTGGGAACAAAGAAAAAGCCAAAAACCTGTGTCACTGAATGTGGGCCCGTAACGCGAATCAACCAGAGAACAGCAATCCCAGGGAGCTTAGTTATGTTACTGATACCTCTGCTTGAAGCCTAACTTTCTCAACCGGTCAATCCTCTTGTTCACAGAAGTGAGCACACGCAGCATGCGGACCGACTCACCATCAGCACTGGTTAGAGCAGCTTCGGTTTCCACCTTGAGTAGCATCAAAACGGCTATTTGATTGTAAACGAATAGTGACGGCTGTCGGAGTCCGGCAACAAGAGGAGTTGAATCAGTAGGCTCACTTGGCATCGTGAATAGACCATTAATTGTGGGATGCCTAACAAGAAACAAGGAAGATCAGAGCACTTAATACTTATTGCAAAAGAAGAACCAATGAAGAAATATTAGAAGACACATAAGTAAATGGATTGCGCAATTCAGTCTTGCATTTGTATGTCCACGATGCTCTTGAAAAAAAATCATTCACAACAACAATGTTGCGTATAACATAATATTGGGAGTCTCTAATTAAAAACATATACATGACTCCAACGTGTTGATAAATACGGTGAAATACAGGATGCTAGGATTGTAATTGTTGCTAATATAACACATTAAAGTCATGGGGAATTAAATCAATTGGTAAATCGTAATGCTATAATTCGGATACCACGATTACAATCTTATTAATATACTTTGATTCCCCATTCTTGCGCTTCCCTATTTCAATGTTTTCTGAATACTAATAACCAAATTGGGCATAACAATCCTCAGGGTCTGTCAACTCTACTCCTAACAATCATAGCGATCAAACTAATTGAGAAACGCTCGACAAGGTCCATCAGATCAAGAACCGACCAATCATTTGGAAAAGAATCAATCTTCATGTCGTGGGAAACACATCAGACATGGAGGGGAAAATAGAGAAAGAAGATGGAGTACTCACGACTTCACCCCCATGTTCCCTCATGGTAAGGGGCATGCGCCACACCTTCATGGGGGTGGCGGAGGTTCTCGACTAGGTAGTCTGTCTTGTCCATGGAAAGTACCCAAGGCCATTTCAACTAAGGACACGGGCCAATTTAAAGTAAATATAATTACACTAAATTTTATTCTTCCTAAAAAAAATTATCATATTGTAATTTTAACAAATATATGTTGTATACTACTTAATTAGCATTGCTAACCATACAATATTTTTCTCAATCGTTTTCCGTTATATAGTTGCAATGTATATCATCAAAACTATATCTATGTTGCAAAAAAATTATTCCTTTGTGGTATATTACCGTTAACAAGATACAAACCCCAAAGTTTTTAATTTACAAAAGGAAAAACACACGTCACCTTAATTTTATTATAATTGATGAATTATATAGTGTATGTATATTTCTAATGTGAATATATTGCTATATTTTTATATTATTGGATATATTGGTAGATATTCCAATGCATACAATCTAGATACAACTTATAGCTAGGCGTGTGTAGTGTATGGTTATGTAATCAAATATATAGAAAATTCTAAAGTATAAGCGTGATCATTATTTCCTTGGTCATGTGTCTTACAAGTTATAGTAGATTCGGTAATAACTAATAAATTTATAATATGTTGATGATCTACACTTTTCTATTGAAGTAGCATTGCTTATAGTAATTATTGGGACATAAAATATTGTGGATTCTACTACTTTGCACACACAAAATTCAGTAACTATATATGCTCGCCTCAATGTGCCTCTCTATCACATGGTGTATTCATGTGCTCATGTTAGTTTCTCAAATAAAAAGTTATACATGGAATTAAACATTATAAATATATCTAGCAAAATGTTTAATATAACATATGTAATGCATCCATGTAAGAGACTTAGAATCCAAATTAAACTTGTCACCATGATCTAAATTAAACGGCACATATCGCACACACACTCCACCAAAACGAACCGTATGCAAAGGTTGCCACATATCACAGACGATTCGCAGAGAGCAAATCGTGTGTGATACGGCCCAATTGCACACGGTTGTTGCAACTGCACCGTGGGTAATACTACCCACACAATTCATTCATTTTTCGGGTGATACTACTAGAGATTTCATTAATATTTGGAGGGTTCTATTAAAATATTATAGTCCTAACATACGTACACAAAATGTATCTAATACTCCAACTAAATACACTGAAGGTTCTCCTCGTAAGTGTTTTCGTCGTCGGTGAAATAATCCACTTCGTCGTTGGCGGCGTTGTTGACAGGTGGCTGGCAAGACCCAGAGGCCTCGGCAGCGTCGGCCTTCTGCCGGTTCGGTGGTGGAGCACCAAAAATATTGAGCTACACCTTGAGGCGCCGCCACCTACGCAGACGGTTTTGGCGCACAGTCTCCAACAAGGCCTCCACCACGCGATGCGTCATGTATTCTTCCGCGCGCCACGGCGTGATGGATTCCTGCACCAAAATGTCCTCCTCCACCTCCTGCTTCCGATCCAGCTCAACCGACGACGACGACCCCGAACCAGTGTAGTTGTTGACCGGCGTCTCCGTGCGAGGGATGGGCGACGATGAGCCGGGGGAGGAGGGAACGCCGGATGAGGAGGAAGAGGGGGAGGGAAGGGCGGCAAAGGTGGAGGCACGACGCACGTGAAAGTGCTCGTTCCTTGTTGTAATGGAGTATCGCATCTCGTCGGAACTTTGGACTTGTAGCGAGCCATTGACACTGTCGGCGGCACTTCTATGAGCAACCAAGATTTATACACGAGCGCAGCGGCGGCGAGGAGGCGAAAATGCGGTGAAACGGAGGGAAAAGGAAGCGGGAAAGAAAGTAACGCCAATAATAACTGGACCGTAATTCCATTCTATGAACAAATTGAAACACTTGTTGATTGTAATTACCATTCACAAAAAAATATAGCGATAACTTTTATATAGACATACGTTCGATTTCACACGACTGTTGCAAACAAATGGTTTGCGATGGTGAACTCTATGCATACGCTTATAATATCACGACCGTAAGCGATAGCTAGCACACAGTTGAAAAACCAAAATCGTATGCGAATATATAGACATCGAAGGCTGTGGGAGCCTTTTTCTCCAAGGTTGAGCGATAGGGAAAATCACACATAGAAGATTGTTCCCATGTGCGATTGAGGGGACTTAAATTGCCCGATCTGTACTAGTGGAAGATCTTTGGGGGAAATGAATGATACATTACGACACTTTGGTAAACATATAACTACGTTGACACTATGTGAATGTTCACAATGAGACAGGCAACTCCTAGGTCTGGTACGTGCGCACCCTCCAGAGACACCAAAAGAATGCATACAACATTGCTATTTAACCCATGGACCAATGAATGGTGAGTATAACTGGACTAGGCGAGCAGAACAATGAAAGTACCACCTTAAGCTAGACTGAAGGAGTGCGTTTTTGCATACAGGCATATTTTAACTGAGTTGAAACGAAGTATGAAAAAAGGCATGTTGAGGAATAAATTCAGTGACAGACGATCGAAATGATACATCACATTGGCCATCAGGGTTGTAAGTTTATAATCTTCTATCAGATGAAGGTAAATGAACAAAGACACAAGGAACAAATCTTTCTCGTTTACAGCACTGGTACTTAATCTCAGTTTACAGCAATATGGCATAAGGCTTGTCAAAATAGAAAAGTTTCATGGTGCCTAGATGATCATAGATCTTGGAAAGGCATAACACTTCACGGTATGTCTTACAATCAAATATGCCTCCGCCTCAGAATGTAAGGCGTAATTTGCTTCGTTATTGACCAACAATTATGTTGTTAATGCAGGGTTTATGTGATAGTGAACCGTACTACTTTATACTTGCAATTCAACATCACATAAACCACATAATATAACTAAAGTAATTGTTGTTCAAAGTATTGTCTTAACAAATCAAAATACAACTTACATCTTGAAACAGAAAATACTAGATCTGAATTCAGTTTAGCTTCCTGGTATGTCCATCTTGCTTTTTCATGACCCCAGGGCGGCGTCTCCTCCGTCCTTTTCCTCCAGAAGAGCCGACTTCGGTTTTACCATCGTCGTCGACCTCGACCTCATAGGTGACTCTGCCCTGGGTTCTTAACTGCTGCCTAAAGTTCCGCTGCAACTCGAGCTTCTCCTCTTTCATGAGCTGGTCATACAGGACAGTGTCGGCAAACAGGAGGTACAAGCTCGCCGCCAGCTTCGGGTCATTCTTGATAATGATCTCGGGCACCTCCGGGACGGTAGTGTCGTCTGGGTTGTAGGAGAGGACGTCTTTCACATACCAATCTGGATGCTGAACCAATATCTTCTTCTTCTTCTTTTTCTCCGTCGCCATCTGTGCAGCGTTTTCGGCCGACTTCAGGTGAGCTTTTCTGAAGCTGCGGATCCACCTGCTCCTCCTCGGCGGAATAACTTGAGCCTGCCATCGGGTTCTGCACCACTGCGATTTGATTGTTTGGATGAGAGATCAGGCGCCGGCCTCTGTAGTATCTATATCCACGCACAAGCAGAGTCCTTGTCGGACACTAGTCCAGGTCCTATGCGTCTGCAAGCAAATACTGTAGGATTCGATTCGATTGATGTTGTGCCGAATCCACCCTGGGATTGAATCCCAGGAATTTAAACCCACGCTGCAAGATTTATTCTTGTGGAACATTAAAGGACCGGCTTAACTACAAGGCGGACGCTACGCCGGTTGTACCGACGCGTATCTACAGCCGCCTGCCAAAATTTATTTCAATCGAATTGGAAAGGGAGTTCACAATCAACACACTGATAAACACATAACGAGGAATTTCGGTGTTCTGGCGCTTACGACTCCTAAGTCCTAACAATCATAGCCATAAACGAAGGAACAAAAAACTGATTGTCCGAAGCAGGCATGGCGATATAGCTAGACAGCCTAGTCTGCTGATCTAATTCAGTTTCCTTGTCCTGCCTTGGTGCTTCATCTGTTCCTCATGACAAAAATTACTACACGCGCTATCAAGATCACTCGATGGCTGAAGAATTGATTGGGGAAACTAGAACTCGATGGATTGCTTCAAGCTCAAATGAATTGTTCAGATATACACAAGTGTTTATACTGAATATAAGTGTTTCTGAACCAGAAACTAAGGCTCTAATACCAAAATATCCCCTGGTCTCAAAATTTAAGGCGTATTTTGGTTATGTAAGATGAACTTTTTTTTTTGCCAATAAACATTGGTAGTATATGTGATTATATCCCACAAAATACACCATTGGATATGTACTAAGAAACTGCCTACTTACGGATGTGATGACTATGATCACATAGTAATTGTTGGTCAAAATCTTGTCTTCACGAATCAAAATACTGCTCACAAATTTTCGACACAGGGATAAACACAAAACACGGAACTGAATTATTCAGTTTAGCTTACAACTCAACTCAACTGTCACTAAACATTGATAAACCGCATTGTCCATCAGGCTTACAACTCGAGGACAGTAAATGAAGAAAAACACAAGGAACAAATCTTATTGGTACCTTTTTTTTCTAGCGGTTTAGGGCAAATCAAAGACACCTTATATATTCTGAATACTGTATCAAATCAAAGACACCTTATATTCTGAAACAGTGTGGGTAGAAGAAAACACTAGACTTGAATTCAGTTTAGCTTCTTGGTCTGCCCATCTTGCTTTTTCATGACGCCAGGGCGGTGTCTCCTCCGTCCTCCTCTATAAGATCCGACCGTGGTTTCATAATTATTATTGTCATCCTCGTCGACCTCAACCTCGTAGGTGACTCTGCCCTTGGTTCTTAGTTGTTCCCTGTAGTCTTTCTGCTTCTCGAGCATCCACGCGTTGTTGCTCTCGTCGAACATGGCCATGTTTGCCAGCATGTCGTACCACCACGCCGCCAGCATCGGGTCTTTCCTGATAACCATCTCAGGCACCTCCGCACCGGCCAGGGTGTCCGGCTTGTAAGAGAGGACGTTTTTCACATCGCGATCTGCCACCTGAATCACCTTCTTCTTCTTTTTCTTGATCTCTGTCACCGTCTTGATCTCCGTCACCGTCTCTGCAGGGTTTCCTGCTGACTCGCCGGGTTGCGGATCCACCAGCACCTCCTTCTCGGATGAACTTGTGCTCGCCATCGGAATCCGTTGATTGTTTGGGTGAGAAATCAGGCACTCTCGATGCCTCTTAATATACACGCGCGAGCGAGTCCTTGTCTGACTCAAGTCGTACGCCCGTTCAAAAGTACTAGTATTAGGATTCGATTCGATCCCCAGTCGGAATCGGTTAAGATTGAAATCGGCCACACGAATCCGAAGCACAAATCAAACAGGAAAGGGATTGTGTCACGTACCCAGCACCTGAGGACGCTGACTCCGGGGGTTTGGTTGCCGTCGTGTTCGCTTCCTTACCCTAAACCAGGGGAAGGCGATGATGAACTGATTGATATTTTTCAGGAGGAGGATACACCGATTGATGAGTCCAGCTTTTTTTTTTTTGAGAGAGGTGATTGATGAGTCCAGCTGGCATAGTTGAAGTGCACCGGCCCAAGACTTGTTTCTTTCTTTCATTTTGAGGGAGAGAAAACGTGGGCCCAGATAAATCAGATCCTAAATGTATGTTGTCATGCCTGCAGGCTGCAGCCCATAAACGCCGACGACGCAACATAGCCATGTAAGTCCCTGTTTATGAAAAGTTTTGTTGTTAACAGCAAGGGAATTGCTTTGCAGGTAGGGATGTAAGTGAATCTGACCGAATCGGATAATGCTCTCTTCATATTATTTTATCGGATTTAAAATCGGGTGGATAATGACCGGATAGGGATACGAATGCGGATTAATCGGATTGCAGGGTCGGATCGGAAACGGAGCGGTTTCGGTCCGGAAACGGACAAACATTATCAAATGGCTACGCGTAGATAGACATAATTTCACCATTGCAAATCACATGAAAAATATCCAAAAGAATTCGCACTACAGAGTGGCCAATCGTTTTAGAAGACAATTTACAATAACAAGTTAACAATAGCTTTATATCGTTGCATGTATGTGTCTAAGGTCTCGAATATGAGAGGTGCAAAGACATGACAGTGTCAATCGTCCATCGCTTGTATTTTCTTGCATTGTAGTGATAAACTTGTTCTCTTTAGTAAAATCAGTCATCACTTGTAAGTAGTGTTAGTAGTGCCGTAGTGGTACTAACCAAACCAAAGGTAAACTGAAGGTATGAACGTGGCTTTATAATATTATAATGCCATGAAGTGGTCTACAAACTACGATGTTTCCAATAGTAAGTTGCATCTACAAACAAGAAGTCAAGGATTAGTATGAATTTCCAACCAAACTACTCACTCCAGAATTTTTCAACCAGTGCAGTAGACGACGATGAACGACAGCTGAGGAGGCTAGAAAGATATGTATGCTGCTTACGTGACGTGATAGCATTAGGATTATATAATATATAAAGATAACCATTAAGTTAGTAGATTAATAGGGTATTTGGGTTGATTTATTGAGCTTATTTAATCGGATAATTCTAATTGTGAATGTCGGATATATAGCAATACCATATCCGACATCATATTCTTCGGATATCCGCCTGACCATTATCCGTATCATCATCCATATCTCTCGCGGATTCTAATATTTTCATACCATATCCTTCAAAACGGATGCGGATTCGGGGCGGAAATTATTCACACCATTTACATCCTTATTTGCAGGGGTAGTAAGGGGTAATCAATAGAAACATGTCGACCTTTGCAAGACTTTGTTTGTTTTCTCTCTGATTACGACATATGCATGTTTGATAAATGTCGCAATGGTTGAGTTTGTTTCTTCTCGCAAGGGGATGCCGGGAGGTCGTACCGCAATTGTTTCTGTGATCCGAAATTTGAAATGACATTTTTTTAGAGACATTTGTCTGAATTACGAACTTCTTCCACCGTTGAGTTTCTCGCCTCAAGATTTTAAAAACTACATCTCCGTTTTCAGAGGATTTACTCCGGCGCGCCTAATAATACTTATCCGCACATTTGCCGGATTCTCTATTGGGCGCCGGTGTAGATGCTCTAACTTGCAGGCACCGCGCAAGTTCTTGTACATAGCTCTTTTAAGATTCACTTGGAGTAAAAAAACGTACCCTCTCGCTAGGGTTTCAGGCTCCGGCGGTGATTTTAAAAACTACATCTCGTGTGTGTTTATAGTTTCTGAAGGTCCCTCTGCATACAGATGGACAGCACCTGAAGGAGCTGCGCTTAAGGCCAATGTAGATGCTGGTTGGAATGCCACAAACAATGCAGCTGGACTAGGGAATGTTATTCGAGACAGTAGTGGTAGTACTACTCTCTCCGAATGGAAGCATATACCGTGGTGCGGTAATGCAGAAGAAGCAGAAGTTTTGGCTTGCATTGAGGGACTGAAGCATCTGGTAGGCCTGCAGTGTACGTCGGCCACGCTGGAATCAGACTGCCAACGAGTGGTCACGACCCTGCTGAGCAAGGATACAGATAGATCTTCAAGCTGGAGTTTATTTTCTGAAGGTCGGGAAATACTTAATATTTATCAGTTTATTAAGGTAGCTAAAGTGGATCGCGTGAACAACTGGGTGGCGCATGAATTAGCGCAATTAGGCAAGTGTGGCAATAGCGGAGTGCTACGTGACTCAGTCCCGGCCTGCGTGTCGGAGCTAGTCGCAAATGATTGTAAGAATTTGTTGCCTAATTAATATAGTTCACGAGTTTCTTAAAAAAAATCCACTTGGAGTTGGGTTTTATCGTAATATTGTCGTTATTTTTACCACAATAACTCGACTGTGCATGTGAGCGGGATCATCGACCAGCATGCGTAACTGTTGATTTCAGAATGAAAGGTCTACGTCCATTTAGTCATTATCGGGCTATTGAAGGCACTTTCCACCACACTATTTTTCAAAGACAAATACGCTGAGGTGTCAAACGTGTAAGTCGATCAGATTATGGCGTAGATCAATCAAGTTACTCTTTTTTTAGCTAAATATTGGTATTACGTAAAATAAAATAAATACTACTCCGACGAGACAATAACTACTACCAGGAAAATAAATACTCGCACTGGTTCTTAAAATGGCCTTTTACACAAAATGGCAAGATAAATTTATGAAAAGAAAGAGGAATGATATGTTTTAATTTAAAAAAATAAGTATGTAAATCATATATTATTATTTTTTAATTTATGTAAATGCTATATATATATATATATTCCAGCTATTCAAGAACCAGTTTCTGAATAACTATTCAGAGCACCTGTTCTGAACTTCCTATCTTTTAGACCGTGAACTCCCTTCTCGGCGGAAGGTTTTCACATCAGAACTTTCGAACCAAAGACCCGATTGATGCAAATGATATCATTTTGGAAACCTGTTGACGTTGCGCATCTTACCTATCTCGAAGTTTTTCGAAATTCATTATAGTTTAGAGAGTATTTTTGGATCTATCTTTCTGTTTCCCGTTCGTGTGTCTCGGGCGGACTGCTTTTTAGCCGCCATTTTAAAACTCTCAACCAAACGAAACACACGATATACCGTTGGAAAGATACTGGATAGGCGCATCTTTTTCGTAAATAAACTTTTTCCAAATTCGTTACGGTTTGTGATTAATTTTTGAAAAACTGAGCGCTGTTAAACCTCGTGTGAGCGAGGCTCATACTGCAAATTGACATGGCTCGATCCTCGTGTGAGCGCGGCTCCACGGGGATAGTCAAATTGATGTCGCATCATAGCCATTTTGGTAGTTGGCGACGGTTAATTTCTGTATCCGGTTGCATTACATGGATTTTTCACGTTTTATTTTCGCGTCTCATGTATAGTTGCATGCTAACTGTTTCCATATACTTCAGTGAACTTCAAGTCCAGGGTAACATAAACTCCTGTCACCTACCATGTGAACTTCTCGTATTTTTTGAAGTTAAGTGATTTTTTTGATGTTGAAATTTATTGGACGGGGAGAGGGGGTGGGGGGGGGGGGGGGGGGGGCATATATATTTTAATTTCTACATTCTAGGTTTTTTGAACCGCCATACGCTGATATCAAAAGATCCCATGCTTTGTTTTTATCATGCACCTTTTTTTTTGGCAACTTTTTTTTTTACTTTTTTAATTCTAACAATGAACCCCGAACTATGCCATATCTGGACTTCTCACTGTTTTTTATGTATCTTTAATGATTATCTGTTTTTAATTAACCGACCCAGTTTCCTCCGTAACCGGCGCGTGTCGGTCTTGTATAGCGAAACCGCCGTGTGTCGGTCTCCCCAGATAAGCGCAACCCCTCTCTCTCTCCATCTCTCTCTCCTAAACCCCATTTCCCCCACCGTAGCTCTCGACGGAAACCGCCGCACCCCGCACTCGCTCCACTACCCGGGCGGCCGCGCCCTCATCCTTCGCCGCTGCTCTCCCGTCGGCTTGTTGCCGGTTGAACCGCACTCCGCTCTCCATATGGGGTAGTGGAGATCTCCCCACCCCCGTGCGCGACCCTCGACTCTTCTTTTCTTCTGTCTAGGGTTTCTGGACTGTCGTAGCTGGCGAATTGGGTCCCGATTTTCGCCGGCGCGGCCTCGGATTCTCGCTGTGGAGGGCCTGCGCCGTCGTATTCTCTTCCGTCGTCGGTCGGGCGCTCCCTCCTTACTCACCACACGCTCACGGTGTTCTTCGTGCGCCTTGGATCTGGATCCCCTCGTTTCAGATCTGGGGTGCGGAAGAAGCAATGGATGATCTTTCTCCGTCAAGGGATCGAGGTATATAAATTCTATTCCTTTTTTTTTGTTGTTGTTTTTTGTGTAGTCTGTGCAAGTTTTTTATATATTTTGCAACGTAGGTTTTGTATATCCTTCGGTAGCATTGTTTGCTGTATATGCTCGTAGCTTTTTTGTGTTCATTGTTTTGTGAATCATGCATGAACAATACATACTATAGATCATTAGTTCTTTATGAACCTCTGTAGCATAATCATGTGAACTTCTCTTTCATTTTTATTTTGTTTATATATGTGTTTATGGGGGTTGAACTTTTGTGTACGAGCATGTGAACCTCTCCCAATGTTGTTGTTTTGTAATTTTTAGGATATTAAGTATATGGTTTTTTCCTGGACCGTAAGTATTTTAGTTTTATTTTTAGCTATAACTCTTTTTTTTCACTCTGATGATGCTTTTGTTCCTAGCATTTTAGTAGCATGTGAATGATACTTTTCTCTCTGATAATGCTTTTTGTTCCATGTTAAATATATGACGTTATCTCTATGTTTCTAACCTTTTTTTTGTGTGTTTGTTATTTTTCTCCCAGCAGTTGACGAGAGCATTATGGAATCTCTACACCAGCTCAACATTGACTTTCCTAACGTAGATTCACCTGCAAATCCTCGAGTGGAGATGCATGAGGATTCTTGTAAATCAATGGAGGCAGATATCGCATCAGATATGCCTAAGTTCGACGACACGCCATTGCCCACCCGAGGTAATGCTTGTGTCAGCAGTCTTGTACCTGGCGATGGTTCTTCTAAGTCAATTGATGCAGATGTGTCACCTGGGCTGCCTGAGGATTCTTGTAAATCAATGGAGGCAGATATGCCATCAGATATGCCTAAGTTCGACGACACGCCATTGCCCACCCGAGGTAATGCTTGTGTCAGCAGTCTTGTACCTGGCGATGGTTCTTCTAAGTCAATTGATGCAGATGTGTCACCTGTGCTGCCTTTGTTTGACGGTACCCCTATCTCCATCCGTGCTGAAGTTGGTGGCAGCAGTGTTGTTCCTGGTGTCGGTTCCCCCAAAGAACCTGTTGCAGATGTGCATACAGAACAAACTGTGTTTGATAAGACGCCTCTCCCTAGTCGTGATGATGTTGGTGACAGCGGTGGTGCCCCTGGGGAACGTACAGTTGGCCCAATTTTTGACCCCACTCCTATGCATGGTGTCCACAGGGATCAATTGGATGCTACTACACCCCCTGCAATTGAGTGCACCCCTGTGTGGCAGGACACTCCTTCTCAGAGTGTTGATGGTACTGAGGAAGTTACGCAGGAACACAATGTTCAGGATCAGCTTGATAAGTATGCGGAGCATCAGGCTGTCAAGAAAGCTGATTATGAGAAGAGATTGAAAGCATACCATAAGAAATATCCAAAGAAAGTTGGTCAGGGAAGCGATGCAGCTTGTCCAAATGTTCCTTCAGAAGATTTGCATCCAGCTGCTTCACCGATCTCGAAGAAACCCAGGGTGGCTGTTGCAAAGAAGAAATCTGATTATGTTGGGACTCCTCGGCGCAGCACTCGTCTTGCCTGCAGTGTTCCTGTTATGAGTTCCTCGCACAGTTCCCCTCCGCCTGCTAAGTCGAGTTCTGCTAAACGTAAGCGTGTTGCTGATGATACGTACATTCTGGATGCTGCTTCCGGTGACGCTGATTCAGACTTTGAGGCAGACTTTGTTGAGGTAGTGTTTTTTTTTGTTTTTACTGTTGTTTTTTCTTTTTTGTTCGTACTGTTCTTCTGAAAGGTTCAGAGTGTGAACCTCCTGGTGGTTGATTGTGAACTTCCTTTTTTTAAATGAGTTTTTTTTTGTCATGCAGAATGATAAAAGGAAGAGGTCGTTTGATGTTGGGACCTCCAGTGGTCAAAAGAAGAAGAGTCAGTATGGGAGGAAGAAGAAAGCTGATGCAGATGAAGATGAAGATTGTGAAAAGAAGCGTTTCCAGCAAACTGTGCGCTGTTCTATTGGCGAGGTTCGAACTGCTGCGGCGTTGTTGAAAAAAGAACATAGGGCCAAGGTCTTCGAAGCTGGTTTTGGATGTGTTTTTGATTGGGTGCTTGAGGGCAACATCTCCCGTGTACTGATGTGCCACCTGTTGTTGATGCTTGACACATCAACTATGGAGATTTATTGTGGACCTGGCAAAGTTCTTAACGTGAACAGAGAAGCCGTCCACCATGTTTTTGGTTTCCCAATTGGTGGTGACACAGCGCCGAGGCCTTCTGACACTGGACATGACGAGGCTCTAGCCAGTTTCAAGAGAGAACTTGGCATTGATAGCAAGACTCCCATTCTGATCAAGAATTTGCGTGGGATTCTGAAAGAGTTAGTCGAAGATCCCAACAAGGTTGATTTGGCGGTGAAGGTATTCTTCGCCATCTTATATAACACTTTTATATGTCCTGGGTCAGCAACCCGTGTGGGTAGGGAAGCTGCTATGCTTGTCAACATGGTTTACAAAAATATGGCCAAGATGGATTACTGCCAATTACTTGTTGATGAGATTAAAAGAGCAGCTATCAAATACCAAAACAGAAGTATCCCGCAGGCTGGCCCTGAAGGTTGCGGTCTTCTGCCTGTAGTTATGTACCTTGACAGCTGCTACTCTGCTCGGTATTCTGTTATGCACATCAAGACGCCTCGTGCTAATTACTTGCATGAGAACCCGCTTTTACAGATTTACTACCTTGATATGTACAGAAATGGTGGAGCTGAACTGTTAAATTACAAGTTTGGCAAACTGCCGGTAAGTTCTCTCTTATATTTTTCTTATGTTTTTTAGTAATTTTTCTGTGCATACTTGATACCATGTAGCAGCTGTGTAATTTGGATGAAGTTAAATAGTAGCATGTCACTGATCTTTTTTGATTAGTCATAGTAAACTTCCTTCATATCACTATCTTAACTTCTTGCTCTTTATATTCTGAACCGCTTAATTGTTAGCTTAATTAGTCATTTTTCTCTTCTTTATATGAATGGATGCGGCAATCTTTTGTATGACATTTTTTTATCTCGTTTTTTTCAGTGGAAGGGGATCCAGCAGATTGCTTATGAATATCTTTTGTCTGCTGAAAAACTCTTTTATGATTCACGCCCGCGGTCGCCTGCTAGCATTTCTGGTTCTGGTGATTTTGCTGCTACCAAGCAGCCAGGTGATAAAGTTGATTCGAAAGATGAGGCAAATTCTGATGGTGTAGGCCCTTCTTCTCAAGTTTTTTTTGAGCAAGCTATTGAGATGATAAGAAAACTTGAAGAGCTCTCTCAAAAAATCCCAACAACTGCTGACCGCATGAGCATTATTTCTGCTCTTTTTCCTGATGGCCATGGTCCTAGTGTCGAAGCAGTTAAGGAGCAGACGCAGATTGAAACCCAGTACTTGACAGCTTCAGGGTTGCTCTATCTTCCATGAAGTCAGAATTAGCTGACCTTCGATCCAAACAGGATGCTGTATGCAGGGAGTATGAAAGAGAAGCTGCCATCATAGAACAGCAAATCAGTGAGCAAGATGTTGATGCTGGAATCCCCCTGTCAAAGATGACTCTCTGAATTTCCCATTTGTAGGTCTATCAGAAGCTGAGGTAATTTTTTTATTTGTTGTTCTTTTTATGTTCTCCTTTCTTTTTTTCAACTAGCGCTTCATGTGAACTTTCAGCTGATTTTCTAGTGAACTTCCTTATTGTTTTAACAGATTGACGCTAAACGAGCTGAGGAGTTAGCTGCTCAGGATACCGATACAGATTCTGATGATGGCGTTGCTGCTTGTGATGACAGTGAAATGTTTGATGCTGACAATGTGAATCCTACAGCTGTTGTTCCACCTGATGAGCCCGTCTCACCACCGCAACCTTTCAGCGATGCAGATGGTTCAGATGCAGATGGATCAGTTGATAGTGAAGATACGTTGCCTGATGGTGATCAGCCAAGCGATCAGCCAAGTATACAGTATACACCTCTTCTCGCTGGGTCTGCATGGAGGGAACACGATGACGACGATGATGTTGATGCTTCAACGAGCAAGCAATTTATTGTATTGTCACACGTAGAAACTGTTGGTTTAAATGACGGTTCAGCTCCTGCAGCTGCCGTTGTGCAGGATTTAGTGCATGAAACAGAAAGTCCAGTAGAAGGAAGGCAGCAGAGGGCCGCTACTGTTAATTCCGAGGAAGAACCTTCACAAGAGATAGGCAAGTTTATATTATCACAAGCTTAACTCTTTTTTTATCTCCCTGCATTTTTTTTATTCATTGCCTTGCACGCTCAACTCACCAGTACCTAAATGTAATCAGGCTCAACTCTTTTTTTTAGTACCTAAATCTCTTTTTTAGTACCTAAATCTCTTTTTTGTTTGTGCTTTCAGTGTCCAGTCCATGTCCAACTCCTTCGCTATCTTCTTTGCCAATCATGCAGAGAATAAAAGAAGTTTACCATGGAGTGTGCAGACTCAGGAAAGATAAAAACAAAAGGTACGTTACATTAACTCCTTTAATTTTTATGGCGTTTGTGAACTTCACACTTTGTTGATATGAACCTCTATATGTATGTCTTCCTTTTTTATATATTCTTTTTGTACCAGGGATAATCCACTGTTCATCCATGATGAGTGTCCCTGCACGATTGGGCAAATTGCCGATGCTTTTAGTCCATCTGGTTATCTGTGCTCGTTCACTGCTTGTCTTGGAACATTTTTGTTTAGTCGAAAGTACCGGCACTCTGACAAGCTTATAGCCTCATATGTCTGCTCTGTACGTGAACCCCTGCATTTGCATTATGTGAACCTCCTGTTTTTTATTCTGCTCTTATTGTTTTTTATCTCGTTTTTTTACTATGTTATGTTTCTTATTTACTCAATCAGAGACATTTATTCGAAGGAAACTTAACGAGTAATGTTGTGAGGAAATTTTTCAATCCTGGATCTGATGAACGTGTGGACGAGAAGAGTCTTGTAAGCATAAAACTTTCTTTTTTGTTCCATTTTTTGTGCTTGTTACAGATTATCCGTGCTCTCTTATAACTGTTTATTTTTTTTTTGTAGATTCTGTTTTCTGTTCTTGATGGTCCAGACCCTCCAGTCCCTAATGTTGTTGGCCATTTTTGCTTAGTAGTTGTCAACCTCGAAAAGAAACGTTTTGAGCTTCTTGATTCCCTGCGCGGAGCTATTGATCCAGATGGCTTGAAGGTTATACATTTGATGGCACGTAACATAAAGAAAGTATGGAAGGAAGCAAGAGATTCAGATGGGAATTCCTTACAGCCAGAATCAATTGATGATTGGAAACTGCAGTATGTGAATTCTCCGAGACAGGGAAACACGTCAGTATTCTTACCCTAATGCTTAGATCTCTTCGTTGTCTTTCATGTGTTGTCGCACATAACTTTTTTTGCATGATACAATATAGTTTTTCATTAATTTGTCCTTTCTATATTTTTTTTCGTGAAATGTGCAGGCATGACTGTGGTTTTTTCATGCTTCAAAATTTGAATTCCTATGACGGGAATGGTCTGGTAATTTATGGACAAAAGGACATCTTGAACATCAAGATGACTTTACTTTACAGCTGGTTGACGAAAAGTGATTTTGCCATTGACCTCAAGGCTGTTATAGGTGTTGAGGCAGGTAGTAAACTATTTTTTGTTTTCATGCCCGCATTTTCCCCCTATGTGTATCAGTAAAACCTTTGTGTGGTGGGAAGTGAACTTCCTTTTTATCTGACATGTTTTGTTTTGTCTTTTTAGGAGAACATCTTGACATGGACGATGATGATTTCTCTCTGTTTGAGACTCAATGGTACACACCTGATGTTCAAACTATTCCTGAAGAACCTGTCGTGATAGTTAGAAGCAAGGCGCAGAAAGCTGTTGACCGCCTCCATCCCACTGTTAAAACAAGGTCCAGTAAGGCTTCATCTATCGGAGATAAAGGGAAGGCAACTGTTGTTGCAGTTGAAGATGACGACGATGATGATTTCACCGATACAGCACCCTGGAAGCGCAAAGGTAAAGATGCCCAAAGGCTGTGCAGAAGGTTAGACCACCTATCATTAAAAACCCAGTGGGCTCAAAGAAGTTGCCTTCAAAGGTCACCAAGGAGTCGAGCATCCAAGTCCCAGTGCTTGTCAGTCAGGAGTTCCCACATCTATCTGAGGCCAGGGAGTTGAAACGTTTAATATTAAGCAAGGAGTTTTTAGGTGCCCACGGCAAGTGAGTAATGCTGCATTTTTTTTGGGTGTCCAACAAATAGTTGACTGCATTCTTTTTTAGTTTCCAACTTTTGTTCATTTTTTTTGTTTTGGTCCATGCAGGGAAAACCTGGCGATGTTTGTGACTCCTAATGATCCTCTTTGCATTGATGGCAACCGTTTGGAAAGTATTTTCGGTCGTTGTGAAATGATGGAAGCTGACATTATGGACTTGATTATTTCCTACTGGAAAGATTCTGGTGAGATGGATCACTTGTTCCAATCTGGTGAACGTGTTCTGCTATCACCAAATACGATCCCCGTAAGTTGTATTTTTTTAACCTGCGAGCAGTGAGTTTTGTTTTCTGTTTTTGTGAACGATAGGAACTTCTGATTAGCTTCAACCTGAACTCCTCACATATAACTTCCATCACCCATTTAGTCTGACCTTAAAAACCATATTTTTTCTCTCTTCCATGCAGTACCTGCTCGACTACATACCTTGGGATTTAAAGGATTCCAAGGGCAATCCTATCCAGAGGCAACCATTCGATGTGAAAGGTGCTGCTAAAATGTGGAAGTCATATGTGAGGGATTCCGAAAACCTTCTGACTGCGAAGCAGGTAATTTCTTTTTTTAATTGCGTGTTATTTTGTTTTTGTTTGCCCCTTCAGATTTTTTTTATATTTTGTGTATGCAGTATGAACTTCTATTTTTTTGTGTGTGTAAGCTGAACCTCCTCCTATCTTAGGTTACGATCCTTCACTACATCAACGGCCACTACTCGTTGTATGTGATAAATAAGTACACTGGGAAGTTCAATATAATTGATTCGAGAAGGTATACCAACATGACACACACAACCAGGAAAGAGCACCACAAGCACCGTGTCGAAATTGTAAGTTTGGTTCCAAACATATATTTTTTTGTTTTGTCATGCCATGGGCTGTTTTTGCATCAGTCTAATTGTGTACCATATTTTTCTTCCTCTGTGTGGATCTATTTTTTTATATCCAGGTTGAGAGATTTGTTGCTGTCATGAAAGAGGTGTACGGGGAAGCAGAATACAACAATCACAATGAAGTTGATTGGGTAAAAGCTGCAGAGGAGTGCAAGTATTTGACAACGCCACAGCAAGGTGCCAACGAGTGTGGATTCTATGCCCTGAAGCTTGCCTGCATCTTTGATGGTTTAAAGTTCGTAGAGAAGATAGAGAAAGCTGATGTAAGCCCTTTTGTTTTTGTTTTCTAGTTCGACCACTAACACGGATGTTTTCTTACTTTTTTCATCTATGCTTTTTTTTGAAGGCTCGTGTTGAGGACTGGAAGGCCGAATTCATTTATCAGCTCCTGTTCCATCCTAGAAATGAATTATGTGTGTTGGAGTGGCCTTCTCAGCTACAAGATCTGGTTATTCTTCTAGGCTTAGGATCGGAGACTACAAAGGAGGTTCTGAGCCAGGCTGTGAGAGACCGTGGTTAGAATCAAGCCAGGAAATAGATAACTCCCCAATTTTTTGGGTGCAATGTGTGTGAAACGTAACCATGTACTGATCTTTTGACAAGTTTGATGTAACCGTACTCCAAGACTTATTAGATATGATCCTTTTTTAGTTGTAGGTGAACTTCATGCAATCTAGTTTGCGAACATCTATGTTATATATCTTCTGTTTTATGTTATGACCATGTTGATTTTCCTGTTGTTAACTTCCACTTGCGTATATGTAAACTCCTGGCACCCTACATGTGAACTCCCTTACTACTCGTAAATATTTTGTACATTCTCTCTTTTTTTCTAGCTGACGCCTCATTTCTCACTTGTCTCGCTTCGTTTTCTTCCATCCCCTGACCGATCACTTCAGCCCATGCTACTACAATCAAGCCTTTTTTACTGGACTTGCATCTTCCAGTCAACTTTTACACGCGCACATAATCAGAGCACTCCCGGCCGTCCCATTCCGCCGTAGACCGTGGTATGAGTAAGTATTCTACCTACACATGGTGGTGGTGGTGGCCGAGTCGTTGGAAAGCACCCACCACTTCTTGATTTTCCTGTGGTTAACTTCCACTTGCGTATATGTAAACTCCTGGCACCCTACATGTGAACTCCCTGACTACTCATAAATATTTTGTACATTCTCTCTTTTTTTCTAGCTGAATTTTTCTCTTTTGTAGACGTGCCAGGTGGGCCGCATCTGGGCCGCCTCTTTGTTTGGACCTTTTTAGAAACTTATAATTATCTAATAATTTTTCTTTTAATAGTCACGACAGTGAACTTCCGTGTATAACAATGTAAACTTCCGTATATTAATATGTGACCTTCCCTCAGAGAATTCCACATGAATCTTTTGTTCCACCTTTTTTTTGTGATGATTTATTTGAATCAAATATCAGAAACAAACCTTTTTTCTGTTTATTAATGCGAAAAAGACAGTAAGTCTATGTATATATGTTTATTCCATTTTTTTTTGTGCTAGAATGCATACAATCTATCATGATAAAATTCCACTTACAAATGTAAATTTGGCACTATATTTTTTTGTTTTCTATCTTTTTTCACTATGCTGTTTGCAGCCTCTTACTCCTTCTTGGCTGCGCTATTGATTGTGTCCCATCTTTGTGTCCCCTCTTGTCGCACTGCTGTTTTGTTTTGGTGGAATCAGCTTTTTCTTTTGACTCCAAGGCCCGTCTGAGCTCTTCCTCCATCTGTAACCTCTTGCATGTCCTGGCATTGTGCCCTCTTATTTTTCCACAATTCCCACACACCTTTGTTCCTTTTCTCTCCTCTTTATTGTCCCCATCCAACTGACGTGTTAAAAGTTTCTGTTGGAGGATCTCCAGCTTCCTGGGGCAAGTCCTTGCATTGTGCCATTTTTTTCATTGCATAGGCTGCATCTCCGCTGACCCTCCGCCTCTGGAGTAGCTGCATCTGTAACATTTTTCTGATCTGCATGGTGGAAACGATTCTGCAACGTGTTGTCTTGACTAGGCTCTTCTGCGTCATCAGCATCTTGGTTCCCTTCCTCACCATCGTTTTGCTCTGATTGCTGTGTGTCGTGGTTATCTTCTTCTGTCTCATTCCCAGAGCTCTCATCTTCATCATCTTTTGTCTCATTCCCAGAGTCCTCATCTTCATCAGTATCGATGAAATCCTTTTTATCCTTTTTCTTGAAGGACTGCTTTGCAAGCAAGTTTTTGATTGACATCTTCAAATTACGCGTATTGCTGTCAGTCCCATGCAACTTCTGGTGCTCCTCAATTAGCTGTTTCTCAAGCTTCCTCCTTTCACACGTCCTGCGGTTGTGCCCAGCAATTGTGTTACACCCGCTGCACAGTCTCTGACCTTTAGGATTACCATTCTCATCAAGCTCTGGTTCTGGCCGTGTAGGTGCAGTTTTCTTTCTTTTATCTGTTTTCACTTCAGCACCACCCTTTGCACTCTTGCTGGCATTCCCGCTCCCTTTAGTGTTTGACTTCAGTGGTGGCAGGATATGCGCATAAGGAGCAGCAGTAGCAGCGTCTTCTGCATTTGGTATGTCACCACAACCATTGTATCCTGTATATTGATCATCTGGATATCCACCAGTGTTTTCTGTTGCTTCGTCCTCATCCATTGCTGCATTGCGCAGACCTGAGCTTACATTTTTATGTGCATATCCAGATGATCTGGCAGGACCATCTTCATGCGACGAGTGATTTGTTTCATTGTTTGAATCCATGGCGGCGTTGTCCAGACGCGAGTTCACCTCTTTGAAAGCAGCCAGCGCAGTGTCAAACATGTGGTCCGAAGAGCATCCTTTGGAAACCAACTTTAAGGCCTCACAGGATCGTTCGCCTGTAGTGTAGTGTGTTCCCGCTCTCTTCTTGTCTTACACAATCTTTGCGGTAGAACTCTGGTTCCGTTACTGGGTTCTTTGTGTATCTTTGCAGTATATAAATACTTGGTATCTTGTCCAGCCTTATGTGCTCAAACACTGCTATGACGTGCTGGCAGAACAAACCTACAAACATCAGTAAAATTATTTAGTTTTTCAGGCATAATAAACATGTAAACTCATAACTACTTTTAGGCAGTGAACTTCCTGATTTCCATCAGTATAAATTGTTTTTGGGTTTAAACATTTTTACATCAACCAAGGATAATGACAAAGAATGTGTACCCGTGTGCTCCCAGAGCTTGCACTCGCATCTGAAGTCGCCTTCTTCTTCATCTGCTGTCACATGAAACTCATGTCTCGACCAAGCAAACACTCTGCTTTTGTTGTGGTGATGAACAAGGTAATTCCTGGGATCCTCACGCGATTGCTTGATGCGAAACGCCGTGCTGTGCCATAAGCGTTCCCGAAACACAGAGTACACATTGCGGGTGTATTCACCAATTAGTTGTTCTTCAAAGCCATAACGAGTCACTGGTTTCCTTGTGTTCTGCTCATTTTCAATAAGAGTTAGTATTTTTTCGAAGCGAACTTCCTACAGTACGATACGTGAACTCCCAGTTTTTCTAAATAATGAATTATCCAAAATAAAATAAAATAACTCCCATTTATTATAAAGATAACTTCCAACAGTGTCATACATGAACTCCCATATATTATAAAGATAACTTCCAACAGTAGGATACGTGAACTCCCAATAAGTAAAATGATACCTCCGAACTAACAGAGTAGTTTTATGTGAACTCACATAGTAGTTTTATAAGATCCTCACATTTGTTTTTTTATTGTACCTAGTGTTATCTGCCTAATGGGGTAGAATCAAATGAAGGAAAATAAAAACATACCATTGAAGCCAATGTCTCTGCAGTCTCTGCCATATGTCTGGTTTGGATGCAGTTGTTAACTTGCTGCACAAAAATATGCAGGTCTTGATGTTCTTTTACAAACCCCTTCTTCAGTACATGGTTCATGCTCTCACTTCTTTGAGTTGATGTCATCCGAGCACAGAATACTTCCTTCCAATAGGCAGATACCCAAGATTTCCTTTCATCCCACAAATTTATCATCACATTGACATCATGGAGGCCATACTTGTCAACCAACTCGTGCCACGCAGCTTCAAATTCTGATGGCATTAATGGATGGTTTACGACTGCAGCTAGCTGTTCTTTCAGGTCAGGGAACAACGTGTAAAGTTCTTTCAGAGGATTTTTATGCTTTCTCATTATGTGCCACCTGCACCACTTATGCAGAGAACGCTCAAATATCCTGGGTATGGCCTTCGCCATTGCTGGGCACTGATCTGCAGACAGTTTGTTTTTTTTATATTAGAATAGGAACACAATGCATTCTTCTTTTTTTTATTTGTTGTGGGAAAGCACAAACCTGTTAGTATGACCATAGGTTGCTTGCCTCTCATGCACCTCAAGAATGTGCTGAATACCCAACTGAATGAGTCTTCGTCCTCATCACCCATCAGCGCAAGAGCAAAAATACAAGACTGCAAGTGATTGTTCACCCCAACAAACACTGCTAGTGGCATGTGGTGTTTGTTAGTTTTGTATGTTGTATCAAAGGTCACGCAGTCACCAAAATCTGCATAATTTGCTCTGCAACTTGCATTTGCCCAAAAGATGTTCTTTATCCTATCCTCCTCATCAACTTGCACATCATAAAAGAAGTTTTCATTTTGAGCCTCCATTTCCTCAAAGAATTGGAACATTTTTGGGACTGCTCCTTTGGACTCCTCACGTGCAAACGCTGCCTTCCTGCAAAAAATAGCACATAAATATCAGTATACACTTTAATAGTTTATATTCCGGGAAACCCCACTAGGTGTGTTGTGAACCTCCACTTACATGTTCAGTATATCCTTGTCATGGAAGGGCAGGTTGGATCTCCCATTATGCATTTTAGACAGGAGGCCCATTATGTTCACATGTTTGACATTGCTGGACTGCAGGTCTTTTACATAGTCCATCAGGGTTGAGTCCACCTTCTTGTGTGAGTGCATGTACACGAGCATCGATGGGCTTAAAAGTAGGGGGTGGTTGTGACCATGCTGAAATCTCTTTAGGACACAGGTTCCATCATTCCTTTCCTTAAATCTTACCAATGCCTTGCAACCAGTTTTTGCGCTGAGTTTATCTCGCTGACGGTCACTGTCAGGCACAGATGGCTTGTATGCACCGTCTCGCACGCATCTAAGATACCGTGCTTTCCCGTTGTGCTGCGCTCTCTTGATGCCAAACCCTGTGTGTCTGGCATATGTGTTGTAGAATTCATACACTTCCTTAGAGGTATTGAACTCTTGACCGATGCGTGGTATGAGATGTTCCGGGAGATCTGGTTCCTGCAAAAAAAAAATACGGTGTGTCAGATACTGTGGTAACGATGCTAGCAGTTATAAATGTACAGTTTCTTTTTAGCATCTGTCAGCACACAAACTTACGTGTGTGTATACTCGCACTTCTGTTGGAGTCTCCGCATCTATAGTTCTGATTGGGCAAGGCGGGGTGACTATTGGGACATGGCACAGGGGATCCCTGGGAGGCATGTGTGTTGATGCCCTTCTGCCTTGCTGCATCCCTTCACCCTGGCCACCATGGCCATTAACTTGTTGGTCGGCCATAGCTTTCTTTGATGGAACTTTGGTGGACGTTTTATTCATCTGAACTTCAGACTCTGTATATCCAGACTTCTGATTCTGCCGCAAGGTACGTTCAACGTGGCCTGCAGCACTAGATCCATCGCCACCCACGTTTACTTTACTCATATGGACACTCTGAACCTCCTTAGCTGCTGTTCTGGACTTTTGGTTAGACTCATCAGGTCTAGGATTCTGTTGTATGATACGCTCTCTCTCGCCTCCTGCACTAGATCCATTGACATCCACATTTTTTGATAAATCTTCCTTAACTGCTGTTATGGACTTCCCAGCACTGTTAGTTTTGATAAATCTTCGTGGTTTGCGGTACACTGGATCTGAAACAGAGACCTTCTGATTGCATATTATTGGAGAACGTGGAGGCTTTGGTGGACCTGACCACATCACAAAGTCATCCTCTTCTAGCTGGTTGCTTCTCCTAGGCTTCGTTACTATTGGACCTGCATCATCAGTGCTGCTGAACTTCCTTTTTCCCAGATTACTGTCATGTTTTTGTGCAACCATCATCTCCAAAGCTGATCTCATTGGCACAATGGTCATCAACCCCTTGCGCTCACTGCAACTCATTGGTGCATCTTCCACACATTCACTATGTGTGTTTCCATATTGCTTCTCATAACCGTTAAGCTGCATCACAGTATCAGCATGCAGCATTGGAGGTTTATTTTGGCGAGACCAGCTAGATATATTAGCTTGCATTTCTCCATATAACTTTTCAAGCTCTGGTGTAGTCTCCAAAACTGTTAGATCCTTCGGATATCCTGAAGCTTGATAGCCATGTTTTTCTTCATCCAGCACACTGTGATCCACTCTTGAACGTTTAATCTGTCCCAATCCCTGCAACACATTTTTTGTTTTTGCTTTTGTTAATTATCACAAATCCAAGTCAACATCCACGGGGGGGTTTAAGCTGGTGAACTTCCAGCAACACAGAACAGAGTATATATTTTTTTTAAAGACACTACAACACGAAAATTCAGGTTAATTTAACAGAGAAATACACAATGCCAACGTCACTGATCAGAGTGTAGTAACTCCCTCGAGCAAACATATGAACTTCCACAACCCATGAAATAAGCATACATAGTTTTTATCTATTTTTTCCAGTGCGCAATTCAACACAGTCATTTATAGTCGTTCAAGCGTATGAGTTTTTTTTGAATTTTTTTTACCTGTTGATGCGGCATGGCAGGTCGTTTTGTTGACGAAGATCCAGTCGTGTTACTCCCCTCAATTTGTCGACGTATCGGAGCCATGTCGGGGGCTCCCGCCGCTGCTTTTGCTCGCCGTGACGGATGAGGAAGGAGGTGGTTTCGATCCGGGAGGGACGCCTCCTCCGCCGCGGGCTCACTCGCGCTGGCTGCCGCCGCCGCTCGCTCCGCCCTCACTCGCCTGCGCCGGGGACGAAGAAGGTGGGTCGGATCCGGGAGGGATGCCGCCTCCGCCGCGGGCTCCCTCGCGCCGGCTGCCGCCGCCGCTCACTCGCCCGCGCCGGCGAGGAAGAAGGTGGGTCGTATCCGGGAGGGCAGCCGCTTCCGCCGCGCGCTCCCTCGCGTCGGCTGCCGCCGCCGCTCGCTCGCCCGCGCCGGCGAGGTAGAAGGTGGGTCGGAGTCGCGACGGGGCGTCGGGATCGGGTGGGGGATCGAGGACGATGCCCTGCTTTTATTAGCAGCTTCCGCGCGGGGCGCGGCGCCGTGTCTGAGTCCGGTTCGGGGACGTGCGATGCCCTGTACGTACGTACGTACACGACCTACTTTTGTGTTTGCAGTTGCACGCGATGGGCAGGGCAGCTCGTAAATTGAAAAGGTGCTCTGAATAGTTATTTAGAGCATCTCTTAAGGGGGTTTCTAAATAGTCCCACCCTATATATATATATATATATATATATATATATATATACCCCTGCTATTCTACACTCCCTTGTAGAATAAGTATTCTGGTCAACTTTCGGAACTTCCGTTTAAATAATAGGTGAACTTCCGGACGGAACACTTAGATTCGGTGAGTTTTTCTATCGCGGTTTTCAAACCGTTTGTCGGATTGAAGCAAATGATACGCCGTTGGAAAGGTATGGAAAATGCGCACCTTTTTCACTTCTACAAGATTTTGAAATTAGTTACGGTTTTAAAACAATTTTAAATATACGAAACACTGTTTTTCACGTATTTTCCTCGTTTTCGTACTGTTTTGGACGCCATTTTCAAACCGTTTGTCGGATTGAAGCAAATGATACGCCGTTGGAAAGATATGAAAAATGCGCACCTTTTTCACTTCTACAAGATTTTGAAATTAGTTACGGTCGTAAAGTAATTTTGAATATACGAAACACTGATTTTCGTGTTTTTTCTTCGTTTTCGTACTGTTTTGGACGCCATTTTCAAACCGTTTGTCGGATTGAAGCAAATGATACGCCGTTGGAAAGATATAGAAAAACCGCATCTTGACTATCTCAAGTCAATTTTCGTAATTCATCACGGAATAAGAGCAGTTTGAAAAATAAACAATTCTGATTCTGAATTTTTATGTCCAGCGGACAGTATTTTAAAATTACTTTCAAACCGCTTATCGAAACGTAACAAATGATATTGCGTTGGAAAGATATTGACTAGACGCAAATTTTTCGTGTAGAAATATTTTTGAAATTCGTTATGGTTTTGGATTAATTTTGAAAATACGAAAACGGAAAACGAGAAAATACGAAAACGGAAAAACGAGAAGACAGAGAGTAATGACCTTCCTTTTTATACGACCATTAACTTCCGTTTAGTCTGTTACTGAACTTCCGTTTAGTCGGTTACTGAACTTCCGATCGCTAATTCGGGTTATTTAACTTCTGGGTTAATAAGCTCACTAGCTTTTCTAAACTTCCGTTTTAACTCTAAGTGAACTTCACGGGATAAACTTCCGTTTAATACGAAGCGAACGTCGTCCGGTGAACTTCGTGGCTGAACTTTCGTTTTAATACGAGACGAACTTCGCGACTGGACTTGTATTCAATACGAGGTGAAGTTCGCGTGGTGAACTCCCGTTTAATATGAAGTTAACTTTTTATTAATTTCAAAAGTTAAATTGTTATGTGGATTTTTTTATGTACGGTGAACTTCTAAAAATTACCAAATGAACCTCGTGATACAATAAACATGAACTTTTTTTGTCGCGCATGAATTTTATTTTCGAATATGAACTTCTTTGCAAACCATCTTGTTTTTCATAACTTCTCGCGATTTGTAAATGAACTTCCTATTATTTACTAAGATGAACTTCTTGGCAGACGATTTTTTCTCTAAACTTCTCTCGATGCATAAGTGAACTACCCAGGGCCGGTCCTGGCGGGGGGCGAGAGGGGCGGCCGCCCCGGGTCCAGAAATTTTTGGGGCCCCTCCCAGGTCTGTGTAAGTAGGATTAGTTCTGTGTATGCTTAAAAGAAAAAAATAATTAGCGTAAGAAGGCCATGGCTTGGGGGCTTGGATGCTTTGGCAATCAGGGCCTGGTGGAAATTGGGCCCTGCTCGTACGTAGCTGCACAACCGCACGGGAATACAGAATACTCTTCTCCACATAAGGATTCGATCTCAGTAAAAAAACCTATAGGATCGGTGCCATCGCATCGGTTGTTGCCTGCTTGCGTCTGATACGAAAACGAAACGCATCCGTCCGTGTCGCCGCCGGCGGCTTCTGCCGTCGCCCGTCACTCGTCCGCCGCAGCTTGTTGTTGTATTCCCGATCGCCCAAGCGACGGGCCGCCGACAGGTACATTAATCGTGCTCTTCCGCAATTCTCTATCAGGCCATGCTCCTTCTCTATTATAGTTTTATTTGCCCTAATTTGTATTGCTAATTAGCCGTTGTTTTATTTGTAGCGCCGCTACGAAGAAGACTATGTCCGGGAGTGCGAAAAGGAAAAGGAGGGAAAAAAAAGAAATTGATAGACTCACAAAGAGGATCTTTTCACCAATTTTTGAAGAGGAACCCAAGCACTTCAACAAATCCATATGAAAGACAATAAAGACACCAATGCGGATGATAACAATGTGAGTGATTATGAGCACACATTTAACTCATCTCCTACAGAATCTGCTAGTTTTGATGAGGAACCAGTTTTGTGGATATTTATAATCCGGTAAATTGGGGTAATCTTGATAACAAAGTGTATATATATATATAAATCTGTGTCTCATTTTTTCATTTGATTTATATTTTTCCAACATATATATGTCTACTTATACTTTGGGGGCCCCAAATTCAAGTCTCGCCCCGGGCCTTCAAAATCTCAGGACCGGTCCTGGAACTACCTATTAATTTCGCAAGTGAACTAATTGACAAACCATCTCTCTTCTGAACTACAGAGAGAGGAGCAGTAGCGCGACAATCAGACAGAAGCTAGCAGCAGCACCATGTGCTAGCAGAGAAAAATCTCAGACGCCGGGAACCTCCAGTGCCGTACTAAGCGAACTCCGCAAAAATTGGGAATATGTATGGTCTTATCCACGGAAGGAGCAGAACGCAGCTAGCAGCACATCACAGGCTTGTGTCGCCTGGGGGAGGTTCAGAGAGGCGCCGCTGGGCTCGCCGGTAGTCCAAGCCGCTGCTCACGGGAGTCACACCGGTGCAAGGAGAGGAGAGCGCCGCGACTTCCGGCCGATCGCGGAGCGCGGGATGCCTGGGACGGGCGCACCTGCACCGGAGCAGCTCATCAATCGGAGCGTCGTTCTTGGAGCTGGGAGTGCCGGCGAGCACGCCGCTGCTCACGGGAGCAGAGGCGGCGTGGGTGGACTCTAGGACCGGTGCATGCTGGACTTCCGTCGGGGCGCCGCGCTCCGGCCGACGACGCAGTGGTCTCCATCTGTCGATCTCGCGGCAGGTACTGAGGGGTTCCGAGCAAGGAGCCCAGCAGGGACGGGGCGTCGAGGAGGAACTGGATTGGGCGGTCGCCAGTGGAGGCGCAGGGTGGGGCGCGGACCAACGGAGGCGCAGGGCGCAGGCTGAGCACGCGCCAGGGCGGCACGCTGCGCGGCGACCTCGCCAGGAAGTTTCGGGGTCGCGGCGAGGTACACCCGGCGGTGCAGCAACTAGGGAGCCGCTGATTTGAGGTCTGCACGCGGTGGCAGGGGCGCGCGGAAGCTGTGCTCGAGGGCCGGGCGGTGCTGGGCACTGGTCCAGCAGCCAAGCGAGCAGTGGGATGGGCAGCCAGAGATGGCGGCCGACGCGCAGGTCGGTACAGCGCCCAGCTGAGAAACCTGCGGCGGCGAGCAGATCTACCGGTTGAGCACGCCGGGGACAGCGCCGGCGGACACGTCCTAGTCCAGCATAGCTCGGCGAACGACATCGCTCAGAACCGAGACGGCGGCCCGCAGACTCGAGGAGCACGGGATGGCGGCGGCGCTCTGGACGGCGGGGGAAGGCGCCGCGCTGGCCGGCGGCGGGGGGAGGTGGCACGCTGGCCGGAGTTTCCGCCACGGCCGGCTCCGGCCGGGGAAGGAGGCGGGGTGGTGGTGGCTGGCTGCGGGAAGAAGAGGGCGGATGGGATCGGGAGGAAGAAGTGGGTGGGGCTGGTGGGATTGACCGGTTCGGTAGTTCACCAGAAATGAAAAGTTGACTAGAATAGTTATTCTACACAACTCTTAAGGGGTTGTGTAGAATAGTCCTGCTCTATATATATATATATATTGCCCAACAGTGCGTCTCGCACTGGATTGTTAAAATGGCCATCTTACACTTTGACGAAACACCCACGGACACACACCGACAGTCTGACACACACACAGAAGGTAATGCCAATACATGCTGCGTGAGCCTCCATTCCCTGCCCACTCGGCCACTCCCCACTACAAACACCACTACACTCTGAGTAGAGCGCCAACCGACGCGCGCCAGTGTCCACCTGCAGCCATGCGCGTCCAATATCTTCACTTGACAGTAGAGCCGTTCTCCTCGTGCCATACACAGAGAGAAGTTCGTTGCTCTGCTCAGACTCGACTAGTTGTATAGTACAGTACTCTTCTACAGAAACCGCAGCATAAATAGAGGAAAAGAATACATACCTTTTTCTGCGCTTGCCTCGTGTCCATCACCAAATGCCGCAACCAATTCTCCTGTGAATCCAAATAAACAACAGTGAGAAATGTTGATAATTGTGCATTCATCGACTAATATAAATGAGTCAGAACAAGTTGCAAGCAGCTTCATAAAATTGATTAATTAGAAAATCTAGTGCCACCGTACAAGATCAAAAAGGAATTATACAAGTAAGTTCAACATACGCGCTCTCGGGGATTCCACAATTCATGATTTGAAAATAGGCATTTGCTGCATACAAGTCAAAAACACGCTCTTCCACTCGGGACAGATGGTTCAGAGGAGGATGTACCAGTATGTTGTTTATTATAATTATTATTATTTTAAAAAGTATTTATTCCATGAAACAAAGTGTCTGCAGATTTAACAAACACTAGCCTACATACAAAATATGCATGCATTCATATAGCACACTGCAGCTATAATGGCTATCGTTCATAAGATCACCTGGCTTTCTGAGCATATCTTCCTCACTGCAAGAAAATAATTGTAAGTTCCGGATGACCTAGTTTGCAAGGGAAACACTGATAATGAGCACTGACGAGTCAGACCTCTTGACCCATACGGAATTACAAAGTTCAATTGTGAGGGTATATATGCAGAGTAAAGAGGAAGATGGGACATGTCACTTGTATAACTAATTAACACACCTCAGTTTTGATAATACTGTATCTCTAAATACATACACCCGCCTTGCTTCAGAGCACAAATGAAAGGCGCGTTGCAATTAAGCACATGTCGGGAATTAGACTAAATTGTAATAGCATCATGCAGCACATATCATGTGCACTTGCGGTGATTAGACCAAAGTGAAATGATAAGCAGTCTGACTTGGAATGACAGCAAAGGGTGTTGGATCCAACTTAATTGGTGTTAAACACACGAGATGGGGTTTATGAGTAATTTAATAATTTCATTACGTATGTGATCCATAATTTTGCTACTTGCTGGAAAAAATGTCTAAATATGTTGACATTTTCATGGACCAAGTCCAGGAAAGATTAGCATATTCACAAGGCCAAGCGCCCATGAGTATATGTACTGTATACAATGAGAAACAAAAATCCCTAGAACAGTAATATGTAACGACCTCCTATATGAAGAAAAAGTTAGCCCGACAACTGTTTATCAAATAAAAATAAATCATGATGGGTCGCTAAATGACTGAACTAATGATAGCTGAACAAAATGTATATCATTATCTTTACTCATAAAGATCTGAGTTGGTGGCGGTCCGTTCATCTCACAGATTGCCTCTTTAAGTTCACAAAAAAATAATTACCACAATTATCATACATTCTATGTAGTAGACAGATGTATCACAAACTTTCTAATTTGTACAAAGGGGCTACAATGACACAAGTTTTCAAGCAACTCATGCAATCGAAAACTTCTATAGCAATGCACAAGTATTTAACTAGTCTCAAAAATCAAGAGGGCTCGCTTATAGGTCTGACATGTAAAGAAAAATTATATCAATGAAAAATATCTTTACTAGACATTTATGCATCATATGGTAAAGGTTAAATGAAGAAAAGCACCACGCAAAGAGATCTAGGCTTCTTGGTTGTGTGCATGGGTGGGGGCATGAAACAGTACCTCTTCACAGAAGGACCATGGCTCATGGTCAATGCTTCCAGTTTCAGAATGCAGCCATGAGCCTCCGTTCCCTGCCCACTCCCCACTCCTCGCTACAAACACCACTACACTCTGAGTAGAGCACTGCCCGCACGCGCCAGTGTCCACCTCCAGGGTTTGACGGACTCAATGCAGCCATGCGCGTCCACTACTTGACTCTTGAGCCCTTCTCCTTCTCATGCCATACACAGAGAGAAGTCGTTGCTCTGCTCAGTCTCGACTAGTAGTACTATAGCACTATTCTACATAAACAGCAGCGTAAATAGAGGAAAAGGATACATACCTTTTCCTGTGCTTGTCTCGTGTCCATCACCAAATACCGCGACCAATTCTCCTGTGAATCCAAATAAACAACAGTGAGAAATGTTGATAATTGTGCATTCATCGACTAATATAAATGATGAAAAACAAGTTGCAAGCAGCTTCATAAAATTGATTAATTAGAAAATCCAATGACACCATACAAGATCAAAAGGGAACTATACAAGTATACAGCCATTAAGTTCAATACGCGCTCTCAGGGATTCCACAATTCATGATTTGAAAATAGGCCTTTGCTGTATACAAGTCAAAGCACGCTCTTCCACTCGGAACAGTCTCGACTAGTAGTATAGTAGTAGTACTCTTCTACAGAAACCGCAGGGTAAATAGAGGAAAAGAATACATACCTTTTTCTCCGCTTGCCTCGTGTCCATCACCAAATGCCGCAACCAATTCTCCTGTGAACCCAAATAAACAACAGTGAGAATTGTTGATAATTGTGCATTCATTCATCAACTAATATAAATGGTGCAAGTTGCAAGCAGCTTCATAAAATTGATGCATTAGAAAATCCAATGCCACCGTACAAGATCAAAAGGGAACTATACAAGTATACAACCATTAAGTTCAACATACGCGCTCTCAGGATTCCATAATTCATGATTTGAAAATAGGCATTTGCTGTATAGAAGTCAAAACACGCTCTTCCACTTGGGACAGCTGGTTCAGAGGAGGAATGTACCAGTATGTTGTTTATTACAACTATTATTTTAAAACAATTTATTCCAAGGAATAAAAGTGTCTGCTGATTTAACAAACACTAGCCTGCATTCATATAGCACACTGCAGCTATAATGGCTATCGTTCATAAGATCACCTAGCTTTTTTAGCATATTTTCCTCACTGCATGAAAATAATGGTAAGTTCCGGATGACCTAGTTTGGAAGGGAAACACTGATAATGAGCACTGACGACTCAGACCTCTTGACCCATACGGCATTCCAAAGTCAACTGTGAGGGTATATGCAGAGTAAAGAGAAAGACGGGACTTGTATAGCTAGTTAACGCACCTGAGTTTTGATAATACTGTATCTCTAAATGCATACACCCGCCTTGCTTCAAAGCACACATGAAAGGCGCGCTGAAATTAAGCACACGTCGGGAACTAGACTAAATTTTAATAGCATCAATGCAGCACAGATCATGTGCACTTGCGGTGGTTAGACTAAAGTGAAATGATACGTAGTGCTGACTTGGAGTGACAGCAAAGGGTCTTGGCTCCAACTTAGCATTTCTTTTGCCCAAATTCCAACAATAAAACTGAAAGCAGCAGAAAGCATTACTTAGAAGATAGAATTAGATACTGAAACCTTGGATGTTCTTAAGGCGCCCAGTTCAAAACTAGAAATGCATTAGAGATGTCTGACCATACAGGTGCAGTCGAATGTGTGTGTAATCCTTAATTCACTTGCTCATTCTGAATTGAAACCAAAGAATCTCTAACGGTCTTACCGTAGCTAACCAACACGATTGTTATAGTTTGTAGCAGCTGATTTTGCTGTGTTGGACTCTGCCAGACAGTGGGCAATCCTGTAGCAGAAGCCTAAATACTAGAGAGAGCCACAATGCCACCTCTTGAACCTGCCCTTGAAGCTCACGTAGATCATCTTGCTCCTCAAGCGTATTGTGTCAGGAAACCTGTATCGACATTCAAACTGAACCAGCTATTACACAATTGCATGAAGGTGAATAGCGGTTAATCAAAGAACAGATACAGAAAGTACTTAACACATGGCGAAGAATATCTTGCTGTCCTGGCAGTTCTCCTTGGTAACAAAGTCTGCATGCGTTGGCAGGGAGACTAGCCGCAAAATCTTCGTGGTTCCAAGATAGTCTCTCCAACCTTATCTACAACAACCATCTTCTTCTTCTTGTCTATCTTGTGGATGATCAAGCGGTGGGTTCTTTTCGGCTTCAGCTCCAGAACTTGAGCTTGCATTCATCGTCCACAGCCATGACGGATGCTGTGTTCACCTAGAGTGAAGTTGCAGGACAGAAAGCCATCATGTTAGGGAATAAACACTTTCTGCACTTGTAAAAGAGTACTCGCAGAAGAAATATTTTCGAGCAGAATTGATTAAGAACAGGTGACCTAGGTAGAATACGTGACATGGTCATATGGGAGTGGTTTTTTGTGTTTACCACAACGTGCACAGAAGCACTAGTTTTCTCATGGTTGTCCTTTACATGCTTGTACAAAAACTTCTCGACACAGTCAGAGAATCCGCATGTGCAGGGTCTACTCTTATCATGGTCTGCCTTAATATGCTTGTCCAAATTGGATTTCTGAAGTTCAAAGTTGAGAATGAAAAACAAGCATCCAGCAGTACAAGCTCTATATCTCCTAGGTCTATATAATGAAGCCTCTGCATAATGCAATCATTTAATTCCTTATACTCATCATCTACATTATCATCAACAGAAAGTAATTTGTGAACCTCATTGGGATCAAAGCTATCCAGCTTTTATTCCCTATTAATTTCCTTACTTCTAGCTATTCTTTTATCAGCCAAAAAAAGATGACACCTAGCTGCTTCTAAATCTTTAATACTAACAGAGATAGTTTTTTCTGATTCCTCATTATCAGCACCAAGACTGACACCAATCCTAGCAGTTAACCGAGAAATAAAAACAGAGGAAGTATTTAAGACAGTAGGAAAAGGTTCCTACCAGGAGAGACTTCCAAGTTTCTTTTCTTCGCCATATCTTCACACTTCTCCATAGAGTGAACATCGTCGGTTTTCTTATGGGAGAAGCTCATCCGCTAGAAATGCTTTATTTCGTTTCATTCCCGTTCTTCATTTCCTTATTATCGAATCCATGGGGGACTTGTCATATTTAGAATCTTTCTGCGGTTTCTGCTGCTCCTTGTTCTTGCAGCCTCATCAATTTATGCTTTAGATTTTCCCTTCCTAATCCTTTCTTGAGTATCAATCTGAGCTTGAGCTTTTTCAACAACAGTCACTGTATCCCCCTGGACTTCCTTAGCATCAGCAACGACTGAGACAACAATACTGACAGTGAACTGAGCAATTCGACCAGGTATCATATTCTCTTTATCTAGCTTTGCGTCAACTGACTCATTAATCTCCTGAATCCTTTGAGGATCCATGGCAAATTAATCAGGATCTTGTGTAAAACAGTCTTCCTCATCCATATCCACCTCAACCTGATCGGTATCATCTTCCATACTAGCATCCAGACCAGCTGAAACTCCACTATTCAAATCTTTTGTCCCAATGAACTGTTCCTGCAAAACTGAAGCATTTCTTTTCTTCTCCTCTAATTCATCCCTGAGGGTTTTCTCCAGAGCATATTGACTAGCAACAACATCATGATTATTCCCATCAGCAACACCAACTGAATTACTTTTTGGATATTTGCAGCTATCACTACCAATATTATCATCAGGGTCCTCCCTTGTCCTTTTTGCCTCAGCAAACTGAGCAGGTATACCGGGAGAATAAGATGCAGTATGAATCCTCCTGCACCAAGATTTCACATAACCTCCTGGCTCCTGGCTTCACATAACCTCCTGCACCAAGACGTATGGAGCAGGTCGAGTGCCTCCTGGCTTTCTGCTATCTTCACATAACCTCCTGGCTCCTAACATCAGGCACACAGACGAACTAACTCCGAAATCCTATGAAGAAGCATTAGGTTGACAGACTCATCTGTCCGTTTTGCATCGCACACTTGCGTTGATCTGGTCCGGCTTCAGAGTTCAGACCCGTCCTGAGGAAGCGGACAAATAAGGAAACCCTAGGTTCGCGCGACGCGCGTGGCAGCAGCAGTCCGATGCCGCGGGTGCAGAGTGGGCAGCGTCATCGGCCGGATGGCATCTTCTCGGCAGTCCGCACGCATGGGTGAAGAGAGCGAAACAGGGAGAGGCTCCGCTTCTGCAGTCGTTGTAGGCCAGAGAACGGGGCGAGCGCGAAATCGGCATGGTGGCGAGCGCAGAAAGGAATTCTGTTCAGGGAGTGCTCGGGGACCGGGAGTGCCTGCCGGAGCATTCCGTCGAACAGTTTGCGTGCACCTTCTGGGCTGAGCCTCCGACGCGGATGAGCTATGTGGTTGCGGCTAGGGTAGCATGGCAGAGCGCGAGCGCGAGGGCGAGAAGGGGGAGGTGGAGGTGGAGGCGGAGGCGGAGGGGAAACTGCGACGGAGGAGGAAGGCGCGACATCGGCGTACGGCGGGGCAGGACACGGAATTGCTTGACGACGGCGCCTTGGCGGTGACGCGGTGTGGACTGAGCGTCTCAGCGTAACGACTACAGCGCGACACTGCAGAGAAGGCGTAATAACCTTTTACTCCCTCCGTTCATAAATATAAGATGTTTTAGTTTTTGTCCATACTAGCAGACATGCCCGTGCACGCACACGGAAGAGAGAAAATTCGTCATTTTTTTTTTTGCGAAACACAGTACAACGCAAACGCTCATATATACGTGCACACACTCACCCCTATGAACGCACGCACGCACACCCTACCCTATGAGCACCTCCGAAAGACTGAGTCGGCGGGTCGAGTCTTGAGATTGACGAAGTCACCACGGGCGCCTCGCTGTCGACGGGAATGTCGCCTCTCACTGAACAATATTCCGCCTTAAATGAGAAACACCAGCGTCAAACCTGGGGTTTGAACTCTGGTGGGCTGATGGTATTATACTTGTAGTTCCTTGACAATTGTTAGTTTAGTTTTTTTAAAGGGAACAATATTTTTTAGTCATTCATAACGTGCAATGACAAAAATTATTCTTAATAGAAAAAGATATAAAGACAATAGTTAGAGATGATCTCCAAATTAACACGTGTTCTTACATTGACAGTGCAAAAGTTAGTTTGATGAATTGAAGGTACACATTTTCGTAGAACATTTTATACAAGGTTTTATTTCGTGAAGATGTCGTGTTATTTCTTTTGTGGAATAGGTTTGTGCGGCATGCGTGTGGCCGCTGCGCCTACTTCACGATGTGTGTCGCCGCCGTCGCTACGGCGAAGGCCATGAAGGCGACGAAAAGCCGACGCCATGGCGAGGCTAGCTCGTAACTGACCGATTCCTTAAGCCCGGATATATATGTACAATCTAAGCTAGCTAGGTTAATGGATCGCTAGTAGCAACACGACGCACACACAATGATCAGGTTGATGTCGCGATGTGTTATTCTTATTTACAGCGTATGTACATGGCTATTTAATATTTATACCCGGCAAGCGACGCACGGCAAGAATCAATCGATGATGAACTCTATTCCTGCTCGGACACGATTTCTACATGCACACGCACACGACGCCTTGTCCGATCGTGTTTATTTCTTTTAGCGGTGGCATAATTTCTTTTAGCGGTGGCAAATCTCGTAATTATCACGAAACGAAATAAAACGAACCGGTACGATGGCATTAGCAGTATTATGTGATTTGGTGGGAGGGTAAAACGGGCAAGTGGATTTGTGTTGAGTTGTCAAACATTGGAGCGATCTGGACTGTTGGCCAAATATTGAAGGGCTCAGATTCAATGTATCAACACAAGTTTGCTCTTTTAATAGTAGTATAGATTCACATGTGTTAACATGTATGTAGACATGTTTTAGTGTGTATGTATATTTATTTGGGTGTGCACCTAATCAACATGTAAGCTAGCTAAAACATCTTATATTAAAAAACGGAGGGAGTACGAATTAGCCGTACTGCTGCGTAATCATGCGTGGGCTGGTGGCCTGGTGCACCGTGCTGCCCGTGCACCCAATGTATAACAAATAAACTGTATTCCCTCAAAGAAAAAGGTGGAGACAACTGTAACGGGCATGAAAGAAATGAAAAACTGAATCTCCCTTTTTTTAAACTAAAAAACTGAATCTCGACTCTCTCTATATTGTCCTCTTTGCTTCCGCGATCTAAATCATTTTTTTCCCTTGTATCCTTTTCTCCAGAAATTTCAACCCCTAGAACGATCTCACGCCGTAATCACTCAGAAGTGGATATTACAGTGGAATCAAAGATCACGACGTTATTCGGGGCAATCTAGATTAGTTGTCAAATCCCGGAGCAGGTTGTTGAATTCGGTGAAGAAATTGCATTTCGGTCCATTGTCTCTCTAAAATTCCGTGGTCATGTCTCTAGTTTGTTGGATCCAGCGCTTCCCACGACGGCGCCGCCTAGTGGGGATGGGCAAGGAGGCGGTGTGAACCAATGAGTCGTTGGTGGCGATTCGGGCGAGACTAGAGCTAGTGCGGACTCAGATGGGTTCTCTGGATACTCGCATGTGCCTCCTTGACACTGCCTACCAGTAAGTGGATGAGCAATTGGAGCTCAATTCGCATGCGGTGGGCGGTTACGCGTGGATCATGAACTCCAACAAGCAGCGCCAAGAGTCTCTCTCGCAACATATGGGTGTGACGGCTGAGGCGGTGAGCCGTCTCGGAGGATCCAAAACACCATTGTTGTTTGAGGTGGGGGCGTGGAAGGGGTTTCGAAGTGTGTGGATGGCAAAGGGGTTCTGAGTCCAGTGTTACATTGTCTAGATGATTGATACACACTTGCACAACACCAGTTGAAGAGGACAACCTCAGTTGAGGAAAACCTTCGATAAAGACTAGCCTCTACTATTGTGCGAGTACAACCACCTTCTCCAACGACTAGATCATCCTCCAAACGTCTATAACACCTATCCCAGTGGGCAAGGTTGCGAACTTAGCAGAATTCCAAAGATCGCCATGATCTATCAGATCGAGTTTTTTCCCTCCTTCTCTCTCGTTTTTTCACATATCTATAGAGATTTGGAGTTTTGGTTTTGGCTGAGCACCAAACAAGAGCGAGCTGCAGCCGACAGGATCATATTTTTTACCCCTGAGAGCTTTGGCATCTTCTAACAGCTAGGTGCCGTCGGGCATCCCGTGCGTGGACTTGTCACAACAAGTTTCTAAAGGTTCGAAGATCACCTTCAAGATCTTCCATCATTGATTGAGTGAAGCGGGTGAAGCTTCACTAATGGAGAATAGGGATTAGTCGCAAGTGGGTGATGCTTGCATACTAAAAATGCAAGTGCGTTATGCTTTCAGTGGTAGGTGACGTGCCCGTCAACAGCGAGGCGCCCGTGGTGACTTCGTCAACCTCAAGATCTGTCGGACCAGTCTCTCGGAGGTGCTCATAGGGGTAGGGTTTGCGTGTGTGCGTTCATAGGGGTGTCTGTACATGCGTGTTTGTGAGCGTCTGCGTCTGTACTGTGTTTCTCAAAACAAAATGCATGTGTGCATTAAAATTGTTATGAAAAATATTAAAATTTGTAGTCATTTATTTATCCCCAACCCCTCCCTTATAGACGACATTTTCGATCCTTTCAATTGTTACGAGAGCTTCTTCTCTTTGTTGAAGGCTTTGCCGCCTAAAGAGGAAGATGGTCTTAGGTTTAACACGTGACACCTCCCACTCCTACACCTTTGAGTAAGAAAGGAATTTGGGTCAAGCCCTAAATCCAAAGCACCCACCTCGACTAGAGCCATTTTCGAGGTCGAACTCCTAAGGCAGCGGAGACCAAAACCTCCCAATCATAAGATGGTTCGAGGACTCATGGAATTCCATGTCTTTCCTCCACATCCTCATATAATCCATCAAGCCCATGCTAGGTGTTTTGCGTTTTGCTAACTGGAAATATTCTATGAAGGCTCATATTCGTATCTCACCGATATAATTGTAGAGAGTCATTTAGAATGGTTTCAAGTCATTTGACACCAAGAATTTTGTGTCCAAGAGGAAAGGTTCGTGATCAAATTAATGAAACCGCGTTGCATACGTTGCGATAAGATTGCATTCATCATATCTTTTCTCAAGACCGCCAAAGAAGCACACGACTACCTTGAAGATTTGTTTGAAGGGAACAAGATCATATAACGCTCCAAGTATACTATTCTCAAGAGAGAAGTTAGAAGCTTTGTGATGAACGAAGATGACACGCCAAACACTCTTCCGGTGGCTCAAGTCTCTTGTTTTCTCTTTGATCCTTTTAGTGTGTTGTTAAGAGCAAGTGGGGAATTGTCATCCTAATGGTGTTAGCATTGATGAACATGTGAGCACCCTAGTCCATTTGAGCATCATTTTTTTTGTCCATTTGATATCTTTGTCTAATTGTCCTTTTAATCATATTTGTTTGTCCATTTGATCATCTTTTGTGTGTTGTAGGATGGAATAGTCCAAGACGACCGGTTCCGCCAGATGCTCAAGCTAAAGGGTTCGTCCTCCAATATTGTTGGAATGAGTTTGAGGGAACGAGAAGTGGAAGGCGAGGAATGATGAGTCTCCTCTACAAAATGGGAGGAAGAATTCTTCTCCAGGTTTGGAGGACGACGAGTAAGATGATGGAGATGAAACAAAGCCTCGAAGTCTAAACCCGAGGGCGGCCTGAGAGATTCCAACGTGAGAAGAAGGTCCTGTTGAAACAAGATAAAATGGTCGGGGATAATAGATTGATGATGTTGGATCTCATCATGGAGGCAACGTCAAAATGTTGTTAGAAGATGGTGTGATTTCTACATATTAAAATGATGCTTGTCCACGCCAAAAACGTGTGCATGATACTCTAATTGTTTCGGTTCATGCAAATTATGTAAAGAAGTTGTGCGCGATTGTGTATGGAGTTTGAACCCAAGTAGAGCAAATATTTCATCATAGTAAGAAAAGAATATCCACATATGGCATATCTGAGTTTACACGTTGTCTTGATAGGCTTCAGAACATTACGAAGCACCATCCATTTAAGTTTTGGAGACAGCCAATAGAAAATGCTGGTCTATCGTGACCCGACGAACTGGCCCACCGAGCACAGGGGTGGCTACTGTGGGCGGTGCACGAGGACCAAGCGCAAGCGGAACAGCGTAGGCAACCGAGGAATATCTCTGACGCGTGGGGCCCCCGGTCGGTGCCCGCCACCGAAAAAGGTAAAATGGCGCGAGGAGAAAAAGAAAATATGCCGCGAACCGCGCGTCCGTTCCACGCGACTCTCACGCACAAATACCACCACACCGCTTCCTCCACACCACCCACGCCCACCCCCACCCCCACCCCCACCCCGTCTCCAAGCAGCCGCCGCTGCCGGAACAGAGAGAGGAGAGAACGAGTGGGGAACTCGGGGAAGATCGAGGTCTCGGAATCCGTCTCTTCCTTCTCCTCACGGTCGTCTCCGAGGCGGCCGAAATGGTACATCGATCTATCTATCTGTTCTTGGTTCTTCATTCTTGCTGTTTGCGTACAGTACCTATCTATCTGCTCACTGTGCGCGCTAGGTGATCCATCTTTTCTCTCTCGGGACAACTGTAATGAACCAGGCCGTGAAATATGTCGCCGATGGGTGCCACTTTTTAACATTTTCTTGCTGAAACCGAAGTTTGTCTTTTACGCTTTATTTTTCCCTTAGTTCAAATCAATCGTCCCGGACCAAAAGTAGTAGTCTTAAGCTAGGGATTTTCCATCCCTGGCAGGTAAGATCACATTCAAATGCGCGTGAATTAGCATCGGTTGGGGATCCGAGCGACGACGAACAGGTGACTTCAGTTTGGCCTCGGATTCGTCTGGTGTACTATAACTTCCTTTTTTAGATTGAGTTTATAAGTACTTGTCACGTTGTCAATCTACAGACGGACCTAAGCTTTAGATAGATTGAGACGTATATCCTCATTTCAGTCCGTCATTTGGAGATGGTGGTGCTTTAATTTCTAGATTCTCAGTAGTTACTGACCCATTGCGTCGTCAGGATTAGGAAACATTTTTTATGAGAGGGCCAACCCTGTAGAGTTTATTGGAGGATCCATGTAGTTTAATGGTTCCATGTGCAGTATCTGCTGAGATATAGAAAGGTTGCACCTGGGGTCTATTATGGACTTTCCATCTGCAAAGAGTGTGTTGACGACTGACAATCGACGTTACTGCTCGTTATTACTTTCCTAAAAGGAGTGGCGACGCTTAACAACTTGCCGCCAGTGGTGTGCAATACATGGAAAGAGAGTCGGAGGAAGATGCACTCAGGCATCTCATTGCATTGTTTTTATATGGCAGCAGTGTGATATATGGTCCTTGGTCATGGTTTTACATTTGCTATCTGCAAGCATCCAGAATCATTGTTGGATGTGGACCTGCAAATTGCCTTCAGAGCTTGTGTTATGTTGACGTTCGGCCAGCCGAGGTGATCCAATGAATAGGCCCATTTCGTGTAATTCTGTTTGTTCGACAGCCACTATCCTGACAGGCATTTGCAATGAATTGGTTTAGTTCAGATGATAGCTACAGGCAAACAACTACAGCTAATCTTGCTCTTAGAAAGGTGTAGCTAACTGCAGTTGCCATGTTGCAGCAGCATCACCTGGTCTTAATCAATTGTGGTCACCAACATTTCTTGCAGAAGTACTCTTTTACAAGCACACGAAGTGTCTTTTCCTGAGTTTCATGCCTAACTGTCCCGCACTTTTACTCCAGGCGAATGCAGCATCAGGCATGGCTGTGGACGATGAATGCAAGCTGAGGTTCCTGGAGCTGAAGGCGAAGAGAACCCACCGCTTCATCATCTACAAGATAGACGATAAGAAGAAGATGGTTGTTGTGGAGAAGGTCGGTGAGCCCACCCTGAACTACGATGATTTCGCCGCCAGCCTCCCAGCGAACGAATGCAGATATGCGATATTCGACTATGATTTTATTACTGAGGAGAACTGCCAGAAGAGCAAGATATTCTTCGTCGCATGGTTAGTACTTCATCTGATCTTCAGTTCATTGCTCTTCTCCATGATGCATTAGTGTAGCAGCTGATTCACTTTCGAATGTCGAATCAGGTCTCCTGATACTGCACGTGTGAGACACAAGATGATCTACGCGAGCTCCAAGGAGAGGTTCAAGAGGGAGCTCGACGGCATCCAGGTGGAGCTGCAAGCGACAGATGCCGACGAGGTCGGGTTCGACGTTATCCAAGGCCGTGCAAACTGAGCGCCATGGTTGAGCCACTGCTACCCCAAGTATGATGAGCCTCCGATGAGGATTTAGCAATCTTGGCGCTGGACATGAGTTGTTATGTTACAGTGAGTCAGTCCGTGCTCGAGTTGCCATTATGTACCACCTAAGCAAGATCTAAGCCGTACCTAGCGCAACATCAAATCTATGGTTTTCGTGTGCCCATTTGTGGATCTTGAAATCATGTCCTAGCTGATAACTTCAGTTGCATTTCGACGATAGGATCATATTCCAAATGTACCATTGGTCAAGCCTTGTCCTCTGCCTGAAGTATCTCCACTGAATGGACTAGGTTTCAAGCTATTAAGATCCACGTGACTGTTTTTGGAAGTTTTTTGCGTTCACCAAGGCTAGAATTTAAAATTGATTTAGCTGCCTAGCTGATATTAATAAGATTCGAAATTGCAAGGAAAGAGTATAGTTCGGATGATTTGGAACATTTTCATGTCATCATGTGTACAACCGCTTGAAACATTTTTACCTGAACATCCATCTGGATACAAGGAAGCGCGTTCTGATAAACACTAAATTTGATCACTGCCTTCAGCGGATCAATCTAACAACTATTAGCAGAAACCTAAATATTACAGTGATTTTAACTGAACATGCATCAGAAATTCAGAATACATTGATTTTTGGAACATTTTTTACCTGAACATCTATCAGAATATGATGGAGGGAGAATACTGGTATTCTGGTAAGCGCTGATTTTGAACACTGCATCCAGCAGTTCAATCTAACTATTAACAAAAACCTAAATAATACAGATGAGCTACAAGGTCATAACCAGGAAATATAAGACAAGGCAGCCACTGCAGTGTAATAGATTGATGATAGCTTTATCCAGTAGAAATAACATAGTTCAGCTACATACAAAAACCAGTCCAAAAACCATGGTGATCACTACAACATCACATCACGCCAGGGTAGAAGTTCTCTAGCACATCACACACAACAGAAGATACACGGCGATAACAACACGTGATTTATTTATGTACAGCCGTCGTATTTACATAACGAAGATGCATCTGTAGAGTCGGGATTCTCCCGCGGGCGTTTCAGGAAGCCTCAGCGGTGGAGAAATGCATTTTAGCAACCGTATCAAGCAGAAAGCTGCTTCCGCATTTGGCACCATCTTGGCTGCTGAGGCCATAGTCCAAGATCTTGGTCCCATGCTTGCCAGGATCGGCTGGAGCTTCCCTAACCATGGAGGTGCCAAGGTCTTCCAGTCTGGCAAGCACACAGGTGCACAAGTCAACAAATTTTCTCTAGAGATTCATGCACGAAACTAACAGCGATAAAATGCATTCTGTCTACAGATTCGTGCGGGAACTTAACAGCAGTAAAATGCTAGCGATCTTACCCAGGAGTCTGGAGCACAGCTGGATTCTGGATAGCGTTGCTGGGTTTTTTCTTGGACTTTGCCTTCTTCTGTTTCTGCTTGCTCTTGTCCTTCTTGCGAGGCTTGGGCCGTCGCTGGTAATTGTTATTCACAGAATGGGAAACAGATGTGACAGGGGGATCATACACGTCTTCGGCCCATTTGATGTGGCGATTCTCTGTTGGAGATGGCAGCCCATTCTTTTGGCGGCTTCCTTTCATAGCAGAGATGAGCTTCACAGTTGGCTGCGGAGACAAGAAAAGCAAGCCATTGGTTAGTTTCCTCATTACGCAACATCAATGGCAACAAAATTGAAAAATACTTCCGACTTGCCACAAGAACCGACTGAGCACATAATAATTGGTCAATATGGTGTGGATAGCCAGTTGCCTCACACGGAAGACAAGCAATTTTGGTTGTCTACACCTACGAATGATGACTTTAACCGAAACTGTAGCCATGCGTGCATGGCTAGAGGATACCGCAAGAAGCATACCCCAAGTTGCTTAACGATACCACAAATGAAGAATAAACACAACGATCTATGTTGTTCAACATTGTATTATTGTCTTGTAGTGGCATACTTTTTGTTTTTCCTCACAAGGCAGAGAACAGCCCAAGCTATTGTATCACATGTAGTTTATGAATTATACGCAAAACAAGCAACATGTTAAACATTTCCACACTAGAAATAAAAACATGGGTTATTAACAAGCTTGTATGGACTTTTGTTGCATGTACACACTAAGCCTTTGATCCTCCAAGGAATGTGATGGCAAGTCAGAAAACTGGATAGTTGTTTCCGTAGTACAGCATACATTAGACTAGCTTGAAAGCACTTAGTATTAAAGACTAATTGGGAACAGGTCTGCTGCTAGAATTTAAAAGCATGGTCATAATGATTCATTTCTAGTACTATACATAGTAAGAAACAGATTCAAGGAACAATACTTGTCAATCGTTTACCAAACGGTAGCACAATTTCACATTAGGTACTCACAGGTAAGGACACGGAGCGCTGGTAAGTGTGAGCATCCACCGGTGCATCAAAGCATGTGTCCTCCTCTCCAGCCACAGTGGCAGATGATGGGAATGTTGCGCATTTCTGGAGGTCTTTCTTCACCCCCGAGCTGACAGATTTGGAGAGTTCCACACGCATTCCAGCCTCCAACGAACCATCGGCATTCTGCGCCTGCCGAGAAGCTCCATCCAGGCCAGCAGACTGCTTCTCTGGCGGAGTGTTTGTGCCGCGGTTGTCGGTGGAAGGGGTGCCATGAGATGCCACCGCTGGCACTCCCCCAAGACCACAGGAATGACCATCCATCAAGTAACACTAGCTTCCTAGAACAGTAACAAGCTACACTCCTGCATCCATTGAACCACAAAACCACCGTGAGCTGCCTGGTGCTACAAAGCGTGAAAAACTAAAAGGCTATTGTTCCCTGCTACTCAGATCAGATTACCAATAACATACACAATACAGAGTAAATATCATTTCATATTTACGCTTGAACACAGATTCCAGGGTGGCTACCATAGAATCCTTGACACTAAGCAAATCCTAATGGACGTGAAACAGAGCAAACGAGCATAGCGATACTGTTAGGACTCGGTTTGTGACAGATTTGGCGCAATAAAAGACAGGAGTCAACGGTGCTATACCTTCGTCCTGACGCCTGCAATTCGAGCGGGAGCAACCGATCCAATCCTTAAAACCTCAAAAGCTTCCACAAGTCCACAGCACTGACGAGAACCAGAGATGTCTAGCTACGAGAAGAGCAGGAGGGCGGGAGAAGAAACGGAGTACAGGCAGAAAGACGGAGGAGAGCGAAGGAAGGGGAGGGGGTGGACGGCGAGCGCGCGCTAGGACGAGAGAGGCTATGGGGGTGCCAAGACCAGGGTTTGAGGCGGTGGGAGCAGCAGCAGGCGGAGGGGAAGATGAGGGCGGCGTCGTCGCGGAGCAGGGGAGAGATCCCCTGCGCCGTCCGAGGCATCGCGGATCCAACGCCGCCGGCGAGGCTGGGACACCGCAGATCTGGGTGGGGAGAACGTGGTGGTGGGTGAAGGATTGGGGATATTTTTTCTGTCCTCTTCTCTTGAGCCGAGTGGAGACGACGAGGGAGTCAAGTCTCTTTGTGGGGAGCTTATATATAGGAGGGAGCAGCGGTGTGGATAAGGGGACACGTGGATTGGCTTGTCGGCTTCTGCCTCGGCCCTCGGCCCTCGTATGTTGGGCTGGGCTGGGCCAGCCGGCAAGGCAGGGAGATTTGTTTTTCCGATAAAACCATCGTTTCTCCAAAATTTTAAATTATGAAAATGTTACTCCCTCTGATCTAAAATAAGTTTCGTAGTTTTGGATTAAACCAGGTTCAAAATTGTGACACTTAATTTGGAACCGAGGTAGTAGAAATACGCACCTTGGTGTTGCCGGCACTGGCGTGAGACATTCCATCGAACAAGTTGCGGTTGTCCTCAATGCCTACACCACAATGTCGAGCATGGACGTCGCCAATTAGGGAGAAGAGCTTGGTGGCTCGGTCTCAGCAAACTTGTGGGAGGAGAAACGTGGTGAAGGCCATGCCTCTAGAGTTGCCCAATCTTCACGGATTTGATGCGGAGGGACGAAGAACACGAATTACACAAGGGAAATTCATGGCAAATAGTGGGGGATAACTAGCAAAGCAACAAGGACGAAATCAACAGGTAACAAATCCCCAAGGGCAGTCCCCGATTCTCAAACTCCAAGCAACCTTACTATTAGGATTGTTTCTCTTACCGGTCAACCCAACTGATCCAATAGAGTCACCCGAAGATAAATGATTGGCATATAATCTCAATTACAAGAAGAGGCATTGGAATTCACTAGAGTGATCTTCTCCACAAGGGGAGGCCTTGATTCATCTCCACAAGGGGAGGCCTTGATTCATCTCCATAGGAGGCAACACCACAAGGGGTGGGAAGGAGCTAAGCTCAACTCTATCTCATCATCTTAGCTCTACCCTAGATCTGAGGTAGGAGGCACCTATTTATAGTCTAGGACGAAGGAGGTAGGTGGGAGTGGTTACATGACCCGTAGGTCAACTTGGCACGAAGGCGCAGAGAGGCCGGCCGGGCTGGGCTGGAGGCTGGCTGGCTCGGGCTGGGGTAGAGGCCGGCCTGGAGGCTGGCTGGCTCTGGAAAGGGGCCGGCCTGGCTGGGCTGGAGGCAGGCCTGACTGGTTTCGCCCCCTCTTCTTCTACTTGACTTGATCCTTGGTTCACCTCTTGTCCAGCTTCTCCATCATCTTGGGTCTTCTCTTGTCCATCTTCTACACTCCCTTGGTGATCATCATGAGGGTCAAACCTGAGTACACACAAGGTATCGGAATGAAGTAGCAAGCCATTCAAAGGGTGTCGAAATCACACATAGAGGGAGCGAGGTCACCTTATCATGAAGTGCTTTGACTCTTGATCTTGTCATCGGGCCACTTGGTGGTGTTGGTGTGGTGTGCCTAGGTTGCACTACATCATCTCCCCCCCCCCCCTTCAACAGAGTCGTCCTCGACTCTTGCTTGTCATCACCATGTGAAGGAGGTAGATGTGTAGACCTTGTCATGGGGTTCACCAAGTAGTCGTGCTTGATGGAAATTATATGGCTCTTCTTCAATGTCCCTTCGCCTTTCAAGTAACCTACAAAGCTCACAAGGAAGACGAAACAACACTCAAAGAGTAGCCAATTCTTGAAGTTAATCGCATCAGCGCTTATGTAGAAGGAAGTCACCTTAGCAAGATGTCGATGTGTTCTTCTTGCAAGATCTTCCGTCATAGGAATGCATGATTGAAACAACTCATGGAAGCTCATCCAAAGGTAGTACCTACACAACAAAGACCAAGCAAACCATGTGTGTGCAAGATAGAGGAGCATATCATCAATGACATGTCCATTTATGTTCATTACACCGTTAGCACAACACAAAGATGTGAAAGTGAAATCATATGCAAGGTCAATGTGCAAGCAATCTCTCGAAACATCCTCAAAATGTGGGAACACAAAACTCCATGACAATTTGAGAAGGCTATGGTAGCTATCTCATTTTGAATTATATGATCAATATTGCACACAAGGCCTTGGAAAGGTAAGTTTGTCAACATCGTTGATGCAATAAGCGGAGAATTTGGGAAAAACACACGATGAAAAATGTCCAAAGTATCAACATGGGTGCAAACAAACCGTATGAAATAGCAAGTTTTCGAAATATTTGTTGCAACACCAAATGTGTAGAAACCGACACACTCATGACAAGACATGCTCAAAATGTCATTATGGTTGCAAACAAGCCATCGCAAAGAACAATTGTTCATTATATTTGTTGCAACGCATAAATCATTCATATGAAAGAACAAGGATACATTCTTGCCATAGGGAAAACCAATATCACCAACATGTTTGCAAACAAACCAAAACCAAGAGAAATTGTTCAACTTGTTTGATGCAAAACATGGGAAGGGTATTAGAGTCGGGTTTGATCCACAACTCAAGTGTATGCTCTCAAGAGCTCTTTTTGTCAACTCATGCTCAAGAGAGGTTGACAATATAGCATGAGTCCTAATGCACACGAAAAACCAAATGAAAAAGTTGTGTGCATGGTATATGAACACATCATCCATCATGATGCGTCTCTTCATTTGCACTTCACCAAACACACCAAAATCAAGTGGAATGTATGACATATGTGGATGGTTACTATGCAAAGTGAAGGATGGAACAAGGTTCATAAGAGAGAATGAACAATATCCAAAGTGTGAGAGAGCTATGGGTGCAATCTCATTATAAATCAAGGGCTCATCATTGCAAACCAAGCATTTGAAAGAACAAGTTTTCATCGTTTTGGTTGCAATGAAGGGAGAGTAGTAAAAACATTGATTGCAAAACAAGTGAATGGTATTTTTATCACCAATATAAGAATCCACATGATCAACATTGTTTTGAGGCAAGGTATCACATGGGAATAGGAAAGACTCATAAGTGACATCAAAAGAATCATCTAATTCATGCAAGCAATCAACATTCATCATGTCCACTAGTGGGATCATGGTCACATCAACATCCATACCTTGATAGTCACGCTCATGTGAAGTAGGTGTTGAAGTAGTCGGGGCTTCCGTGTAGCCGACTTGTCCAATTTGAAGTAGACATGGGGTGGCATCATCATCATCCTTGAAAGGATAAGGATGTCGCCTAGAGGGGGGTGAATAGGCGATTTAAAACTTTTCCGGTTTAGGCTTGATAATTGCGGAATAAAACTAGGTGTTTAAATTAACAAGCCAACAACCTAAATAAACTAGGTCACCTATGTGCACCAACAACTTATGCTAAGCAAGACAAGCAACAAGGTGATAGCAAAAAGGATACTTCAAGCACGAAGTCTGTCACAATGTAAAGTGCATAAGTAAAGAGCTCGGGTATAGAAATAACCGAGGCACGTGGAGACGACGATGTATTCCCGAGTTCCTCCTTTTTAGGGGAGTATGTCTCGTTGGAGGGGTGTGAGTTTCAAACTCAAGACGTCACAAATGGCCTCACCATATCCAATGCGATATCGACCTATGGCACATATCACCACTGGCACCAACAAGATGTTGCAGAGGACCGTACTTTGGTGTTTGCCTCTTTTTCATCACCTGCTTTGGTTCTGAGAGAAGTAGTTTTTGGCAATTTTAGCAACTTGGGTGCAGTTGAAAGAGAGACTTGGACAGCGCCTGTTACATTCTAAGTGCAGACCTTGCAGACCCCATGCCGCTAGATGGCAATTCCCACCCACTATCCGGAAATCTGTTAGCAGATCAGCAGTGGTTTGCTCTCTCGCCTTTTCTTGAGTTGGGTTTGAACGGGCTTCAGCAACAGCCAGAGGCAGAGCAACAACAAGATGCAATGAATGGGGGAAATCCAGTTGAGGAAGTTGTCCAGGAGTCGATGGTAGTTAATCCTTGTACTGCCTCTTGCTCCTCTGTTAATATTGAGGAAGATGCATTTGCTGTGGGCAATGAGCTGGCTGTCATTGGACCGATTAATAACCAGGAAGCGGTGCCCTTGGACCAATGCAACATGAGCTTTTCAATGTGATACAGATTGGCATGGCGATGCCTGTTTTTGGTCATGTACTTCCTCCGAGTATGCAATGGGAATGTGCTTTCAATACTGTTATGCCAACGCTGCTGACATCACATATCCCACAGGGTGTCTCTATGCCACCAATCCAATCTGTCATTCTCTCTAAGCGATCTTGGACAATTGCCTTTGACGAACATATGAGTTTCACTTTCAAGGAGCATGCTCTGTCAGCTGTTGCTGCGAGACTCTTGGTTAGGCGCCCTGTTGCTCGCACACTCTGTTTTGATCAAACAACGTCAAATGATAAGCTAGATGCGGTTGTTTGTGTTTTCAACTCCCCTGAGCCTACTACAGTAAAGAAGAGGCGTTCCCGTACGAAGAAAGTGGATACCCCGACAGTGGATACAGGGCTCCGTCGCAGCACACGTAGCAGCTCCAAGCTGGATGGTCATAGGCCAACCCCGGTGGTAAAGTCTTCTGCTCCGCGCAAGAAAAGCAAGCACACAACGATTCAGAAGAAGGCCACCAGAGGAAAGGCAAAGAAGTAGGCAGAAGATCCGATCATGCAGGAAACTCCATTAACTCTGCTACAGAATGTGGGCAATGCACTGGGAATTGATGAGGCCAAGCTAACAGAGGAGGTGCTTAAAGCTGCTCTAGGAAAGAAACCATCAAAGAAGGGTCAATAATGTGTTTACAACCATCTACTAGAAAGTGGCAGGTGTTTTGCTGGAATGTACGAGGTTTGAATGCTAAAACACGACAACGAGAAGTTAGATCTAAAATAGAGGAAAGCCAATGTTCAATAATATGTTTGCAAGAAACCAAATGTGAGTTCATTGATCAGAGATTCATCAGGAAATTTGCTCCTGAACGATTTGATAACTTTGTGTATGCTCCATCGAATGGAGCTTCTGGAGGCATGTTGGTGCTATGGAGTTCTGCTGTCTTTTCTGGCACGCTGATTCAAATGACTAGTAATGGCATTGTTGTTGAGTTTACGTCCACGCATAATGCTGAGACTTGGACCTTAGTTAGTGTCTATGGTCCTTGCCAAGGGTTCAGAGAGATCAGTTTGTTGATTGGCTTTACCATCTACAGATCCCTATTATGAGTAACTGGTTATTCTAGGGGGATTTTAACTTCATTCGTTCTGAAGAAAACAGGAACAGTCCAGGGGGAGATATCAATGATATGTTCATTTTTAATGAGATTATTGGGCAGCTTGGTCTTGTTGAGTTGCCTCTAAAAGGAAGAGCCTTCACTTGGTCTAATATGCAGGCTGACCCTCTTCTGGAGCAGCTAGATTGGTTTTTTTACTACGGCCAATTGGACTACTGTCTATCCTAATACTGTAGTGCTTCCTCTTGCCAAAGCTCAATCTGATCATGTACCTTGTGTGGTTAACATTGACACTTATATCCCAAAGGCTTCCTTGTTCAGATTTGAAAACTTTTGGGTGGATTAGCCTGGGTTTATGGAGGTAATTAAAGAAAATTGGTGTTCAAACTCACATAAAACCTCCAGTGCAGCAGTTCTGGCTAGTAAGTTTAAGTCTGTGAGATATGCTCTTAAAAGGTGGCACAAAAGTCTGTCAAAGATCAAGATCCAAATACATAACTGTAATCAGATCATCTTGCTGCTGGATACGCTTGAGGAGTGTCGGCCTCTTTTCCTCACTGAATTTAACTTCAGGAAAATTGTTAAGCTGCATTTGGAGGAGTTGTTACTCATAGACTACAAATACTGGAGAAAAATATGTTCAATCAGATGGATTAAATTGGCAGAAGACAACACAAAATTCTTTCATGCAATGGCTACCAATAGGTACAGGAGGAATAATATTGCTTCGCTGAAGGCCGATGATGGCAGAATTGTGAATGGACATGATGATATGGCTGCTCTGATTTGGTCCACCTACAGGGACAGAATGGGAAGGACTGAAGCTATCCAAATGCAGTTTGACCTCGAAGCATTGTTTTACAGGGTTGAGGGCTTTGAGGAATTGACAGCTCCTTTTATTAAGGAGGAAATGGATCTAGTAGTCAAGGAAATGCCGGCAGACAAGGCTCCTAGACCTGATGGGTTCAACGGCATGTTCCTGAAAAAATGTTGGCCGATAATAAAGCATGATTTTTATAAGCTAGCTGAGGATTTTCATCAAGGAAATTTAAGCCTACAGAATATTAACGGATCATACATCACGCTGGTTCCTAAAACACAGTCACCTGAAGGTGTTATTGATTTTAGGCCAATTTCATTGACTAATGTTTGTCTCAAATTCCTCACCAAGCTTCTGGCTAACAGGTTGCAGAAGGCGATTTTGAAATGTATTCATAAAAATCAGTATGGGTTTTTAAAGAACAAATCTATTTAGGATTGTGTCGCCTGGGCTTTTGAATATCTTCATTTGTGCCACTCTTCCAAGAAGCCCATAGTGGTTCTGAAATTGGATTTCGCCAAAGCTTTTGATACAATAGAGCATGAAACAATTATAAAGGTCATGAGAAGCATGGGTTTCAATGAGGCCTTCTTGTCCTGGGTGCAGAATGTTTTGTCAACTGGTTCCTCTGCTGTGTTACTAAATGGAGTTCCTGGCAAGCAGTTTATGTGCAAGAGAGGGGTCAGGCAGGGTGACCCCCTCTCTCCGTTGCTGTATGTTTTGGGTTCAGAGCTTTTGCAAGTTGTTGTCAATGATTTATGCCAGCATGGATTAATCTCATTGCCCATTCAGACTTATGATCACGACTACCTAGTAATCCAATATGCAGACGATACCTTAGTTGTCTTGCCAGCGGAGGCTAGTCAGATTGCTGCTTTCAAAGATCTGCTCCACAAGTTTTCCCTGTCCACTGGTCTGAAGGTGAACTACAACAAGTCAAGCTTAATTCCGATCAATGTTACAGAGGATGAAGTAGGACAACTGGCTGCGGCTTTTGGTTGTCAGGTGGCCTCTTTGCCATTTACGTACTTGGGGCTTCCACTAGGCACTACTAAACAGAGAATCCAAGATTTGGCGCCAATTGCAACAAGGTTGGAGAGGAAATTATGTTCTACATCATGTTTTCTGACACAGGGTGCTAGACTACAATTGGTTCAATCTGCTCTTGCGTCCATGCCGATATACTTCCTATGCTCCTTGCAGCTTCCTGCTGGAATTATCAAGCCGCTAGATAGGATTCTGAGACAATGCCTATGGAGGGGAAATTCTGATACTCCAAAGCAGTCCCTTGCTGCGTGGGAAATGTTGTGCATGTCGGAGAATGACTCCCACGAAACAGGGGCAGTCACACTCGCGAAGAGAGTTCGTGTAAGGGGCTGAACACGACGTCAATCAACCCTCATCCGGCGCGGCGACGCTGCTCGTCGTGCCTGAGGAGGGACATCACGGCAGAGAGAGACACGGCGCGTACCCAGGTTCACGGCCCTCTTGTGGAGGTAAAACCGCTACGTCCTGCTTGTCTGTATTGCTGCTTGTAGAGGTTACAATACCGCGTGCTTGCCGAAGGCAATGTTGTGGCAATGGCGCGTACAAGGGGAGGGAAACTACTGTCTTCTTCTCCCTTGCGCGCAAGTAGCTAGACCAGGAGTAAAATGTGATTGATCCCCCTCTTAGGGTGGTGCACCAGCTCCTTTTATAAGCCCTGGGCCTCCTCCCTGTCCTTGTGCAGCGGAGGAGCTACCACATGGCGACAACGTCGGGAGCACGGTGCACCGCTGCTTGGGCGTCCATGAGCGCGGTCCATGGGCACAAAAGCTGAGGCCGCAGCAGAGAGGCCGCCGTCCATCCAGGACGGCCGGCTGCCGCCGCAGAGGAGCGGGAGGAGTCCCCACGGTGACGTCGCGTTTGGCGCGTAGCGCCGGCCTGCTCCCTTATCACCAAAGAGGAAAGCTTGGTGGTCTGCGCCGTTGCCCCTGCTTTGTTGACTCCTTTATCACCAAAGTGGGACTGTAGCTCCGTCGTCACTCTGCGCAGAGGCGCGGTCACTCTGCGGCCACTGCGGAAGCCATGTGCGCTCCGCAGAGCTTGCTTTACAGTGAAGGAACCCTCGCGTGGGCGGGAACGCCCTGTGGAGGATTCTGCGTTGACTTCCCTTCAGGGAAAACTTCCTTGGGGAGGAGGCAGCGGAGTAGAGGCTCCACAGGCCCTAGCTGCCTCCTCAGGCCTCCGCGAGGCGATTCTGCCCCGCGGGCACTCCAGGCTTGCAGGCCTGGTCCTTAGCGAGATTCACTCGCCGAGTGTTGAGGGTTATAGAGGCCTGGCCCAGTACACCCTGGTTCTTACTGGGCTGACAGTAGCCCCCGGGCCCATGACGGGCACGACGCGGTCCAGGGGGCGCAGGCGAAGCGTCATGGGCCCAAAGTGTCCGGCCGGCCCGAGACACGTGGCGAGCGGTTGGTGCGTCTCGGCTTCTCCGGAGGAGGTGGGCGTCGTGGTGGGACCCACGACGCCTCGGAAACCGCTCTGAGGTGATATAAAGGCTGCCGCGGTTGTGCCGGCAGCAGTTCCGCCGCATTTACGCCTTTTCCTTCTCGCATACACCTCCGGTGCTCCACTACTCCGGCGATTTCCGTTCTTCTCCGAGCTCTTCCGCCGCCCTTCCTTCGCGAGCCATGGGCCCCAAGAAAGGTAAGGCGGCGATGGTGGAGGCCTCCGCTGAAGCGCAGCGGGAGGAGGAGCTTGCGCCGACTCTCATCGGCACTCGCGTCTCCACAGCGGAGGCGCTGGATAGGCTGAAGGTCCTCGTCGCCGGGAGGAATAATGAGCATGGCGCCAGCGGCGTCAAGGCGGCGCGCTTCGGCAAGCTGGCGGCGGGGTGGTACCCCATTTTCGTCCACACGCTGTTCGCTGGCTTGGTGCCGCCGTTCTCTCCCTTCCTTGCGGAGGTGCTGGCTTTCTATCAGATCCAGCTCCTGCACCTCCACCCGAACTCCATCCTGATTCTCGCCATCTTCGCCTATCTCTGCGAGGCGTATCTGGGAGTGATGCCCTCTGTGGCCTTCTTTCGGAGCTTCTACGCGCTCCGCAACACGGCGCCTGGCGAGCGGTCTGGGTGCGTGTCTTTCCGCATCGCAGACGGGATGGGCGCCGTCTACATCCCCATGTCGTGGGATGGCGACAAGGCCGTTACGAGGGTGACGAAGAAGGTGGAGGACTTCCGCCAGAAGTGGGTCCTCGTCGACGCCAAGGAGCGGAATGCCTTCTTCGATGAGCCTGAGGCGCCGCCGCTGAAGAACTCAAATTGGTCCAGCGAGAAGCTCCAGCACCAGAAGATTGCCCACTTGGTCTCGCGCATGAAGCTCGTCCGCGAGGCTGGCCTCACGGGGCAGATGGTCGCTGAGGACTTCGTGAGGCGGCGCATCGCTCCCCTCCAGGCGCACACGAAGCCGGTGTGGATGTACTCCGGCCCGGCAGATCCAATGCGCTTGCACCTCAGCGCCCACGCGCCAGACGATGTCGCCTCCATCTTAGGCACGCTCTTCATCGCCCCGGAGATCCCTGTTCCGGGCACTGAGCACCTGAGGCCCCTCCACCAGCTCACTCCAAAGAAGCGCCTCGCAGTTCTGGAGATGATGCCGACGTTCACGCCAGAGGGCTTGGAGGGAGAAGAGGCGAAGGGGGCTGCGGCGCCTGTGGTGGAGGAAGACTTGTTTGGCGAGTCCTCTGCTGCTTCAGACGCCGAAGCTGACGCCGCCGCCGGAGGAGTCAACCCCTCGTTAGGGGAGGCGAGCTCTTCAAAGCAGGCGGCCCCTGAGGAGGAGATCCTGGAGGTATCGTCCGATGTGGACGAGGATTTTGTGGTGGCCCCGTCACGACGGGCCACAGAAGAAGAAGACGAAGACGGACGATAGCGGCCCGGAGGCCGCGGCAAAGCGGTGCGAGCCCCGCACCAAGGCCATCCACGACCGGGCCGCCAGAAGCCTGGAGAGCACTCCTCTCAAGAGGAAAGCTGGGCGGCCCCTGAGGAGCCCAGCGCTGGAGCCTCAACAGGCCTGCGGCGCTCCGCCAACAAGGTGTGGGTGGACACCCGCGCCAAGTCATCTGGGTGAGTACTGCTTCTTCTTGACTCGTTCTTGCTTATCGAGAGTTCTTGCCTTTCTCGAGGATCTCACTGTCTTGATTATCAGGGGTCTGGTTCATGCGAAGCGCGCCGACTCCGCAAGGCTGCGGACGTGCGGCGCGACGCTACGCCGTTGTTGAGGGGCCTACAGCGCCCCTTGGAGAGGACTGAGGAGCCCGTGGTGACAGTCACCACGGGCCCGGCTGTTGACGAGGCCATGAGGCCTGTGGGGAGACGCCCCTTGAAGAAGCAACTGCCTCGCCACCTCCTGCCGAGAGTCAGTTTGAGGAGGCGGCGAAGATCCGTCGCCGCCGCGCCCTGATGCTCCACTGGAGCCCCCAGAGACACCCGCCGTGGACGGCGGGGACCAGCACACAAGCCGGGAGGCGCCGACGTCGAGATGGAGGAGGGAACTCCTCCGCCGCCCCCAAATTCCGAGCCTGAGGGGGAGGCCACTTCTTCTGAGGCCGCAGCAGGCGAGGCTGCGGTTGAGCCTCTGGTGGCTAGGCCTCCCTCGCCAGCCCCCGCGCCCACGAGGAGGTCGTCGTGGAGAACAACGACGCACAAGACGGTGGGGGCCCGCTCCTGTGGCCCCGTGACCCTGGTCCAAGCACTGTGCTTTCTGCACCAGAGGCTGGCGCTGGGGAGGACGTTGCGCCACGTGAGGGCTCTTGGGCCTTGGTCTTGAGCGACCGGAGCCGGAGCGCGCGAGCCGCCAAGCTGCCCTCCGTTTGGTGAGGGGCACCCTAGACGGGCTAGAGACCCAACTTGCCCTTGAGGAGGCGGAGCTTGGCAGGAGGTATGACGCCCTTGCTGCTGACTGGGCCCGCTTCTTCGAAGTCAGGCGGCGGAGTGGCCCTGACGACCAAGCTCTTCAGGCGCAGCGCGACGAGGCGACGCGGCAGGCCCAGGAGATCCGCGAGAACGCGGAGCGCGAGGCGCAAGAGGCCTTGGCGCCGGTCCAGGCGGAGCGCAAGGCGGCTGCAGAGGATCGGGAGGCGGCTGTGGCGGAGCGCCAGGCTGCAGCCTCCGACCGAGCGGCTATCGAGACCTCCCTCGCCGACCAGCGCAAGGAGCTGGCCAGCGAGGAGAAGATAATTTCTGAAGCTGAGGTGGTGAGGAAGTCTCTGGAGCAGCATCGTCTGTCGCTGGAGGCTCGCGAGCAGGCCATGACGACACGCGAAGCTGAGGTGCTCAAGCGTGAGGAGAAACTGGAGCAGGCGGAAACTGACATGAACAGAGACGTGAGGCCTTGGAGTCCCGCGAGAGCAGCTTGGCTGAGGCCATGGGCAAGCACGACAAGGAGGTGGAGCGGCACCGGGAGCTTGTGGAGAAGGCCAACCAAAAGCTTGCCGAGAAGAAAAAGGAGGCGAGGCGGAGGCCCTCACCAAGCAAAAAGAGTACCGCACTGCTGTCACACAGGCCGTCTCCCGGGAGTATGCTGGGAAGTTCAAGAAGCAGGAGGACGGCTTCCAGAAAAAGCGCAGAGAGCTCGGCAAGCGCATTCGCCAGCTGGAGGAGTGGAACGCCAACTTGAAATCCTCGCTGAAGCGCGCCAAGGACGCTAATCTCCGCACGGAGCAGGCCCTCGAGCGCTCGGAGCAGGACCTCACAGCCCTGATGGCAGACATGCAGGAGCTGAATGCGCAGGTGGCCCCTGTTGTGGAGAGGGTCGAGGAGGCTGAGCAGAGCGCGGTGGCGGCACGGGTCTTGACGCAGCAGCGGGAGCGTATGTTCCGATCTTTGGTGACGCGCGGGAACGCTCTTGCTGCGAAGCTGGGGGTGGATGCTCCTGCCGTCCCCGTCCACGGGAACGCCGACGTTGCCACGTATCTGACCTACTTCGACCAGCTCTTCTCCGTCCTTGAGGGCCCTGTGGCGGAACTCGACGATGTTGTCGACGAGGAGTGCCGCAAGCTCCTGCTGGTGGCGGTCGAGCGCGTCTTCGTCAACCTCAAGCGCCTATATCCATGCTTCGACTTCGAGTCCGTGACCGAGCCCATGGGGATGCTCAGACCGAGACGCGCCTCTTCAACTCGCTGCGGGAGGAGATCAACGACTATGTCAACCGCTTCAAGAGGGTCGCTGAAGAGCCGGCCTCTGGCGAGGAGGAAGACGTCGAGGAGGAAGGCGCGGGGAAGATGACGCTGAGGAGGATGAGGCCGCCAAGACTTCTGCTTAAGCTGCTCCTGCCACAAGTCGCGCCTGAGGCGCAAGTTATCTTTGTTTAAAGACTTTGTTTCATTTGTGATGGTCTGTAAAACACTTTATTGTGCTGCAATGTGCGTGTGCCCCTCGACGGGCATTTTATCCCTATTCCATGCCTTTTTCGCTTTACGTCGTCAGGACCCGTCTCTTAGCGCTATGACTCCGCCACTACGGTATGCCAGAGCAATGACTCAGCAAGGCCGGGGGGTGTTTAAGGCTTAGAGAGGTAAGAGCTCTCGAGTCGCGATGCTCGAGGGCTCCCCTTTGACGCTCAAGCAGTCCATGAAATGCGAGGAGAAAATACCCGCCCGAGGGACGGAAGTTGCTCGTGAGAGGAAAAACACAACGCCTGAGGTGTAAGCGCAGGACTTAGCTTAGCGAGGTTCTGCCTCGTGGAGGGCGTTGATTTCCCTGAAGATGTGCTTCCCTCTTTGGGTCTGGAGCGTGACTCCACGAGCCTTGGGGGGACTCTTGTTCCCTGTGTAGGTTAGAGGTGGAACCAAAGCAAACATGGTAGAGAAACTCATGCGCGCTTATAGGTTTCCTCATGGGTGCCTCGCGAGGAGAGTAAGTACCAAAGGTCCTTAGGTGAGGTGGCAGGTTTGGGAGCAAGCCCCTGGGCCAGAGCTCTTTGGTGAGGTAACAGGCGTGAGAGCGTGCTCACGTGTTAGAGCTCGGATCCTTTTGGGTTTTGCGGTGCTGCTGGGATGCTCCCGAGGCACAGTCACCGTACTCAGCCCCCGCTCGCGAGGTGCGCAAGGGGAAAGATATGAGCGCGAATGAAAACACAGAGTAACGAGAACTAAAACTCACCCCCAAAATATTACATAGCGGCGCCGCAGCGCAATGTTTCACTAGGAAACGAATTGGTTCGTTACACTTGGGCTTGCCAAGATAAAGTTTCCATGTCGAGGCATGGGGACCACATTCAGTGGCTGAGACTCTTCACGGCCTGCGGCGGCACGTTACAGGAAGAGCTCAGAGGGACTGGCCCTCAGAGAGAGAAGCTTTTGTGAAGCTTGGAGGTGAAGCTGTGCGCTTTCCTCTAGAGACAAAAAATGCCTGGTGTGATAGAGATCACGGGTAGAACTTGCGTAGATGCGCGATGTTCCAAGGGTTCTTGACCGGGATGCCGTCCTCCGTCTCGAGGCGCACCGCACCAGGTCTGGCGACATGCGCGACCCTGTAGGGGCCTTCCCACATGGGCGAGAGCTTGTGGAGACCTTCCCTGGAGAGGATCCTCCTGAGGACAAGGTCGCCTGTCTCGAGAGTGCGCGGACGTATGTGGCGGCTGTGGTAGCGTCGCAGGTCTTGCTGGTATTTTGCCGCTCTGAGGGCGGCTCGGCGGCGCAACCCGTCGAGGAACAGCAGGTCGTCGTTGTGGAGGTCTTCTTGATTGTCCTCATTGAAGGCAAGGACCCTTGCGGACCCGTGCTTGATCTCTGTGGGGAGGACTGCTTCGGCTCCATACACCAGGGCGAATGGCGTCTCACCAGTGGGTTTGTAGGGTTCGTGCGGATGGACCAGAGCACGGAGGGGAGCTCATCGATCCAGCCCTTGCCGTATAGCCCTTGAGGCGGTTGAAACTTCTCGTCTTGAGGCCCTTGAGGACCTCAGCATTTGCTCGCTCGGCTTGACCATTGCTCTGTGGGTGAGCTACCGAGGCGAAACAGAGCTTGGTGCCGAGGCTCTCGCAGTAAGCCCTGAAGATGCCGCTGGTGAACTGTGAGCCATTGTCGGTGATGATGCGGTTTGGCACACCAAAGCGGCAGACCAGGCCTCTGATGAACTTCACGGCTGCCCTGGCAGGGATGGTGCGCACCGCTTCAACCTCTGCCCATTTGGTGAACTTGTCAACAGCCACGAAGAGGAAACGGTAGCCCCCTTGCGATCTCGGGAAGGGTCCCAAGATGTCCAGCCCCCAGACCGCGAACGGCCAGGAGAGCGGGATGGTCTGGAGTCCCAGTGCAGGCTGATGGACTTGCTTGGCGTGGAACTGGCATGCATCGCAAGACTGAACGATGGTGACGGCATCTTGAAGCACTTGAGGCCAGTAGAAACCGCTCCTGAAGACCTTGCCGGCGAGGGTGCGCGCGCAGGAATGGTGGCCGCACTCTCCACTGTGTATGTCCCTGAGGAGCATGCGTCCTTCCTCAGGAGGCACACACTTGAGGGCAATGCCATTTGGGCGCTTGCGGTATAGGTCTCCCTCAGGATGTAATAGGATTTCGCTTGTCGAGCGACTCGTTCTGCCTCTGCGTCTTCCTCGGGAAGGACTCCTTTTAGCAAGTAGTCCTTGAGCTCGTCAACCCAGCCTGTTTCTTGGTGCACCATGGTTAGCATCAGGCTCCCCTGAGGATGGGCCACAGTTGGGTGCGCCACCTGTGGGAGGTGGTGGGAGTACTTCGTCTGTGCTTGTAGCTGGTGCTTGCAGCGGCTGCTTTATGGATGCCTTGGAGAGCCTCTCTTCAAAGACACCTGCGGGCTGGGCCTCCCTTCGCGATGCGCGCTTGGCGATGTCATCTGCTTCCTGGTTCTCCTTGCGCGGGATGTGCATGAGCTCCATGCCCCTGAAGTGCTTCTCGAGCTTGCGGACCTCTTCAAGGTAGGCAGCCATATGGCTGTCTTTAGGGGTGTAGCTCTTGTTGGAGAAGTTGACCAGGAGCTGGGAGTCGCCTTTGATGAGTAGGTGCTTGACACCGAGGGCAATGGCAGCTCTGAGCCCGGCGAGGAGGCCTTCATATTCAGCGATGTTGTTGGAGATCTTGTCCATCGTGAAGCACAACTGGACGGCAGTGGAGCTTGTCGCCTTTAGGCGAGGTCAGGACAACGCCAGCGCCTCCGTTGCGGCAGGAGAAAGCTCCATCGAAGTGCATGGTCCAGTGGCTTGGCGTCGTATCTCCAGGCGGTATAGTTTCTGCTTCAGGAGGCTCTTCAGGAGTTGGGTCTGTCCATTCGGCGACAAAGTCTGCCAGTGCTCTTCCTTTGATGACCCTTGTGGTGTCAAAACGCAAGTTGAAAGGCTGCAGCTCGATGTTCCACCCTGCTACGCGATCAGTGGCGTTGGGGTTGCGCAGGATTTGCTCCAGAGGGAATGATGTGACCACCGTGACAGGGTGGCCCTGGAAGTAGTGGCGCAGCTTTCTGGAGGCGATGAGCAGGGCGAGAAGGAGCTTCTGCTGCGTAGGGTACCGCTCGCGAGCATCTCTTAGCACAGTACTGACATAGTAACTGGATGCTCGACAAGGGTTGTGGAGGGTGACGCAGCGTTGGCTCCCTCGAGGGACTCCTCAGGCCCTTTGGCGAGGTTTCCTTGTGGAGGAGTCTCAGCAGGGGTGCCTGAAGTAGGCTCGACAGCTGGCTGTGGGTCTGGCTCTGGGCCTGGAGGGACTTTTTCCTTGTCGGGAGGCTCTGGACTTGGAGTGGCTGCACTTTTCTTGGGGAGGACTGGCTCTTCTCTTTCGACCACCAGGACGGCGCTTGCGGTTTGTGGAGTGGCTGCAAGGTACAGCTTTAGATGCTCGCCCGTCCTGGGGGCTACCATAACTGGTGCGCTAGCCAAGTACTTCTTCAAGTCCTCAAATGCCTTGTCTGCCTCTGGAGTCCACTTGAAGGTGCCGGACTTCTTCATGATCTTGAAAAATGGCAGGGCCCTCTCGCCAAACTTGGAGATGAAGCGGCCCAAGCTGGCCATGCACCCAGCTAGGCGCTGCATGTCCTTGAGGCGGCGGGTGGCTGCATTTCTTCTATGGCCTTGATCTTGTCAGGGTTTGCTTCTATGCCGCGATGGGACACGAGGAACCCGAGGAGTTTGCCTGAAGGTACCCCGAAGACGCACTTGGCGGGGTTTAGCTTGATGTTCACCTTGCGCAGGCTGGCGAAGGTCTCCTCGAGGTCCTTCAAGAGAGTGTCTCCCTCGCGAGACTTGACTACGATGTCGTCAACATATGCCTCTGCATTTCTTCCCATCTGAGCCCCCAGGGCGATCCTCATGAGCCTCTGGAAGGTGGCGCCGGCGTTCTTCAACCCGAAGGGCATGCAAGTGTAGCAATACACGCCACAGGGGGTGAGGAACGCTGTTTTCTCCTCGTCCTCTTTAGCCATTTTGATCTGGTGGTAGCCTGAGAAGGCGTCCAGAAAACAGAGGAGATCACAGCCGGCTGTGGAGTCCACGATCTGATCAATCCTTGGCATGGGGTATGGGTCCTTGGGGCAGCTTTATTTACATCAGTGTAATCGATGCAGAGCCGGCCTCCCCCATTGGGTTTTGGGACAACCACGCCATTAGAGACCCAGGTGGGGTGGGCAACTTCTCGAATAATGTCTGCTGCTTTTAGCTTTTCTACTTCTTTGATGATGAAGGCTTGCTTCTCAGGGGCTTGTTTCCGTGCCTTCTCTGACGGGGCGTGCGTTTGGACACACAGCTAAGTGGTGCTCGATCACCTCCCTTGGTACGCCGGACATTTCTGACGGAGTCCATGCGAACATGTCAGAATTTGCCCGAAGGAAGGCGACGAGCGCGCTTTCCTATTTGGGAGGCAAGCCAGCGCCTATGGTGACGCTAGCCCCCGAGCCCTCAGCCCCCGAATCGCTGGTGCTCAGCGACACCTTCTTCTGTAGCCCTGCTCCTGAGAGAACAGCTGCTTCTTCTTCTTGGGCCTCGCGAGGGGCTCCAGGTCTTCGTCAGCAGGGAACGCCATGGCAGCGCTTTGTAGGCGAGCTCGACAGCGCGTGTAGCGTCCTGTACGTGACCATGGATGGTGATGGTGCCGCCGCTGCCAGGGATCTTGACCATGTTGTAGGCGTGATGCGTGACGGCCATGAACTTCGCGAGGGCGGGGTAGCCGAGGATGGCGTTGTAGGGCAGGCCAATGTGCGCAACGTCGA